>MU158751.1:2542572-2603421 GCA_015888305.1 Antheraea pernyi | reverse complement strand
AGGGGAGTAAATTCAAAAAAAAAAAAAAAAAAAGTCGAATACAGAACCTCCTTTTTTGAAGTCGGTTAAAACAAGTTTTCTAGATGTATGAAAATGCATATGTATATAGTACGTATGAAAATTTTGTCATTTTTCCGTACTTGGTATTTTTAATCCCTAATTATTGTTAAAAAAATAGCCATTTCGTTTTGGAAGAACAAAGTTTACTATTGAATCGGGAAAATCAAATAATAAGTTTCACATATATACACAAATGTAATAACGTACCCAAAATGTCATTTTGCGGTAACCAATTTGATAGGAAGATATTTTTCGGATTCTGTGGCAGCGTTTTTTCATCCCATTTCCATATAACTCTCTGTGGTAATTCAGACAGAGCTCCTATAATAGCTTCTAATTTATCTTTCGGTGTTGTAGAAGCCTTTAACATTGATCCAAAACTGATATATATGACGCCATGTTCTGATTCATCAATAAATTTCTTTATGTCCTGTAGAAAAATGGTGCAGATAAGATAGTGTGTGTTTACTTCATATTCTGTCTACGCATCGTTAGACATGACTGGTTACGTTGAATATGATAAAAGGTTTTTTATATATGGATGACTGTCACTTTTTTATAATCGGTATAAATTCAGATTCCTTTCTAGAAGTTTATTGTGGCCTCGTTTCGCTAAATAGAAGTATAAATATATACAAGACCCAAAATGCAGACTTAACGTCTCACAGCCGGCACTCAATAAAGAATGCATAATTTTGGATTATGCAGTCATTTCAAATAGTCTCGCGTCGCTTGCGTCCTTGTAAAAACAACTTTAAATCATTCATAAGGTTGAATTTGCAAAATCGTAAGTTTATGGCATAACTTATAACCACGTATGTATATTGGGGAGTTATTACGGCCGTATTTGAGCGTTACTTTTATTCGAGACTGTATTGGGTTTTTATATTTCAATGAGTAAGTATATTGTAAACTGTTTGAAACAGTTTGTTTCCTACATAAATCCTGAAAGCAATTGGGTTTAGTTTTAGTAAAATTCCGTTACTTTATTTCTAATTCTAACTAATTAGTAAAAGTATTTTTTAAGTGTTATTTTGTTTAAAAATAATTAATAGCGGGCTTTGTTTAGTTTAAACTAGTGACAATACGAAACGAATCGTGTTATTTTCTCATCGTTATTTTTATAATTTGCCGTTTCATTGTCTTCAAGGTCAACCATTTTATTAGCCTGCTGATTATTATATATGTTTGTGAATACTGTATGAGGTATGTGGTACTTTATATATTATATTGTGACGGATTTTATCTTTTTATGTATAACTAACTCTTACTGGGACCCAGTTTCATAGTTATTATTCCAAAGCATGGTAAATAAGTATTCAAATGGTCGAATCGATTAGTCATAGAAGTCTTTACACATATATATTTCTTATAAACGAGAAATTGTCTGAGATAATTAACACATAAGTTGTTGCTGCTTCTAATTACTTCATTAAGTGACATTTAGGATACAACACTCAAACTCTTGTAGGTGGTAGAGCCACGCTGAAGCTATTACTGGTTGCAGCATGAATGGGTCGGCTCGTCTGGGGTAGTACCACCCTCTCACAGAAAACCGACGTGAAGTAACAGTGCTTGAATTGTTGCGTTTCATTCGGTCAGTGAGAGCGCCGGAGGCCCACTTCCCCCCTCCTCTTTCCCCTATACACAGGCTGGCAATGTACTTGCGACTCCCTTGGTGTTGCTAGTGTCTATGGACGGTGGTGATCACTTAACATCAGGTGAGCCACATGATCGTTTGCCTCCTTTGATATGAAAAAAACGCTCAAACACACACATATACACTTGTATAAGACAATCATGGTCGCAATACGAGTGCTACTACTTTGTGACTAAAATAGAGGTACCGGTTTTACTTTTTCTTAGTCTAACGCAAAACATGTCTGTCACGTTGTTTAAAATGATTATGAGATGATACTCTTTAAAAGAAATAAAATGAGTTTTACGAGAAAAAATTGATAATCCTGTATTTTTTTAAGCATTGTTCTTTTAGTTTACATTAAAATTCGTCAAAAAACATTGTCACGCGAGTAACTTTACAAATAATCATCTTTTAACCGAGTTTTAATATGTTATGCCATCTTTACACATATTATACACATACAAGCGGGCCCGGCGGCCGTTGTCCTACCTTGATAATAAAAAAAATCCTAAAAGTCAACCGCAGCGCCACCTACCGGGTTCAATTGAATCTAAACCATTCTGATCCGCTGGAACACGCTCATAAAATTTCATCAAAATCGGTCCAGCCGTTTAGGAGGAGTTCAGTGACATACACACGTACAGAAGAAATTTATGTATAAAGAAGATATTATATTTAAAGTAACTTGACCTATATATTGGGAAACCTGTGATCAACTGTATACTAAATATGAGTAGGTCTTTCTATTTATCTTGAAAATTAAGGATATTAGTTATTAACCTAAGTCATAAATACATATATACCAATTATGTGTATTCCGAACATTATTTACAGTTAAGATAATTTCAAGCTAAGTATGATACAGATAAAATAAAGATATCAGAAGCTTTGTGTAAGATTGGACAGCAAACAAATTTTGGTTGAAAAGAAAATAAGGTATATTATGTTATGTAATTTTTACTGTACTCTTCAGTTTCATATTTAAAAATACAGAGGTTGATGTTTACAATTTTCTATATACAATCCTAGAAACGAATTAAAATCATAAGCATTTATGAAGTAACCTTTGAATTTCATTATTTGAATGTAAATGGTAATTATAGAAAGGATTCCATGTTAAATTTGGGAACTCGAGGTGATTGCGAATTAGTGAATTGCAAATCTAGATTAGTGACAAGGATAATGGTGTCAGTTTATACTTTATTATTTCTTACGAAACATACTACTCTTTTATCCGGCAGGTGATATTAAAAATTATATTGACCAGATGCCATATAAAGATAATAAATATAATATAGGTAAAGAATCTAATTCAAGTGTGATTTATTTATATTACATTTATAGATGTTATAAAATACTAGTGGGCGTCCAGTGGTCGACATTCGACCATAGTTCATTGATTTTTTTAAGTTTGAATTTTATTAAGGTTAATATCATTGTTGAATGTAGAATGAAAAAAGCGTAATTGGAACGTAGGATTAAAATAATACATACAGTCGAGCATAGCAACCTCCTTCACAACCTTTTTTGAAGTCCTTTATTGACAGATGTCAAAATGTCTTTTTTAATTATATGTTGTGTAAAATTGAAGCAGTAAATAAATAGCTTTCTGCACTTCTCCTCCATATAAACTTTAACTATGCCAAATTTCACGTTCATCCGTTCGCCCAATTCCGTTAAAAAGGGATACAAAGTTTAGGCTTCACGTATTAATATATAAAATATAGTTTTATGAAGGTAAATTGAAAATTGCTTTCAAATTACTTACTGTTGGTAAATTTTTTGGCGTCGCTACATGGTAACCACCAACTTCTATTACATTCGAAGGTAATAATAAGCTGCTTCCTGATAGCAAGAAGTTTTGATAATAAAGCATAAGTTTAGTTTCACGAGCTAACTCTTCTAAGGGCGGTATGTCGTCAAAATATTCCGCTAGTGTATTTTGGTCAACTCTTTGAGAAAAATATTTATACAATTGATTGAAATACGTGTGAAATATAATTCTTTCCAGTCTTTGGTAAAATGTGGGCTTTGTTCCCCCATCAAAGAATTGAAAGGATACGTACGACGGGTTATAATGAATACCAAACCTTGCGTAGTGAAAGGGCATGAAAATATGTGAATTTATTCCGACTACAGGTGCTTCTAATTTGTATGCAAGACCTAAAGCACAGTCACTATTAAACTGCTCTAAAACCACTACATCGAACTTTGTTTTCGTTTTCCATAAGGCTTGCACTCGTTCATGTTCCAGTAGCACTCTACAATTTTCAATACCAGAGTTCACCAAAAAGAAACTAATTCCTATAACCGACATATAAGATCGTTCTATCGGAAACACATCTTCTAATACTTTGATTCTTCCAGCTAAACTTATATCATGGTAATTTTCTAGGGGGTCCTTTTGTGGAAAATGAGATATAACAGTTAGATTGTGCCCTCTTCTTGCTAGTTCTCGTAAATATGGTTGATAAACAAAGAAATGGCTTTTCCCTTGATATGGGAATATTCCTAATATATTTAGTCCATACACTTCACTGAATATGGTACTAACTGACACTAGGACAGAAAAAATGTACATGTGCAATCGCATTTTAAACAAAACTGAAATTATTCGAGCGCGTGATAAAGAAATACTATTCGAATGACGGCTATCCGAGTGTGCACGACAAGCCGACTATGTGCCTACTGAACTAATGAATTTGAGTGCTGTCACAGTGCATACACTCCGTTGACGAGTAGGGATTATAGAAAAAAAATCATAAATTTTAAGATCATTATGTTAATTTAAATTTATGTTATTATTTAAAATGATACCTTGTGTCGAGTACATATCCTTGTGCGTATATATATATGGGTACATTTATGTTGTATATGTATTCAGTGTACTATGTATTTTTAGTTATATATCAATGTTAAGTTCATTTTACTATTAAATTTTTACTTTATTCATTTCCTTCACTTCTTTTATATTTGCGTTACATAGGATAATTTTTATTCCTGATAACAAAACCGCTGGTTAGCTGGAAGAAAATACCTGGTGGCATTAAGCTCGCTTGTGTACAAACTAAAAAGTACAATAATGTATCCAATCATTCATTCAAACCTCACCTTAAAACCTCCATTATTCAGCAACGTTATCACTTAAAAGTAAATAGTACTTTGAGCAAAAATATTGAAAATTGATAAATTATTATGAATTATTCCTCATTGGACGACTATTTGGCACCGATCGTTCGAACTCACGGTGTCAGCTAGTTCAATAATGTTTGTAACTATTAAACCCTATAGTAGGTACGTATTTCGATTTTTATAATTTTTTTTTAATTATGCACTAAATAATATATTTGACCTTACCAAGTATATACTTTCTTCGTGGCATGGTTATATTAATTCCTATTAATGAGTCGAAACGTCGTGGGTGCGTTTCCTGCACATGACGGTTTTTTGTGTTATGAAGGTAATGGTTAGTCTCATATCAGGATGTTAATTATTTCTATATGTATTAAGGTTTCCGTTACGAGTATTTACATAGTTACCTTTTTTTACTTGGGCATTGTTCAAATCGTTAGTTAATAGCCTAAAAATATTTAAAAGAAACAAATCCGATGCCGTTTAACTATGCCTAAATGATGATACTTTTCCCATTTATAAAAAATGGGGTATTTTCACTTTTACAAAATAATTTTGATCTTGCTTTTTTATTGAATAACTTACCGAATATTCTCTCCATCGACTATGATGCCATGGTATGGAGAATAGTATTGAATATTTTTGAAATTTGAATTGTATTGTATAGAATTATGTGTATTTAAAATCACAGGATATTCCGGTTAGGTTTGTAGGAAGTAATCTCGGGAACTAGTGATATGATTCTGAAAATTCTCAATTACAGGAAAATATATTTTACCTCTAGTGACATAGTAAACTATATTACAAATAATTATTATAATAAATTTGTATATTATATTAAATGCACAGAAAGTCGCGAGTGGTTAATAGTATAATATTTATGTTAAAGAACATTTTGGAACCTTTGACCTTTTGTTTACATTTTGTTTCACGGTATAATGAATAGACTATAGTTGGTATAATTCAAGCTGTGCTTCTTTTTGAATTAAATGTGTTAAATAAAATTAAATTTGTTACATTGAATCTTATTTCTTATAAATACGGAAATATGTTTCAATAATTGCAATACCTACATTTAACTGCTAGATAAAGAACTGTTCCTGAAGGAAAGTCCGTTTTAATTAACATGCCAGCTCATAACGTATTGATGATTTCAAAGATGCCTATTACTATATATTCTTTCTACAAATTTGTATGACGGGAACTTTACTCCGAAGTTTTCTTTCAACGTCACAAGATAGATGGTGCTTATATTTGGGTAAAAACTGTATGCGTTTTCTGAATTTTCATTCATATTTTATTCATCTAAATTTCATTGTTATTACATATTGAATATTATTAAAGCATATAGTTACACTTGAATTGCGTAATGCAACATACCTCATTACAATCAGTTTTTTTTGTCATGAGTCAATTGAATATGGTTTGTTTAAGATAATAACTAAGCGATAATAGTTACAGTTAGCCTTAGTTTCGAACATAGTCCACTTTGCTATTTTTAACCGACTTCAAAAAAGGAGGAGGTTATCAATTCGACTGTATTTTTTTTAAATGTTTGTTACCTCATAACTTTCGATGGGTGAATCGATTTTGACTATTCTTTTTTTATTTGAAAGCTGGTACTTCCCGTGTGGTCCCATTTCAATTTGGTCCAGTTCCGACAACGGCATCCAGTGCAAAACCGTATAAGTTTTAAATTTGCATTAAGTATGTACACGACAAATAGACGAATAACTCAATATCACGTTAATCGATTTTGGTGATTCATTTTTTATTGGAAAGGATGTACTTCAAGGGTAGTTTGATGAGAGTTTGGTTAGGTTCTGATTATGGGATCCGTGACAAAGTAAGAAAACTTTCAAGAAACGAGCCTACTCCTTTCTTAAGGGCCGGCAACGTATCTGTGTTTCCTCTCGTGTCGCAATTGTCCATGGGCGGCCGTGATCACTTACCATCAGGTGACCCGTATGTTCGTTTGCCACCAATATTATAAAAAAAACTCTTCAATTCTTAGGAGCCTATTGGGCTTATGTTCGTTGCTGTGTTGCAATATGACGCAAGCATTGTAATTACATTACTTAAGGTGTATTATATGTGAAGCGATGGTAGCCGCGTTGGTGGTAGAAACTATCGCGGATTATTGATACGGTTGCGTTCGTACCAAACGTTACTTATTGTACAACCAATTGAAACCATATCGCATACCATACTGATAGATATCATACCGCAAAAATGCGCATATTTTCATATACTTAAGGCGGAACGGAATTCGCGGGCACTGCTAGTAAAATATATTTATGTACACTAAAAATGGAAAAATAAAGTAAATTTTCAAAAAAAAGTATTAACCGACTTCAATATCAATCAAAAACCCATAAGGCACTAAAAAGCGGAAAATAAATAGTTTATCAAATGAACCAAATTAAATAAAACATATGAATATATGGGCTACCTAGAGATGTATTGGAAGTCGGTGCCAACATATCATCTACATAGGTACAAAGTTTAAGTCCACTCTCGCGTCTCAGTAATACAAAAATTTTGGTTGGTACCGACTTCCAGTACATCTCTAGGTAGCACACATATTCATATGTTTTATTTAATTTGGTTAATTTGATAAACTATTTATTTTCCGCTTTTTAGTACCTTATGGGTTTTTGATTGATATTGAAGTCGGTTAATACTTTTTTTTGAAAATTTACTTTTGTTGAAAAATAAAACCAATCACCTATGTGCACTGCATGCAACAGATTAGAGGTTATCTACCATGTTACTGTGGAATGGGTGTGTCATTAAATGGAAAGGCAAGAGTACTGACTAACGGTAAATAAGGATTTACGTTGCGTGGGTGTCTGTAACGCATACACGTAATATTCATTGGCTTCACCTTTGTCCGATGAAGCCAGGATGCTGTACCGGTTACTCATGTATCAGGAGGTACCGATTGATTGTACGTGTGTATGGCTTTAGTATTGGCGCTTTGTGAGCAAACCATTTAATAAATAAAGAAAAAAAATTAAGCAATCAACTATAGTGGAAAAAATATTTAACATACTCACATGGGGCAGTTTCTTCGGTTGACTGATATGATAACCACCAACTTGAATAAGATTCGAAGGTAGCGCATTGGATCCAGATAGCACGAAATGTTGATATAATAAAACAAATTTTATATCACGGGCCAATTCTTCGAGAGGTGGAATGTTGTCAAAATATTCTGCTAACGTTTTCTGTTCATCGACATAAACGATGTGTTTGAAAATAACATTGAAAAAAAAGTAGCAAACAATTCGTTCTAGTCTTTGAAATAAATTAGGCTTAGAACCCCCGTCGGTGAGTGGAAACACTATGTTTATATCCCGTATCCCAAATCGTTCATAGTGCCAAGGCATCAGCACATGTGATGTTACCCCGACAACTGGAGTTCCAAGTTTATGCGCCAGTCCGAGTGTACAATCATTGCAAAACGCTTCAGTTACAACAACGTCAAATTTAACATCATCTCTCCATAATTGTTGTACGTTTTCGTTACCCAACAATAGCTTGCAGGTATCTGAGGCAATTTTGATTAGAAAATTTCCAATATACAAAAACCCCATATAATTTCTTTCCATCGGAAATGTCTCTTCTATGTTTTGTTTCTCGGTAAGGCTGATGTCAGTATAATTTACGACGGGTTTTTCCTTCGGAAAATGTGATATCACTGTAACATTGTGTCCTCTTTTAGCTAGTTCTTCTAAGTACGGTCGAAATACAAAAAAGTGACTACTACCAGGATACGGAAATACGGCTAATATGTTTAACGCGGACACTTTATGAATACAAATGAATGATAACACAAATAAAACATTCATATTGAGCTTGTTTAACTTCAGTTGATGATTAGGAGTATCTACTCTTTGCAATCTAAAGACGTACTGAGCAACTTTTCCTAGAATCAAGGTCCGTCTATATATAGTAAACCTGTATATTTAATATGACTTTGAAAAAACTTGGATGTTGTTTTTGCATAGTTCTTGAATAATAATCACTTTGTTTTGGAGTATGCATACAATGTGCGAGTATGTAATAAAAGCTGGGTAATCTATGCTCATATTATAAATACGTAAAGTTTATGAGTTTGGTTGTTCGGAGTAATCTCCGGTACTACTGACTCGATTTTGAAAATTCTTCAACCGCTAGAAAGGTATACTTTTTATTTTGATGAAAATGTATCTTCAATAATTAGTCACAATAAATGTAATTTATGTAGGCAAAAATTCTATATTAAGGCGTGCGCTGCTTGAAATTACGCAGTTTGAAATAACGGAATAAAATCTATAGCAGACACATTAATCACTTTTTCCTTTACAAAAAGTCCGCGACACCATATATATATAAGTTTAATATCTCAACTTAAAAGATGGTTTATAGTCAAACGTAAAATAACTTTTACAGGATTAGGTTTGGATACATTCACGTATACTTTACAGATTCTTATAAAAACAAATAGCTAAATCAAAATGGCAATTTCATGGAGATAAAGTTTACTTTTTACAGCATGTTAATTGGTTGGATAATTGGAGTTGGCTGGAATATAAAGCGAAATAAAAGCTATAAGCCAGTAACATTATTGCGTTGACGCTGCCGTTGTAGTATATTATAGTAAGCGATGCAGAGTTCAGAGGCTTAGATAGTTTTTCATCTTAATTGTACCCGATAGGTGGTGCTCCAATCAGGTTATTTGCTTATTTAAGAATCTTTTTCACATATCAACTAGATATGTGTTTGAGCGGTCCCTGGATAGTTACAATTGGACCCGGTAGATGTCGCTGCAATCATGTTTTAGGTTTTATTTAAGATTTTTCGAGTTCGGAAATAAAATTAACCGGTAATAACCGATTTGGCGCAGACGAAGGTAGTATTTTAGAACAGGAGTGTGAAGTCTATTAATTAATGTAATTATTTTTACTGTTGTATAGTTAACACTGTGAGCACCTGAAATACATGCAAATTATAAAAACAGAGAACCGAATCTATACTAATGTTATAAAACTGAAGGGTTTGTTTGTTTATTTGGTTGCAACCGCGTATCTCAAGAACTACTGTTCCGATTTGAAAAATTAATTCAGTGTTAGATAGCTCATTTATCGATGAATGCTATAGACTAGATAGATATAGACTTATAGATAGATATAGTGTTTTTTTCTTGTGAGAACTTTTGTTGCGTGTGAGTTTGGCCAAAGTAACTATTCCACGCGAACAAAGTCGCGGTCAGAGGCTAGTTTAAGATAATGAAGTTTTTCTACCTACAAATGACCTCAGTTTGAAAAATAATCCACGATTATTTCGTTAATTGTATATCATGTCGTAGATAATTAACATAATATGCAACGGATAGATAAATTAATTATGTTTTAGATAAGTTTTAGTTTTGTATTGTTATTTATGTCTGGGAAATCATGTAGCTAATCTTACAACAAAAGAACAATCATTTTATGTATAAAACTTTGACTCTTTTTAGTAGTATCAAATTGATAACTAAAATTATATTTAAGAAAAACTTACATTATTATTTTTTTATATTATTCTATTAGTTAGTGCAGCAGATGTTGTTACATTTAAGTAAAAACGTAAATATAGTTGTCCGCATTTATTTGAAAAACACATAAATTACCATCTATATATCTATTTGGAAAGCGCTATTCGATGTTTTTTAATTTAAGTTATATTTTTTTGTAGTGTTTGGGAAAAATGTGATTGAAATTTTACGATGCGCCACTTAAAAGAGACGGTATGAAGTTGGTAGGTAATAATCGTCTGTCAAATTGTCGTGAGAATTAGTAATTGTTTTTTATTCTAACTGGCTACGGCATTGGCCTAGCAACGCCTTAACAGCTTCACCGTTCTACTCGGTAAATATATTCAAGGTAGACAAATATATAAATCTACACCGCCTGTTTTATATCAGTGGGGATAAGAAATATATTCACAAATAAATAAATATACATGTGTATCTGTATGTGATTAAAAAAATATATTTTTATTGATGTGAAAAGTGTATAGGCGAGGGTAAACCTGATTCTTGGCGTGGCGATACAGGCCGTGTGTGTGAGACGTGGCGACGCGATACTATGCGCAAGCGCCTGTGTGCAATCTTTCTTGCCGCACTGAACTCTCATACCTATAGTGTATACAGTGATGTTTACTACGTTACACACGTGTTTCACATGTGCCAGGCGTCCCGTGACGGCTTAATTTTAAAAAATATTATTTTTCAATGTCTTTTTTTAACCTAAAGATGTATAACTTATATCGTGTGTTCTAATATTTTGTTGGAAAATATTGTTTACATTTAAGTTAGTTCAGTAAAGTTTAGAATACTACAATCAAGTTTAAATGAATTCTATTATATTCTAGTGTTTTATGGGTAAATAAAAAAGAAAAATAATTAAGATTTTTTTATCAAACACAATAAATAAAACAAATTAGTCAACAAAATAAATATCTCGAACACTCCGCGAACGTTTGTGCTTCACAATTCTCATCGATCTGTATCTACCGAACCCATAATATTATAGTCTTAAATAATAATTAAAGCTTATTCGAATTTAACCCTTTTTGTTCTTCTTTCTTCAACCAATTCCTGTGATCTGCTTTCACTGTCACAGCAACAGCAGCAGACGGTTGACAACAATTTGCGTATAACGTAATAAAGAATATACAAAACAAGTGCCAGAAAGGCAAGGACATCTAGCTGCAAGTATGAGTACAACGGTAGTTTTGTTGAACCGGGTTGTAAGTTTGGTGCGCCGCGATATCTTGCTACATACTCTATCCAATAGATGGCAGTCTCCATAGGTGAAAGTGGTCGGTCGTGCCATAAACGGGATACAAGTTTGGACTGTCTCTGTAATCTGAAATGAAATATTCATATTTTACATTTATTTCTAAGCTAATTTTTGGCCGCGGCTTCGTTTGAATGAATATAGAATATTTAACAGCACTTTTTTACGGATGACAGCTCTTTCCTTTACCCCTGACAACGTGTATGCAAAATGTAATAATGATGGTGTTAAATACTATCAAATATAATAAATAATAATTAAATACTAATAAATATAGAAACAAATCTCATTTACATGTATTTGTGATTTTAATTGTTTCTCAATACTGACTTTGATAAATTCATTGTTATTATTTATTTATAGGCATGCAAAATGTCTTATGTCAGTATACAAGAATATTCGATGTAGTTAAGTCATGCTATTTATGGTTAATTCGAATGTCATATTGAGTAATGTGAACTGAACTACTAATTCAAATTTAATTCATGTGTATAATAATCAAACTTTACTACGTAAAGTGTCAGCCAAACTGAGCATTATACATATATTAAAATAAGGTATCATAATAAAATAAAAAATAATTACATCGTGAATTTTCACACAATTTGATATATAGACTGGAATTTTTTAATGCTACCTGGAGGGAAAGTACTGTGAATAATAGAGATAGCAAATTTTCCAAAGAAACATTCCTTTATATTTGAAAATAAATAAAACTATAATACATTCAAAGATTTTCGAAAATCCTCTTGCTTCACCCGTGAATCGAACCGACTAAAATCTGTATGAATTACATCCTGTAATTTTATTGCATTGATTGTTAGGGTCAATCACAAAGATGAAATCTCTCTAACATACTTGGTAAATATAATGAAAGGAAAACCATGGAATCTTCAATAATTTACAAAAAATGGTAAATTAACTAATTATTTGCTCGAAATGGGCTCTTTTCTTGAATTCACAAATTTATTCTTCTAACAATTTTCTGCACTTCGTCTCTCAACTCGTTTACACTCGCATAAGATTTAATGTAAATTTTGTTTTTTACATATCCCCACAAAAAAAAAATGTAAAGGGGTGAGATCTGATAATCTCGTAGGCCATCTGATTGTGCTGTTTGTACCAATCCAGGTATTAAAATAGTTATTAATGTAGGAAGTACTAATTCTGCTGTTATGGGCTGGAGCCTCATTTTGTATAATTATTTGGTATCGCTCTTCATCGGGGAAACCATTGAACTCATTTCTCAAGAGGTTCAGTATTTCAAGATACTTGACAGTGTTTAATGACCTTCGTACACGTGAACTAAGAGAATCATATTTGTCATAATTCCGCACCAAACGTTGAAAGAAAATCTTACTTGACTGTTAGTTTCACGAACATGAACTGGATTCACTCGAGACGAATAGTGGTTATTACGGCGATTGTATATACCATTATTGCAGAAGTTGGTTTCGTCAGACCATACAATGTTACTCAAAAATTTGGGTTACGGTCAATTTCTCTCAGCATGCTTTGACAAAATTGTAGTCGTCGCTTACAATTCCCAGGATGCAATTTTTGCACCAACTGACCATCAGTATAACTTATACTTTTTCAACACTTTAAGTGCACGAGTGTGGGTTGTTCCAATTACTTCGGCAGCTTCTCTGCTTGAAGCTTTCAGGAATGCTCCGAAGTATTTTAAATCATTTAGATCAAAATCGTTATTGTTCTGTTGAAGAGTTTGCCGCCGAGTTTTGTAACTGCCCGTATTCTTTAAATTTTCTACCATTCCTTTCAATACGAACCGAGTTAGTGGCCGTCGGTCATCTATCTCTCTCCATACCACCGCAGAGCTAACTTCACATTTTTGTTATTTAAAAAATAAGCTTCCATTAAATCAAATTGTTCTTGATAAGCCATTTTTACCGTGAGACAAATATGAAATGATTTGTGAACCAATCAAATATGAATAACAAATGACAATTTATTTTCTAATGTAACATTCTATATTTAAAACTACCTCATACACGCAGTTATTTCGCATCTAAGAAAGGAGTTTACGTTACAAACACGTGCTATTGCAATCGACTTATCTACATAGTACTTAATTTGTCATTTTAATTGATAAATAACGTCAATTATAAATTAATAATTACTAACATAAGTAAACAGAAACAGATGGATCTTTGAGTAAAAGTGCTTTAGCTTGACCCATTAAATTTATAAGTACATATTTCATGGTTTTCCTTTCATTAAATTTATCAAGTATGTTAGAGAGATTTCATCCTTGTGATTGACCATGATGATCGATGCAATAAGATTACAGACATTGTAATTAATACAGATTTTAGTCGATTCGATTCCCGGGTGAAGCAAGAGAGTTTTCGAAAATCTTTGAATACAATTTTATTTCTTTTCAAAAATAAACAAATGTTTTTTTGGGGTAAAATTTGCTATCTCTAATATTTAGAGTACTTTCCCTCCAGGTGGTATTAAAAAATTCCACCCTGTATAACCAATCAAGAAAGCTTCTGTGAAAATGTCTAAAATAATTAATAACCGATAAATGTAAACAATTATTTTGTATTGTATAATTGTATTGAATACCAAACGTGAAGATTTAAAAAAAATCTAGCGAAGTGAAATGGTGTATTAAGACCAGCTTAAATAATAACTAAAAATTACATATATATTTGTCTTTGTCTTTCAAGCTTGACAAGCGTTATCGGTTTTCAAAATATTAATTAACTATTCATGTTATTAACAGAACAAGCCTATCTCAAATTAGTTCAAATGTTGTTTTCCGAACGGTACTTTTATTAAAATAAACAAAAAAAACTTACTTTTCATCAAAAAGTTCATTAATGGCATTTAATAAAAGTTCATTCTTCAAATGCTCATATGAAACGATTGTCGCCATTCCAACATCTTGCATAGCTGCGGCGTTGCCATACTGGTCCCCGAATAATGGTATAGCGAGAACAGGGATACCAGCATCTATCGCTTCAATTGTACTTAAAATACCGGCGTGAGAAATAAATATTTTCACATTGTCATGTTCTGCAAATAAAGGAAACGTAAAATTAAGTATTACGATTTCATTCGTTTTTCTATAATTTAAAAAAAAAAACAAAAGCAAAGACGCATGAGCGCTAATTTGCTTGCGATCGATTTAGCAACAAGATCGCTTATTCATTCTGATTTTAATGTGATTGTTCAAAGCGAAACACTATGAATTGGAGGTGTAAATAGATATCTACATATATACATGTTTGGCGATTGTCTGAAACTCGTCTCGTCATTTTTAGTTCAATAAAAACTGTTTATAGGACAAAACTTAAATTATTTCTATTTATCTCTTATATTAAGATTCAGGTTCATAATATTTTTTCAAAACGATTTTAGTATACCCGGTAGTCTTAGATTAGTCTTATATTAAACCTATCAATAATTTAATAACCAAACATTTCCTATTCAATTGAAAAATCTTCGAAAGGTCCCAATACTAAGATATCAAAACGGGACAGACCCTCTTAAAAATAACTTTTCAAATCGGTTCATAAATGAGGAAATTGTGAAGTGACCAACATTAAAATAACATAGAACCGATTGATAGCCTTCTTTTTGGAGTTGATTGAGTAAAAATACATTATTTCACCAATTTATCAACGAATTAACACTAATTTGTGATATAAATGCAAAAACATTCAGTTCATTTTATATTCAGTAACTGTTTCTATAATCACATATTTGATTGAGAAATTATTATTTAAATTTTATTTGCTATTTCCTCACACTTATATTGATAAACTTACGTAATGAGCAAACATTGTTTATTTCTCTCTAGGCTGTATAAAATAGGCCTAAGACTTAGGCTGCAAGGCTAATTAGATAACTTGTATCGTAATTTAGTAATATAAATATATATTGAAGTAAGTTGAGTGACATGGCAACTCGGGAAACATAAAAAAAACCAGAATAACTAAATTTATAGGTACAGCTGGTCTAGCAAGTGCCTACGGAAGCGAATAAACGTAATCTATTGTATCTATATAATTTTATACCTATTGTTGTATCTATGATATAAAGCGTTGTAGGTCTTCAGTTTAGTTTACTTCTTTTTATTATTGTTATCATATTACTGTTGTTGACTGTTGCTATATCCACATTTGTAAATAAATAAATAAATCTATATTAATATAAGGCACAATATAATATTTACGTACTTAGAATGTCGTATTGAGGCAACCACTTCATAGTCATAACATTCCGTGGCAGATCTACAATTTCCTTGCCGTCCCATTTCCAAAGCACTCGCTGAGAAAGTTTGCGAAACGTCGCCAGCAACTCATTTAGTTTTTCATCTGGGAATGTCGAGTCCTTCACTGTTGATCCCAAGTTAACGTATATAACACCGTATTCAGCCTCGTTTATGAACCTTTCTATTTCCTGAAATTATTACATTTGTAGATGAATAAACCGGTAATTAGAATACTCAAAGGCATCGACGTTAAAGAACTAGAAATTAATAAATTAAATGATTTTATATCAATGCATCTTTGCCATCACATGGGGCATTATTTGCTTGCATTGCTGCGTTTCGTTCGGTCAGTGAGAGTGCCGGAGGCTCCCCTTCTCTCTCCTGTCCCTCTCCCCCTCCCCTCCCCTCCTGCCCCCATCCTACGAACACAGGCTGGCAATGCACTTGCGACTCCCCTGGTGTTGCTAGTGTCTATGGACGGCGGTGATTACTTAACATCGCGCCCATTCGTTTGCCTCCTATAACAATAAAAAAAAATCGGTTCAATCGTTTCAGAAATTACCATGAACAAACAACACAATTAAATCATATTTATAAATATAGATAAAAATATTTTTGATACATATACGAAAATTGTTTGGAAGAAATAATTTACTTTGATAAGTCCGTACTTCGAACTGCATATGTTAATCATAAAGCCTCTACGATTTATGATTGATTGTGTTTATGATTGTTATATTATTAATATTTGTTTTCGTTGTAACTTTGATAGATATTATTGACATAAAATTAAATTACGTAGGTTTATTGATTAAACGAAAAATAAACGCTGAACTAACTCCCTAGTCACACTGCACGTAAATTGTATTCTAATTAAACGGTCGTCAGTCCTGTGTTAAGTGATAATATTAGCAAAACTAACTTTATTATTACAAACTACAAGTGAGTATATTAAGTACACATGTAACATAGAAATCACAATGTAGATCCAATTATAACTTATCGTAGACTTACCGTCGGTATAACTTTAGGTGGCCGTATATGAATACCGCCGACGTCGATTACATTGTCAGGTCTGGCAACACCTCCGAATACAGACGGATGTGTGTTTACAAACGACAAACTAGCATTCGCTGCTATATTTTCTAAGGACGGTAAGTTATCACCTAAGTATTTATACAAATACACGTGATCTGTTACTTGAGAACCAACGTAATACACCCAGTTTGTTATATGATACAAGATATAACCTTTAAGTCGATCCAAAAACCAAGGTTCCTTGCCGTACGGCAAACTTGGTTGGCTCACATGAGCGGAATTGAAATTGATACCCAATCTGTTGAACTGCCATGTTTGTAATGGTTGTGGATTGAAAGCTATGTATGGAGCACTTAAATTTGCTGCCAAAGCAAGGCCGCAGTCACTGTTATATGATTCAACTAATATAACATCGTATCGAGGGCGCGTTTTGATCAAATACAACACTTGATGATTGTTCATAAGAATCTTGCAGTCATCGTTGCCGGCTTTAGTTGCCACTAGCGTTTCAAACGGTACTCGCGACACTTCACTCGCGATCACTGAATCATAAGACAAACCTTTATACACTTGTCTGTCACTCAACAAAATATCTTTGTACGAAGCCGGCGCGTTCGGCATTTGAAAGTGGCTAATGAGGGTCACTTGATGATTTCTATTAGATAGTTCTCGAAAGAGGCCGCGGTATGTTAAGTAATTATTGCGGTCCAAAGATGGGAATATACCGAGAATTTTATAACAGTCCGTTGAAAATATCGTTGCGATGAAATAGAAAATAAATATCGCGTGTCTTGTCATTTTAAAGGGGGACGCGTTCGTTTTGTGCCACGGTTTGATGGGTACTAAGGTATAAACGTATAAATGTATGGCGGATTACGTGTCTACCTAATAATAGGCAGAATTTGTGAGGTAATCGTCTCGCTGACGTGATATTCGTTTCGTAAGTAACCAAAATATTCTATGACTACACGGTATGTCATTGATCGTGACCTCGATTCGATGAAAAGAGTAGCACCGATGTTGTGTACAACGCGTCGCGCGACGTTGTGTGGACTGAGCGAAGCGATTGCATTGTGTGAATTATAAAGTGGAACTTTGTTTTGTTGTCATATCAGCATTGTTTGTTTATATACTTTAGAATGTTTTCAGATATAATATTATTTATTGACAGGAATACTTATAATCACAACTTATGCATCAATTAGGACAGATCCTCAAGTAAATATAATATTGAACAAACTGTGTTTAATAACGTTATTTGGCTATTATAGTTATTTAGGTTATAGTTGTATATTAGGGTAACCTATTTTGATAACAGCACATTCTTCAATTTTGTAGTATGTTATATATTTTTTAACCTAGTTCGAAAAAGGAGGAGGTTACTATGTTTGGCTGTATGTATTTTCTTTTTTTATGTATGTTAATCGATATCTTCGCCAATTGTAAATCAATTTTAATGATTCTTTTTTATTTGATGATTTTTTCTTCATTGTTATTGAAGAGTCCTCTAACATTTTAACTTCGTCAATAAATATTCATTAATAATTGATCGTTCGACCCATTTTAAATATTTCGAAACCTAAAATTGAGACTGATCATTTTTATTCCTTTTTAATTTCGTATCTGCAATTATTTGCTAATATATATACAATAAATGGAAAATAATTAAATTATTTAATGGTTGTAATGGCACTGAGATTTTGCATACAAGTTTATAATTAGTAAACTGTATAAAATAAATGGGCAATGCCATGCCATTTCATGATATTATAATGATAATTTATTTCGTTCGATAACTACCTCCATTTTTTCAGTAAACTTAGCCAATGATACGCGAATTTTTTCAAGTTGGAATTATTATGGGGTTATTTAGAAGTTTTACTGTACTGAAATCTATAGAATTTTGTCCAATTCAACACAGTTTACCTTATATTTGTCTTATATAATATATTAGATGTTAAGATTATAGCTGGATAATAATCCAGTCTAATGGTTGTAGAGCCACGCTGAAACTATTACTGGTTTCAGCATGAATGGGTCGGCTCATCTGGGGTAGTACCACCCTCTCATAGAAAACCGACGTGACAGTGATTGCATTGTGCGTTTCGTTCGGTCAGTGAGAACGCCGGAGGCCCACCTCTCCTCCCCACTCCTCTCGCCTCTCCCTCTCCCTCCCCTAACCCTTCCCGCTAAAAGGTGACAACGCACTTGCGACTCGTCTGGTGTTGTTAGTGTCCATGGACGGTGGTGATCACTTAACATCAGGTGACCCACATGTTCGTTTGTCACCTATGACATAAAAAAAAAACCAATAGCTACAACATTATTGTAAACTGCTATAGACTTGGAATTGATATGTAATCGTAAGTATTTGACTGTTTCAGATACATATATAATGTCTTTTAATTCCATTTGATATGCGTATTCATTATGCCGGGAGCCGGTAGACTGGAAACCATTCTAGGGCGACCGAGCGTGACCTTAGCAAGTTACGTCATAGAATAACGCTATTGTTCAGGGGTAGTTGTTAACATCACACATACTTGAACTGTAGTATGAAAGGCGTATTATGTTCACTATTCGAGATACACTAAATTCCAGAGTGAAGATAAATTGCCTCTTCGGAAGTCTCGACATTGTAAAGATATCTGAGAATTGAATAAATTACAATAATGATTGTAAATATATCTCTATATATGAGGCATATAGAATCAAAGACAGCTAAGTGCCACAAGTTCTAAAAATGAACTAAGTATGGAGCCATCTAGTCTATTATTGGTTGCAAATCACCATTTAATTCCTACAAGAAATAAAATACAGCTAAAGCCTTTTAATTTTCGTTTTAAAATTGATTTTGGGATCAAATACATTTAAATACAACCAAATCATCGAATAAGAAGTAAAGTAAGAATAAAATACAGTTAAGGAATTATCGCATTTTTTAATTTCTTGAACTTATCTTTTAGAGCTGATGGCAGGCAAAATCAATAGCCTATGCCACTCCTTAAAATTGAAACTTTGAATATAAGTAAAACTCCAACTCTGAGAATAGACAAACATTTTTTTCGTTTCCTGCAAATTTGGTCTCTATGCACTTAGCTGTTTTTGATTTTATATACCTCATATGTAGCTATAGTATAACGCTCGAATCTTTAGGGGTAGCAACATTAATGAATTTATTTTGTACTAGCTGTGCCGTTGACTTCGTCCGCGTGGAATCTTATGTAAAAACAGTGATTAATAAAGACATCTGAGTGTATCAAGACCACCTTCCGTCTATCACTTACTTATCTAGCTTTCTCTCGTACTTAAGCCACGTCTTCATTGAAATTACAATAACTATTGATAGGGTGGACCGATTTTAATGAAACAAAAACTAAGTTACTCCCGAAGATATGCCTCATGGTTTTTTTTTGTTAGTCCCTCCTTTATATCGGACGTAATCCGAGACCTTGTTTTTCTACTTCCCTGTATCTTTATTATCATATGTTATAATTGCGGAGTGTTACATGTGTGTCATTTTTATTGGTTTCGTTTCCTTGGTTTTATTTGCTTATCCTAGTTACATTTCCTAAGTTTAATTTAACAATAATGATACTCATTGCCGTTTTATAATACATAAGATTTTCATTATATTAAAATAGTTTACGTATACATTCAATAGGAGTATCTTATTTTGTACTTATCTGCGTCTACAGCTTAATGGTACCTTAGTAGTATATGGTTAGTATTATATATTTTATTAGTTTTTTTTTTTTTTTTCAAAGTCTATTGTTTTTTTTTGTTATAGTTCCTTACATAGGTGTCGTGGTTCTCGGATGTTAAGACTAATATTAATTTAAAGTTAAGAGAAGTATAAGGATATAGTATAGTTGCTTAGATTCAGTATGAGAGACCACAAGTTAAGAGAGTGGAATATAGACAACAGTAGCAGAAGAAGGAATATGCCTCATGGTTTTTGATTTTCAGTTCAGTCAGATCAGTTTTATTGTGAACCCAGTGCTTTAGCAGCGATGCGTGTTCATACAAACAGACAGACATTTCTAAAAATGATTTAAATGTATCCTAATACTTATTCATAGACACCAGCAACAACTTTACATTCTTAATATATCTTTAGAAGATAGATATAGTAGAAGAAGATGTATTTTTTTTTATTCTGTAGACTCTTGGTTGGATTCTCAGACCTTTTTCTTGGGTAGTCCGGGGAAGCTGTTAAGACCTTACTTGGTCAATAGGGTAGTCAGTTCGAAAAAAAAAAGAAAAAACCTTTTTCTTGCTTTCGTTTAATTTATTTTATACCTACGTCGAAAATCGTTGTATCTTATCTATTAACTACTCTATAGGACGTAATTTTTAATGAGATTATCGTCTTTATAGCGGTTACATTTTGATCCTTTATGGTCATTTTTAAGTTATAATCCACAATGTCCCGCGCCGGAGTGTCCACGGTTCGATGGATGAACCTACTAACAGCGTCGTCAGTCACATCGCTATAGTACACACAGTATTTTGTACATTTGTGATATTTAATAAATAACCCTTACCCCGAACTTCGCTCGCATTTATTTCGACAACATATACACAACATTTTATGATAATCAGTTAAGTAGTTAAGGTGTGAAAGCGTAACAAACAAACAAATTCATATTCCTATTCACACTAAGAAGGATATTTATAAAATATATTTCGCGATAATTTAAATTGCTTTCGGTATCGCTTTGCTAATTCTTTTCTTTTATTTAAAAGTAAAGTTCCGGTAATTAAAGCAATTTTTTTTTATCATAGGAAGCAAACGAACAGGCTGATCACCTGATGTTAAGTTATCAGGTTATCACCGCCGTTCATAGACACTAGCAACATCATAAGAGTCGTAAGTGCGTTGCCAGCCTATGTTGAGGGAGGGAAAGAGGGAAGGAGGGAAGAGAGGGAGACGGGGAGAGTGGGCGAAGGGGAGAGGGGTTAGAGGGATAGAGGGATATAGTGGTGAGGGGGAAGTGGGCCTCCGGCGCTCTCACTGACCGAATGAAACGGAACAATGCAAGCAATATTATTTCACGTCGGTTTTCTGTGAAAGGGTGATAGTAGTACCTTTTTCCTGCTAAAACTAGTAATAACTTCTGCGTGATTCTACCACCTACTAGAACTGAAAATAAATATTTCCTGTGTACCTTAATACTTTTCTCATACCCACCTGCTTTCATAAAAAATGAACCAATTGGTTGTCTGGTTGAATTGTAATTCTCTAAGAACGAATACGGCAGTAACCTGTAATAAACTGGAGTATGAAGGATTTCCTTATTAAGTTTCATTTTGATAGGATATGAGAAGCTATTTCTAGAGAAATTTGAACCCTTCACTTAGAAAGCTTATAAAATATACAAAGATAAATTGACGGACTGCATCATTTTATTATATTATTATCTTTAGTACACTCGCGCGAAACCGAGGGTGGGGGCTCTATTTATATATAAATCATTTTATTATCTTCTACTATACATATAATAAAAATGAAGTGTCTGTATGTAATATCAAAATAAAAATTATTCACTGATTGGGTTTGAAAGTATACACGCTTCTGATAACAAAAATGCATTTTTTAAAATTTTTGTCGGTCTGTCTGTCTGTCTGTTTGTTTGTTCCGGGTAATCTCCGAAACGGCTAGACCGATTTTGACAGGAATTTAACTGACACATAGCTGAAATTACAGCGGGTTTCTTAGGCTACTCTAAATTAGACTAGGTATTAACCGCGGCTTCGTCTGCAATGCTATCTCCAAAACGATTGGACCGATTTTCACGCAACTTTCACCAGCAGATAGCGGATATTATTTTAAGTAATTTAGTCTATTTTAATTTAGACTAGCTATTAACCATGGCTTCGCCCGCAGTACTATCTTCAAAACGGTTCGATCGATCTTCAGATAACTTTCACTGGCAGATAACTGATCTTATAAAAAGTAATTCAAACAATTTTAGTTTATATTAGCTGTTAACCGTGGTTTCGCCCGCAATGCTATCTCCAAAACGGTTAGACCAGTTTCACGAAACTTTCACTGGCAGATAGCTGACTTTACAAAGAGTAATTTAGGTAATTTTAGTTTATACTAGCTGCTAACCGTAGCTTCGCCCACAGTGCTTTCTCCAAAATGGTTAGACCGATTTTCATGGGACTTTCACTGGTAGACAGCAGACCTTATAAAAAGTAATTTAATTTATTTTAATTTAGACTAGCTGTTAACCGTGGCTTCGCCCGCTGTGCTGTCACCAAAACGTTTACGTCGATTTTCACGGGATTTTCACTGGTAGATAGCGAATCTAAAAAAACGAAGCTGTTACCCGCGACTTTGTCTGCGTGAAATTTAGCAAGATTTCAACTAATTCTTTATTTTTAAGAAGAGAAATAATTATTAGCTTTTTGTTTAAAATTCGATATTATAATTATTAATAACATTAATGATATAGAGGTCTTCCTGAAAAGATCTTAGATTATAAACGTATTACGTAAGGTGTTCCATAATACAATTTCTTGCGGAATAATAACGGCAATATATATTAAATATAATGTAAAATGTAAATCTTAATAATAATATTTTCAGTGATTGTTTCGTTAGTTCCTTATACAGTGTAAGTGAGCACTGAGGTAGTTATATAGTGGGTTAAGGTTCCAAATGTGTTGCTGATGAAAATTGGCACATTTGGCACTCCTTTTGTATTTATATTATCTAATGTACACGTTACTTTTAGTGGCGTGCGCGTCGTACTTACAATTGTCTATAAAGAGCGTTTCTGTAAGTATATAGTCTCACAATTTTATAATTCTTTAATACTATTTAAAAAAACGCGTGCGGAGCTGCGGGTACATCTAGTATACTATATGTAAATACGTTTTTTTTTCATAGATTATTATGTCATATCGTGTCAAAGGTATCAATTTAAATATGTTTAGATATATTTGCTCATACATAGAGATAATCACAATAATAATAACAACAATTACTTTGAATTTAAATGATGAATACGAGGTGACAATGGAATTATGAGTACGATAACGATAGTGCAGTAAAATATATGAATCATGTTCAAAGCAATATATATAACCCGTTTATTGAATAATTAATTGTATATAATTTATGATTGTTCATCCAGTATCCATAATTAAATCTGTATATATAGAAGAATGTTAACGCACTTCAAAGTACTGGAGTCGTTAAGATATTTTTATAGAAGTTCCTTTTACACTATAAGTACTAAAGTTTTTTTATATATTGCAATCTATCTCATAACATTCAGCAATAGGTTGGACATTCAACTTTGAAGGTGGTGAAAACGGGGCTTAAAATTTGTACGACAATTCGCAATCGTTGTTGTAGGTAGTAGAGCCACGCTGGAGCTATTACTGTAGTCCGGTAGTCCGGTGAAGCTGTTAAGACCTTGCTTGGTCAATGGAGTAGTCAGTTCGAAAAAAAAATGGAGCTATTACTGGTTTCAGCATAAATGGGTCGGCTCGCCCGGGGTACGACCACCCGACCCACAGAAACACCCACGTGAAGTAATAGTGCTTGCATTGTTACGTTTCGTTAGGTCAGTGAGAGCGCCGGAGGTCCACCTCCCCTCTCCTCTTCCCCCTCCATCCCTTTCCCGCAAACACAGGCTGGCAACGCACTTTCGACTCCCCTGGTGTTGTTAGTGTCTATGGACGGTGGTAATCACTTAACATCTGGTGACCCACCTTGTTCGTTTATCTGTTATTACATTTAAAAAAATATTTTTGTTAGTCAGTTATTATTTTATATATACATGAAATAAAGAGTTGGAAATAATTACGGTATTGAAAACGTTTGCGAAGCCACGGGACGTTGCTAGTCAACTATAAAGTCGTGAATTAATGTTAAATGTACATAGCTTAATATTCTTCTTTTCCATTACTTCTTGACACTATTTACTGTATTGTTCTATTTTTGGTTATTTAAACAATACTTACCTATATCTTATATTATAAAGCTTAAGAGTTTGTTTGCTTGAACGTGTTAATCTCAGGAACTACAAGTCCGATTTGAATAAATCTTTCAGTGTAAGATAGCTCATTTATCGAGGAAGGCTGTATGCTATCGTCACGCAATGACCAATAGGAGCTGAGCACTATTGAAGAATGTTTCAAAATCGGGGTTAACGTACGTATTATTTCAAAATAGCGTTAATCCAAAGTAACTATTCCACGCTAACGAAGTCGCGGGCAGAAGCTACAAAACATACAAACGTAATTTATACAACGTGTTGATAACGTATTGTATTGTCACTGTTCTGACTAGACACTGTTATAGGGTTTCATATAAATAGGGTTGCCCTTTAGCACTTATACGAATACGGTATATAATTGTTGTAATTTTCACCGATTACGAGTGTATGGAATACAATACAATAATGAAGTAGAATAATAATTATAGTCCTATAGACGATTAATTTTCAGTATAAGCTAACGCATTTTTAAAACTTCTGTTAACCTTTTGTAAATAAACTAGCAATTACTCGTGGCTTTGCACACGTTCCTTATACAGTAACTATATTTTCAAATATTTATTTTATATCTGTATATAAAATAAAAACGGAAAAATAATGATTTTTCGGACTATGTTATTCTTCTATATAATTTACATAGATTTAAGTTGTTGTAATAATTGTTTAAGAAAATTCATATACATTTCATATAAACATGTTTTCACCTTACATATATTTGCTACCCGTTTTACATACTATCACAGTAAATTAGATCGGTACACTTTTATGTAGGCATAGTGCAATTTGAAAACAATGATAACAAAGGAGATATTCGTCTCGGTTATCGCTGTCTGGCTGTCTTGCATTTATCTTTATTTGATAAATTGCTATAATACAGTTAGCAATATTGACGAAATATATACTAGATTATGGCCCCCGCGGTAGCGGCTCAAGCCCAGGTCCGTTGCCTCGGCGTGGAGCCCTTTAGTGCGCTGCTCGCGCGATACAGTGACACAAAATCTTACATCATTGCGACAACATTACATATATCACCTCCACACACGTGCACACACGTGCACGCATACACGCTTACACATGCAAGTGGAAGGGTTTTATTATTTTCCCTTATCAAACTGAAATAGTTTATAAAATTATCCGATACGAAATATATATAAGAGTTGTTGTGGTATGTATGCTTGGTACACATATAATATGTTTCAACAACTCATATATGTATGAATAGTTAGTTTAGCTTAGGTTAGCTCAGATAGGTCGCGAATTGCATGTATCAGGCTACAGCCGAAGCCGAGATGTGCCGTGCACCCTTGAGTTAGTTATCAAATAATATCGGCTGAGTGCCTTAAGCTCATTTTACCTAAATTCGTACTGGAATTACCAGTACTTACTATACCAGTAATTACTATAGGAATTGATGTACGTCATAAATAAAAAGGAAAAAAATACTTCACAAATTCTAGAAGGATCCTTACATTGTATTTTAAATACAAGTATATGTTATCATGATTAACTTGACAATGTATTATATCTTATTTCTACTCCATAGCTGATTTAAATTGAAAAAAAAATGTTAACCCTATAACTGAATGTAAAAAAATACCGACTTTAAGGATTAACACGACGATTGTTTACCATTTACATGCCAACTTACCTCAAATAAGAGTCTAATTTCCTTAACATTTTAAGGAGCGAAACGAAATTGAATTAATGACTTAAAAATACAAACACGAATGAAATCAAATTTAATATTAAATTAATTATGTTCTATTATTAAGATTTTATAAAGCCTCGATAGTAGTCAGTTTATGTATATATAATAAATAAGTAAATATAATACATAATAATAGTATATATAATAGTCATATATATTAAAGTAACATGTCCTTTTTATACTTTATAGCACTCAGCGTTTGGCTACAATCTCGCTTGGTGTTAAACGTGTTTTGGAGTGTAAGGGGTGTCGAATAACATAAGACTTGAGACAACCAAGCTCAACCTCACCTGCACGCGGTGCACCCTGCTGAATAACGAATGAGGCAATGGCGAAAGCGGGGTGGACAGCCTGACTGCGCCGCAATCACCATGAATATAGCGAAAAAGCCCGTAATAGTGATTCGCTTCTGAGGGTCGCGTTTTGGGATCAGCCTGTGCATATCCAGCTTTTTGCAGGCCGGCATGATAGTGGCGACCGGCGATGGATAGTGTGTCACTTGGAGGTCGCCATTGTTTTTGATTGTACTGTGCTTACCATTAGGCATAGTGAAGTAATTTTGCAGTGCTACAACAAAAAAAAAAAAAATCGAAGATATGATTTAAGATGGTAAACAAGCTCAAACTAAAGGGAGGCTAACTTGCATCTAGTCTGGGCTGATGCCCTCGGTGCCGCCAACGTGCGTGCGCTCCGCAATGCGCAGCGCACGGTGGCACTGAGGGCAATCCGGGCGTACCGGACGGTGTCCTCGGCGGCGGCCTTCACGCTCGCCGGCTCCCTGCCCTGGGAGCTGGAGGCAGGAGTTCTCGCCGCCGTGTACGAGTTCACGGCGGCGAGGAAACGAAGGGGGGAGCCTCCGGCTCCCAGGGAGGTAGAGGCGGAGAGACGGTTGCTGAGGGGGGCCGCCGTCGAAAGGTGGCAGCAGGACCTGGCGGACGAGCGATTCGGGCGGTTCACAGTGGACGCCGTCCGGCTGGTCCTGCGGGAATGGACTGCCAGGGAGTGGGGCTCCCTGACGTTCCGACTGGTGTAGGTACTCACCGGACACGGTTGTTTCGGGTGGTACCTGCACCGGATTGCACGCAGGAAGCCGACGGCCGCCTGCCACGAGTGCGGCGCTGAGGAAGATACCGCGCAGCACACGCTGTCTGAGTGTGCTGCGTGGGGGGAGCAGCGCCGCATCCTGGCGGCGGCCGTGGGAACGGACTTATCGCTGTCGAGCGTGGTTTCGGCCATGCTCGGCAGCGAACAGGCTTGGCGAGCGATGGCCTCCTTCTGCGAGGAGGTCATCTCGGGCCAGAAGGCTCAGAAGGAGGAGGCGGAGAGGGCCCGCGAGGCAGACCCTCAAAGTGGCCGTCTCCGCCAAAGGAGGACAGGTAGGAGGAGAAGGCGCTTCGCCCAACTCCTCCTGCCACCGTAGCCGGACCTGAGGGGATGGGCCGGGGGGCCCATCTCCTCATTGCACGGGTCCGGCGGACGAGGGGGGGCAGCCGGTGTGTGTACCCGGTCTGTCCCGCTATAGGTAGGAGCCCGGTGGTCAACTTCCGCCGGGCGGACCGTGGGGGCGGCTCTACAAGGTTGATTAGCTCGAACGATCCCTTGCCGCCCCCACAAAACGGTCTGTCGGTACACCGTGGGGTTTTAGTCCGTGCGACTCGGACATAACCCACCCTCTCCCCCGGGAGGGTGGCGTATCCATAAGGGATTTCCCCACGTTGGCTAACTTGCATCTACCGGAACTCACATGTAATTTCTTGGCGACAAATTTCATACCTAAGGATGGTAGTTAGCCAGGCGATCTTAGAAAATGTTCTCTCAGCACCATGGTTTCTTCACGATGTTTTCCTTCGCTGAAAGCTTTTGATTCCAGTATACGTCGATCGACACGCTAACCACACGTATAGTATATAGCATATCACCGTCTCCATGTTTGAAAGTGATTTCAGTGGCACAAACACCTTATTACCTTATTACATTCCCATTAGTATACGAGTCCTCGACAACATAAAAATGTAATTATACGTGGGAAGCCTACGAGCTACTTAAATATAGATTTACCTTCAGAAGAGCGATTTGATCGGCCGTTGAGGTGTGAGATTCATCATATCTCGATTGTGCTACGCTCTCAATTATTCCCTTCTCAGGATTGATAACTTTATTCATTTTTCAAGGGGTCTCTTTGAAGGGTGGCTAAAGAAATCGATTTGTTCGGTGTTTATATAACATTATTAGTTTTATGTTATATTGTTTCGTATTTAACATTGAATAAGCAATATACGTTACCGGATATACTGGTTAATACAAATTATTTTAATTCTATTAATAGATTAAAGCAAATTAAGTTCACTCTTTACTTCAAATCTTTTATTCAGGTCAACGTTAAACTGAATGGATCCATGACACGAAGGAGGTAACTCTGGTAAAGCCAGAAGGTAAACCGGCTTGACATCCAGCTTGTGCTACGAATGAGCTCACGCCGATCTGAAAAAAACATAAGTAGTTTAGCTGAAAATTATATTCAAATATCAGTGTAGTCTAGTAGAATCCTGTAGTTCAAAAACTGATAAATCATTATTTATTATCCTTTGTCAAAGATACGAAGAGCCACAAAAATACGTAAAACTTGCAAGCCAAAGTTTGTCTGGTCAGAGAATGTATTTCTAACCATAGAAAGTACTACGTGATAAGGCCAGATAGCAACAGCCAGCAGGCTTCTTTTCAGAAAATGTTCTATAGCATTTTTCTTATTAACATGATTTTATTAGCTTCACCTGTATGTATGTATGTATGTTTGTAACCGACCCCTTTGAGCTCGATTTTATCCTACTTTGAACGATCAGATTTAATTCCAACTTTGCACACCTGTCAAAGGTCGATGACAATGCAATAATCCGAAACAAAAAGTAAAAAAAAATTAACTAAAAAATGAAAAACATGCGCACTGTTAATATCAGCACCTCCAGATATCAGTATTTTTATCACTTTTTACAAAAAATTACATTTATTTCTAATTTACACTTTTCTTAATCCAAATTTATGAATTTTTATTTTCTGTTTTTTAGTTGGATTTTTTATGAAAGCGTGTTTTTTTAGTTTTTTTTTAACTATTATTGTGGACACAGTCTTTGCCAACCTTTTTTATCCAATGATATTATAGGTAAAAAGCAGTTGATACGTGATAAGCGCTTCGACAGCGCTTTGTTAAAACTTGGTTAACTAGCTTATTTTTGACGGCTGCCCCGTCAATCCGCTCGTATAGCACCATATAGCTATTTCTTTTTCACCACCGATATTGAGAACATGCCATCTTACTTCAAAATTTTATCAAAGACAGTGTGGCGTTACAATATTACTTTACGTATGTGTGCGTTATCGTACCATTTGTTTTGTCAAAATATCATGTAGGTATCGTATCTACAACTTTTTAATTATAATATCATTGTTTTTATTTCTCTGAACATACACATAGATGAATACAAAAAAATTATAAGCATCGCGACAACTCAAGGATAAATAAATGTCAACTTTACTGACTTCTATAATCAATTTTATCTTTGTTTTGTGTTAAACTGTTAACGGTATTATGCGGAAAATCAAAGTTAAGGTTATATTCAGGGTGGGCTAAAAGATTGATTGAGAACTGTATGTTATAGTTTTATATTTTTGTGAGTACAATATTTGCTTCACCGATCAAATATATTGTAGAGTAAAGATATTTACCAAAATTCTTCTATTATTGACAGTGGTAACTAGTGGTCCTCCGGTGTCTCCACCGCAAGCGCCACGTCCGTTAGCACCGCTTGTGCAAAGGTGGCTATTTTGTATGATATTTCCATATACTCCTGTGCATTCAGCATTACTAATAACTGGCACGTTAACAGAAGTCAAAGTCTGTAGTAAACCAACGCTGTCACCTATAAAAATAGAAATGTAATATTAATTATATATGTTATAATGGATACCATACTACTAATAACTTTTACTATTGATGATGCTTAAAATCAAAAGGACTATTTGGATACATGGATTATTTTTACATTTAATCACAATATCGCCTAATGGTATATGATAGTGTTGTTTAAGTAAACACGCTAAACCTAGAAATATGTGACTGGATCTCAAGTACGGAACAAATCCAAAGATGGCGATAAATTTCCAGTTTGAATGTGGGAGCTAAACCTTAGAAAAAGTCCTACCACCATACTATGTTTTCATTGTGATTTTTTAAATGTTTTGAATTGCAATTCATTTGCAAATTCAGAACATACGTCGATAAACGCGATGTCCGAACACGCTAATCACTGAGTCATAATTACTTTATAGTTGAGGCTAAGAAACATTATACCTAATTTGGCTTATTTATGGCATACATTTATATAAAATAAAATAAATTATGTTCGATTACTTAATAATCACAGGATAAAAGTAGAATATCTTCGTACAAGAAGAATGAATTGTTATGACACTTTGAAAGTATTAAGGGTGTAATTCCTTATTATTTTTATAAATTTGAAGAGTCGAGATTGAATGAGATCTCAAGTTAACTTTATGTGAAGACCCCAAGGAGCGAAAGAGAAATTTAATACTGATGAAAATTTTTGCAAAATTACAACTTGTAAACATAAAGCGATTGACCTCGGAAATTAGGTTAAGAAAGAGCTAAATATGCAATGCAGAATTTATTAATATAATTCATATCTATATATATTACTAATAACATACCGTCTCTAGTAATGCCATATCCGGATATAACCCCAGTGTAGCCAACGTAATCTAGGTTGATTTCGCTGCCAGATGGTAAATTTACTGGTTGGATCAGTGCTGAAAAAGTTTATATAGTAGAATTTGTATAGAGAGAAGAACTTCTTAGCATTCCATGGATTCACCGTGCGGGTGCCGGGTCCATTGTGTGGCCGAGGGAGAAACTCAGAGCAGTTCCCAGGACTCGCAACCCAGGTGTAGGTTTAAGGAGGCCCCCTTTGAGATGCGCATCAACGCTCACCTTCACTGCTCGAGTTTCCCGCCCTGCCTAGCCAAATTTGGTAGGAACCTGTTAGTGCAGCCTTTGATACTCGTTCTAAAATAGAGCTCACTGCAGTTCTCGACAGGCCAAGGTCCTTCAGAAGGTTATAGAGAGATTTTGCTGGTATACCTCTCGCTCCGACTTCTACCGCGTACAAATTAATAGTATTTTATAGAATATTTAGTAATTATTTAGTAGGAAACGAAAAACCACTATAGCAACAGAGACAATCCATCATCAGTCGTCGCACTCAAGTTCGGGCTATGTAAACGCCTTATCATGTCATGACTTTATGTAATAGAAAAGAGGAAACGCTCTAGTCTGAAAACGGTTCCATAGCTTCTATAGTGAACTCGTTATTATTCAAAGAAACTTTTAAACGGAATTGAATCTAAATTATGTAACGAATTGATAAATTTATTCAAAACAGTTCAAATTCGAATATCTTGTTTTAAATTAAGATTAATATGTGGTGAAATTACAATAGCTATAAGAAACGTTTTAAAACGATTCAGTTGCATCGTTTGTTATTAACGGTTTTTTGTATTCATAGTAGGTCATTTTGCTTTTATATTTATTGTTAAAATTTTAGTAACTTAATTCTTGATATAAAAACTTTCTATACCTATTTTCTATATCATCTATCTTACAAGGGCAGTATACAATATAGAAATAGCAATAATACTCACTCGAATAAGTAATTCTAGGTACACGGACAACAGCGAGATCGTTAGCGATGATCCACGGATTATAACCAGGGTGAAGAACAACGTTGCTAGCAGTTAATCTAGTACCGCCGGAAAATAATAAGGTGGAGCCGAGAACGACAGTGATGGAGGTGACGATGTTTACACCATCGTTCTGGCAGTGAGCGGCCGTCAATATATTGGTGTCAGATATAATGGTGCCTCCACATACGGAGTTGCGAATGAAGTTGATGGTGAGGATAAGGCCAGCCTTAAATTAAACAAAGTTAATCTCATTACTGACGAATTATGAAAAGGTACATATTATAAGTATATTAATAGACTATTCAGAGGTGGTAGAGCCACGCTAAAGCTATTATCGGTTTCAGCATGAATGGATCGGCTCGCCCGGGGTAGCACCACCCTCTCACAGAAAACCGACGTAAAGTAACAGTGCTTGCATTGTTGCGTTTCGTTCGGTTAATGAGAGATGATATGAATGATATGATATGAAAAAAAAACTAGAAGAATATATTAATCACTTTATACGACACTAGCCGATTTCCACACGCTCAGAATCTTCAAATTGAGTAGCCTAGAATAATCTACAAAACCTCTGACACCGATTACCTCTTATGCCGATATGATCAGTAGTTTTGACGTGATTAAACCTCAAAGGAACTGTATTATCGTTTTATATAGACATAATATTTTATGTAATATCTATTGACAGAAACAGAATAGAAATGGATAGATAGAAGAAACCGACGAAGAATAGGTCGTATAAAAGGCATAACGCTACAGCTGATGGTCAGCACAGTGCACTTCAAATACAACAGCGACCCCTGGAATATGCAAATTCCAATGATAGTCCTCGATGTCAGACGTACAGACGTATGTCTCTCAACAGCTGGACGCAGTAACTCAAAAGTGTCACTGTTAAGGGTTTATCGCCATCTGTATAGTGGTAGTAATCCAATCGAATACAGGTAATGTTATACCGATTCATTACTAGATATCCGTATGCTAATTCGTAAGCAAGCTACTGTGGCGAGATCTACACCTGGTCTACGTTCCGCACAGTATGTTGATGCACAAAAGTATAGTATTATTTTTTTAACACTACATACATTTTGCATTTAACCACAATCTAACGTGCTGTTAAGTGACGGTATCGCTTAAAATGGTACCGCGGTAAGTTTCTTCTTGGCCTTCAAATGCTGTTACTGCAACCGCTATAAATACTATTTTAACAACCATGCTACTGTTTAACCAGTATGCTGTCTTCATTGAAAATTTAGACACACTGTAGGATTCTATATGATCTTGACTGAAACAACATCTGCCGCGGTATAATGCTATACTTAATAGCAAATAAAGGTAGGTAAGGCTATTAGAAATGTGTGATTGTTGGCATTTAATTTGAGATTCCTGGTATTGTTTTAAGTAATTTTCATACTTAAATGTTACCTGATAAGGCACTGCAAGAGTTGTCGTAGAAGAACCTCCAGCAACCCGTTGGCCAGTTTCAGAAACTTCATTTTCCAGCTTCCATACTCTGTCTGCTTCGGGAATACCGAATCTATTATGATAATTATAAAAACCGAGTTGATTTGCAGTTGTTGCTGTTTCCACAGTGCTAGCAACAGCGAGGGAAGATAACAGAAGTCCTAAAACCTTCATGTTACGAAATGTTAATCGCGAAATGAGGTGAATTACACTCGTAACATGTATTTAAGCAATTTAATTAATCATTGATAGTGTTATTAATGATTTTATTAATCAGTAATTAGTTGATGTAATCAATATAATATTATAAATTATACCAAATGGTTCTCTAGATGAGCGTATTAAGTTGTTGCTACCGATTTATCAACTTACCGAAGTCGTTGTCCACTCTAACGGATGTTTTTCATATATTTGTGATTCTTTACTGTTATTATTTAATTAATGTTTTGCAATTTTTCATCTTATATCTATACTTTCATCATTTCAATGCTTTGATAATGGAACTTAGAAGAATAGTTTAATAGAAGAATTATGATATATGTTCACAAATCCACATAATATGATACAATATATAATACTTATTATTTTCAGTTGTACTAAGCGTAAAAGTTATGAAAATTTGGTACTTGGAAACTAAGACATATATCAAAAAGTATCCAATTTCCGATATATTAAAGACTGTTTTGCGCAAGTACATAATTACGATATCTATATAATATACATATAAGTGTTATCTCATGCGCGACTTTTCTTATATGATCCTAGAAAGGATATGGTGCGATGGAGTGACATTCGATAGAATGAAAACATTAAAATAAAGAAACGAAATATATGTCGACGTATAAAAGTATTTAATTTGATATATTTACACGAATGTAATACATTTTACAATTTTGTTGTACGGTACTGCAATTATGAAAGACTGGCATTTGTCTGCGGCTTCGCTCGCTTTAATATAATTTCGGTATATCCCTCGAGAACAGTACATTTTTGTGAGTAGTGGAAAATACCATATGTTCCTTTTTATACGCCGGACAAGGTTTATACAAAAATTTCACGATGAGAGGTTCAGCAGTTAAAGCGTAATAAACAAACACGTTATCCTTTGCTGGACATAGATTGTTGATGTGGTTGTAACGCTAAGTTAATTTGGAAGTAGTACCTACACCATTGTTCATAACAAAACAATTAATGGCTGAATAAATGATAAGCAAATTATTTAAAAACTAAAGATATAAATTAAGACGATAATCCTATTTTATCGCCATAATATTTTCATTTCGTTAATTTGTATCACGTATTACTGATAGGAGCCGGAATGTTATTATTAATTACGTCCATAATTCCGTATACAGTATTATTCTCATTTCCTTGTTAAACATATAAGAACATATTCTAAAATGATCATATTGGTTGAATATCGGGTTATTCTAACGGAGACCTAAGTAGTTCGGCTTCTAGTATGCACTAAAGTGAAATTGCTTTTAGTGCCATTTATAATGTAAGTACTAAAACTTGAGGTTGCTTTGAGTATTAGTTGAGAGTACGTAATACCATTTTATGTAGTTATGTAGGAGTACGAAGAACTAACTTGGAACAAGTTCAAACATCTTAGATAATTGCTAACTGTAACATTGATTTATATAACAGAATCTTATCAGTTACTAGCTGTGCCCGCGACTTCACTTACGTGGAACCTTATAGTAACCTTATATAACCTAACAGTGATTGATAAAGACATCTGAGTATTCAGTCCATTTACTTATCTAATTTTCCCTCGTACTTACGCCGCGTCGTCGTTTAAATTACAATAACATTTGATATAGAGCATTTTGGCATTTTGTTATGGGGGGCTGCAGCTGAGGTAGACACCATATTCCTACTACAAAAACGGGCAGTTCGAGCAATCTATGATATGGGACCTCGTGAATCATTAAAGACTAAGTTTCAGGAATTCGGTATTTTAACTCTGCCCTCTTAATATATTCTTGAGAATTTGATGTACGTCCGGAAAAATTTAGATAATCTGGATTTAGTAAAAGATCGACATAATGTAAATACCAGAAACCATAACAAACTGGTCACTCCATGTTTCAGGCTTACTAAGACCAGTAACAGTTTTTTTAGGTAATAGTGTTAGATTTTATAACAAAGTCCCAAAACACATTACCGATTTGCCGGATAGTAGGTTCAAATGCTATGTCAAGCGGGTCTTATTACAGGGTGGATCAGTATGTGAACGATAGCGACGTCTGGAAGTGACGCCTCTCTCTGTGCAGCCACTAAAAATGAATGTAGCTTTATGTGTCTGTGAATTATGTTGTAAAAAAAAATTTATATGTTATGTATTATGAAAGGATAAACCAGATCGAGTTTCTTGCCGGTTCTTCTCGATGACTGGGTTGTTTTCCGAACCGGTGGTAGCTTTGACGTTCATAAGTGCCTTCTCAGGGCCTAAATTGAATAAAGAGTATTTTGATTTGATTTGATTTGATATAGAGGACTGATTTTAGTGAAATAAAAACTAAGTTACTCTCGATGATATGCTTTATGAATTTCTTGGTTTTATTGTGAACCCAGTACTTTAGCAGTAATGCGTGTTCAAACAAACTGACAGTCTAACATTTCTAAAACTAATGGAATGTATTTTAATACTTATTCCAAGACATCTGGAACAATTTTTTTCATGAAAATCGAAAAAGTACAGTCACTTTATATTTACATTCTTATTATACGTATAGATAGAAGATGGGATAATAACTTTAAACAGCTTCATGTAAATAATAACAATAACAAAAGTATCAAGAGAATTATTATGAAGAACGTCCAGGTAACTGACACATCTTTATTAGGATAAATTTTTATGACGTGGACCTTCCATATCAATTACGTGTTTATATTTTGCTATTATTAAATACTTTAGTATTCGAACTTACAAGAGTATCCACATTATGTTGTTTTTGGTTACATTGGCATTTAGTATTAGATAAAATTGGGGTAAAAAAAAGTATTTCAGTTTTTTGTCATTATGTGAGGGGCGTGTCAAGCCAAGTTCAAGGTAACAGAATGGCGAGCGCGCGTTACCGTGTGTAATATTACACGAACCATTTGGAGTCACTTTTCTCCCTCTTATATCTCAAAAACTATTTCACATACACATGTCAAATTGGGCTCATGTATTGGACTAGCGAGATATATATATGCTTCAAATTTTATAAACACATCGAATAGGTTTTAAACGCCCGAAGATCGTCATTTTTATCACTGACTGACCTTTAGGTCAAAATTCTAATCCAGTTCCAGATGACTTAGAAATTTCAAATCTGGTATCCAGATAGGTGCTACTTGGATAAAAAGAACAAAGGAAAAAATCAGAAACTAGTATTTTTTTTACATTTTATTATAAGTTTTCAATTAATTGATTATATTAGGAATACATAATTATAGCGCCTGTAATGTAAGAATAGCAATCAAAATTGATAACAGTCTGTCTATATGTGGATTTTAAGGTCTTCAAGTGAACATATAACGAGTGGATACCACCCTTCATTTTTTTAATCCAAACATATAAGTTTTAGTACTTTTAGCTAAGAGTATAGTTCAAGGTAAGAGTATGGTTCAACCTTATAAAATACTAGCTAACCCGCGCAACTTCGTCTGCGTAAAATCAGTTACTACTAGTTTCTTTTGTATTTCCAAACTCTACAACGTTCCTCATGAATTACTTTATCCACTGGTGAAAACCGTATGAAGATCCGTTCAATAGTTTTTGAGTTTAGGACTTTGTTTTATACTATGTAATGATTCTAGGTTGACTTTCGTGTTTATTTCATTATTTTATTAACTGGGATTTAGTATTGTAAATTAACAAAAACCCTTTGGTATCAATTTTATTATGAATAAGTAATTACTAATAATTTCTGTAAAAAAAGGAATCATATCCCATCAAAAATATAAATGTGAAATGAGAGCCTAGGTCAATATTATGATTCATCAGAACATGGGCTTCAATATTATCCCAAGTTATAAGCAGCAACGACATTTTAAGTTGTTATAACATATTTTATGTTGTTATCAATAAATTTCAGGACTGACCACTGAATTGGGCACCCATTAAGATCTCGCTTCTTTTGTTGTTGAAGTCAACAACCAAGGCATATATCATATTATTGAACTTGAATCTCATTTCACATTTATGTTATGATGGGATACAATTTTATTTATGTTATAGCAGGGAAACGAACAGGTGGACCACCTGATGCTTAGTGATCGTCACCGTTCATAAACACCAGCAACACCAGGGGAGTCACAAGTGCGTTTGAGAAATGTTCTTGTAGTACTACTGTATGTAGGAAAACATATAGCTGTGGATTTCTCGGAGCTTAAAATTGCCAATATATCGTGGGCAGGCGTGGTGATTATATCTATATCCTCTTTCGGGAAGAGGCCTATGACCCTACAAACAAATTAAGTTGGCAAAAAAATAAAGTAATCCAGTTTTTTTGTTATTATGCAGTTTTCTTTTTTGAATCCTTTCCTACACTAATAAAGTATTGGCAACAGAATAATATTTTAAAATTAATAAATTGTATAGGTTATACTGCTATGTATATTTGCCACATTTTTTTATATTTTATAGGTTTTAGCATGCAATCACAATAACATCTTATATTAGGTATATGACGACGAAGTGGTGTAAGATGAATAACACGGCAAACCTAGAGTAGACTGGTTCTCAAATGCAGCTGCCGAAATACACTAACAGGTGGTTGGCGACAGTTTTTCAACTAGAAGGTGGTAGCTACTCAGGAGGACTTAGAAAAATCCTACCACCATGCATTGTTTTCATCACGATGATTCCTTTACTGGAAGCTTCAACTCGGAAGGATTCGAACTTTTCGATCTTACACCCCTCGACGGTGATTTCTTAGTATCATGTATTTATACTGTCTTGCATTTGCTTGTTGCTCGGCAGCGGCTCAAGCCTAGGTCCGTTCCCTCGGCGTGGAGCCCTTTAGTGCGTTGCTCGCGCGATACAGTGACACAAAATCTTACATCACTGCGACAATATTACACATATCACCTCCACACACGTGCACGCATACACGCTTTCACATGAAAGAGGAAGTGTTTTATTTTTTCCCTTATCAAACTGAAATAGTTTAGAAAATTATCCGATACGAAATATATATAAGAGTTGTTGAGGTATGTATGCTTGGTACACATATATGTTTTAACAACTCATATATGTATGAATAGTTAGCTTAGCTTAGATTAGCTCAGATAGGTCGCGAATTGCATGTATCAGGCAACAGCCTAGGCCGAGGTGTGCCGTGCACCATTGAGCTAATTGTCAAATCAAATCGGCTGATTGCCCTAAGCTCTCGCCTTAGTAGTCCGGTGAAGCAGTTAAGACATTGCAAGGTCAATAGCGTAGTCAATTCGAAAAAAAAGCATTTGCTTGTTTGTAATATTCTTAACAGAATTTTTATAGTTTACACAATTTCGGTTAGTCATCAGGAATGACCTTTTTATGGGTGTAATAATTAGTAACTTGTTTCTGACAGCTTATATGGTTTTTTGAATTTTCGTTTAAGGTTTGAGTAAGAATAAATGTTGTATAAATAAATGAAAATAATAGAACATTACTCATACATATAATAGGGGACTATAAATTTCTCATGCTATAGTTCAAACTAAATAAATATATATACGACCGTCAATTCAGTTAAATATAATCCTGTCAAAGCTACAAATAAAAAATCTTGAAATTTTAAATCACCTAAAATAAGAAAGTTTTTTTTTGTTTTCCTTGTATGTTTGCGTTTGCGTAATTTTTTCACGAACATCTTTATTTGATTTTTATTACTTTCTTAGTGGGGCAATCTTTAATACTTTTAGGAAGGTTTTAGTATTAAGGTACCGGTCAATTTATGTTTCGTTTATATTTGTATATGTATAAAATGTATCTTATACTATCTTGTCATTTTCATATACATCGCCTGATGACAATTGATCGCTTCAGTATCTGACGTGAGGAGTGTTCTTAGCGCGGTGACACATCCATTGAAATTAACGCGTAAGCACACATTTCAGTATAGGTTGCGTGTCATGGTTGTTCAATCACACCATAACCATGGTGACCGTCAATGTATATCCGACCTTCTTGGCTTTATCACGATCTTCTTGATTGGAGTTATTTACTATACGAAAATAGTATATGATTAGGTAGGAACAATTGAACGTCTACATCACAAACTCCGCAGCTGTCAAAAAAGTTGGTAAACAAATTTGTCTACACAGAACCCTAACGGTTGCCGGGACATTTTTCTTTCCATTTAGTGACGAGGAAAGAAACGTGACTGCTTTAATTGAACGCCTGCTCAGACTTAATAGCAATCAGTGTTACACTCAACGCCGTAGTACAGCTATAAGAGGCGATTCTTTTAGGTGTTACGGGACTTGCTCATGTTTTCTTCAGGAAAGGTGCTGTCTAGCGGACTTTGCAATCGCATTATACCGATCCTGAGTGCTGAAAAGAATTATGAATGGTATAGAACAAGAAAATAACGGCTTAAAGGGTTTGAACATATATGTCGATCTTCGATTTTTTATGTTTTTTACGTTTGTTGCATAGCCATGGGCGTTGTATAGGGTAACAGAAACCATTTTGTAGTAGCGAATTTTTTTATCTATACTAATATTATAAAGAGGTAATGTTTGTGACATTGTGAGTTTGTGAGTTTGTGACGTTGTGGCGTTGTAAGGGGTAATCTCAGGAACTACTGGTCCGATTTGAATAATTCTTTCAGTGTTATATAGCTCATTCATCGAGAATGGTTATAGGCTATATATTGTCACGCTAAGGCCAATAGGAACGGAGCACAGATGAAAAATGTTTCAAAATCGAGATGTTTTTATTTTTAGAGCTTCTGCTTTTTGTCAGAAGCATTAGCCCAGAGTAGTAACTATTACTACGCGGACGAAGTCGCGGGCAGGGGCTATCTATATACTAATATTATAAAGAGGTACAGTTTGTGAGTTTGTTACGTTGTAGGGGGTAATGTCAGGAACTACTAAACCGATTTTTTACCGAAATACTTTACCAATAGAAAGGAACGTTATTTGCGAATGTCATAGGCTATACATCATCACGCTAAGGGCAATAGGAGCGGAGCAACAATGAAAAATGGTTTAAAATCGGGGCGTTTTTGTCCTTTTGAGAGCTTCTGCTGCGTCATAGCCCTAAATGACTATTCCACGCGTACGAAGTCGTGGGCAGAAGCTATTAACTAATTATATTATCTATAATCTATACTAATATTATAAAGAGGTAAAGTTTGTGAGGTTGAAGAAAGAGGAAGAGAATGAAGAAAAGTGAAAAGTGAGAGGAAGAAAAATGGTCGATCGAAAACGTTTCTTACGAACGCTGCCTTAATTATGAGATATATATGACTGAGTTCTAGAGAAAAGTTGTAGCTTGATAATGCCTATTACCGCCCAACAAAGTGGGCACGGGTCTGCTAGTAAATAATAAAGGTACGAATCGTTTACTATAATGGCTGGATTTTGGAACAGGCATGAAGTAACCCTAGCGTATGCTGCTGGTAGACTGTTTGAACAACCTATTTATATCGAAATAAAATGCCATCAACAAAAATAAAAAAAACAATTACATGCAAATATTGCATTTACAATAAATAAATTAAATACTTTAATTGGTTTTGATACACAATTCATGATAAATTACTCAATTATAATTAGCGTGGAATGTGGTTAAATGTATATGTATAATTTATAGGCGGTAGTGCTACGGTGAAGCTATTACTGGTTTTAGCATGAATGGGTTGACTCGCCTGGGGTTTCACCACCCGACCCACAGAAACACTGACGTGAAGTACCTAACAGTGCTTGCATTGTTGCGTTTCGTTCGGTCAGTGAGAACGCCGGAGGACCCCCGCCCTCTCCTCACCATCTCTCCTTTCCCCGAACACAAGCTGGCAACGCACTTGCGAGTCCCCTGGTGTTGCAGGTGTCTATGGGCGGTGGTGTTCACTTAACTTCAGGCGACCCACCTGTTCGTTTGCCTTCTATAATATAAAAAAAAGAAACGAATGTTCTAATCGAAGAATAATCTTAAGCTTTGGATGATGAAAGGACGCTTCCTAAAACCAAAACGCGCTTCGACTATATTGTTACTTAATATTAATACTGGAAGTTATTGTCGCCATTCCGTTTATTTTTTGTTTGTTATTCGAATGGTTATATTTCATAAATCAAAAAATAATTGTATATATCGTACCAAAATTTTTTCACTATTACTAATATGATCTATATAAATAATAATTAATCGCAAAATATGTTGCTAAGCGCAAAACTCGAAGACGGCTGGTCCAATTAGTACTTTAATTACTGGTAGTTTGGACTTTCATAAGTTCCTTCTTAGGGCCTAAATTGAATAAAGTGCTTTTGATTTGATTTTGAATTCGAGTATTTTTTTATTTGATTTATTCCTTGAACTCTGAGGAAGGTTTTTTTGAAGTGAGGAAGGAAAATTGGAAATATTGTACGGAAAAACCTAAAAATCCGGTTTCTTTTAATGTAATTCTTAATTCTTACTGTAAACTTTTACGGAACTTCAAATTACTATCAGCAACTTGAACGCATCCGTAATTACGATGTCTTTTTTTCCTTTTTGAGTTGACGCATGTAATGTTACCATTTTACTACAGTATTTAATATTTCGCTTTCTTAGTTTTTATTCCGGAAAGGCGAACAGTCTCTATGGGGTGGCATAACCAAATTTTCCATATGTTGGTATGTATATACTACAAAGCTAGGCCAAGAAAAAAAAAAACATTGAGGCGAAACAAAGTTCGCGGGGGCAACTATGTAGTTATTGATAAAGAGTAGACTGCCGGAATCGCCCTATAAATAACTTGCCACTTTCAACACTCGTGTGTGTTATGATTTGAAAGAAAGGGGATCCTCAGGATAGCATCCTACCTCCTGATATGAACAAACCTTTGATAATTTATAAGTCTGTTAAGAATACGCTATACAATTTTCAAATATAAGACATGATTTAGAAAATTTTATTTAAAATTACAATAACTTTTGATAGAGTTGACCGATTTTAATGAAACAAAGACTAAGTTACTCCAGAAGATATTCTTTATAATTTTTTTTATATGAGGTTTTATTGTGAACCCAGTACTTTAGCAGTGATGCGTGTTCATACAAACAGACAGAAAGACATTTCTAAAAATTATTGAAATGTATTCTATTACTAATTCCAAGACACCTGGAACAATTTTTTTCACGAAAATCGAAAATGTACAGACACCTTACATTTACATTATTATTTGTATAGAAGAAGAAGATATCAAATTGTAGCGATTACTCTATTAATACAATTTGAAAAATGGCGATACGAATAAAATATAATTTACGTAGACTTGAATTCTTATAATACACAATTATTGAAAATTTACTTTCATGGTATATCGATTAGAGAAGGAGTTATTTGTAGAAACAAAATTTTAAAATACATGATATAATTATATTGATAGGCATTTGCCAAATTGTGTATGCTGATCATTGACATATAAAAATCCAAAACGCACAGTCTCGAATAAAAGCGCTCAATACCGGCCGCAATAACTCCCCAATATATTATGTGGTTATAGTTAAGCGATAAACTTATGATTTTGCCAATTCAATCTAACCGAATGATTTAATGTTGTTTTTAGAAGGAAATAAGCGACGCGAGACTATTTGAAATGAGTGCATAATCCAAAATAATGCACTCATTTTTGTGTGCCGTCTATGAGACGTTACGTGTACATCTTGGGATTTTGTATATCAATGGTGCTGGTGTACATTTTTGTATGTACTGTTGGACCTTTCGACTTTACTAAATAACTAATTTTCAAATCATTTTGGGAGAAAAAATAGACGATGATGTTATAATGTAACATGTTTAAGCAATGCACTATTAAGTGAATGAAGATTTTTTGTGATAGTTTTAAATCTATTAAAGAAACGTCATACAATATCATTGTAATGAAATTTTAGAGAGTTGACATGTGGGGATTCGGAAGTGTTCTGAATTAGTATAATCTTTTTCCAACAGATGGCGCGAACGTGAGTATTAGTTTAGCAGCACTCGCTAGTTATCATATAAGTAATAGTATTGCAGATAAATTTATGTAATAAAATAATTTATTTACCTGTTAAGAGACATAAAAGATTTTAGTGACGGAATAACCGGCACTCATTACCGTCAACATTTTAAAATGTTGTTTATTGCTCCAACTTTGTCATTTTTAAAGATTTTCTGCAGTCAATTCCGTGTAAAACTAAGGTTTAAATGTTATGTAAATAGAGATCTTTATACTTGAAACTACTCTAGCCAGAAGTAAAAAAAGTAGTGGTGCATATTTTTCTATCTATTCATATAAAAAATGAAGTGAAATGAATGATATCAAAATAACATTTTTTTACTCATTGGGTGTGAAAGTATACACGCAACTGATAACAAAAATCAATTTTAATTTTTTTTATCTGTCTGTCCGTTTGTTCCAGGAAATCTTCGAAACGGCTGGACCGATTTTGACAGGAATTACACTGGCAGAGAGCAAAAATTACAACGGGTTACCTAGGCTACTTTAAATTGGACTACCTATTAACCGCGGCTTCGTCGGCAATGCTATCTCCAAAGCGGTTGGACCGATTTTCACGGGACTTTCACTGACAGATAGCTGACCTTATAGGAAGTAATTTAGGTTATTCTATTTTAGACTAGCTGTCACCCGCAACTTTGTCAGCATGAAATTTAGCAAAAATATGTTGTTCACTGTAAACATGTGCGTAAGACGTACGTTGTACTAGACTCCAAGAATAAATATAATTCAAATTCATATATCTGTATCTATGTGTGTAATTTGAATTATATTGGTATTTATTTATTTTGGCGGCCATATTGTTTTATTTACCGTGCTTTCGTCTACATAGCTTAGTAAACAATTTCTTTCTTTCTTTCGAACCATAGAAGAATATAAGAATATTGTATCGAGTTCAATGAGAACTATTTAAATTGTCAAATATTAAAAACTGCTTAGACGGATATAAAGCTTTATATCTTGACTATATTTATCAAGGGGTCATTCTAATAAGACATTAGACCATAACCGTATTACTTATTGACAATATGGGCATATTATTTCGTTATGATACCATCTCTAAGTTATTGTTTCATTACTTCCTTATATAGTGTAAGTGAGCACTGAGGTAGTTATATGGTGGGTTAAAGTTCCATATCTGTTGCTGATAATAAACCTCATTTAATATACTATTAGTATTTGTATATCTAATGTATACGTTACATGTTACTGTAAGTGGCATGCGTATCGCACTTACAATTGTTTTAAGAATATTTCTATAATTGTACATGGTCTCACAGTTTTATAATTCTTTAATACAATTTAAAAAAACGCGTGCGGAGCTGCGGTTACAGCTAGTTATAAATATGATTCACAATCTTATCAACAAGAGATATACAAGGAAGGATTAATTAAACAAAATGCTGTATTAATTATGATTAGCATCTTTTATTACATAAACCTGTCTACGTCATAAATGAAAAATATATATCTAGTAGTGATATGTAGTTATGTATATTGCAAATTTTTATATAATGAAAAGTTATCAGTTATTTTTTAAATCAAAATGATTATACATGAATAACAAATTTCTATCTTCTATCTGTATATTATAATAAAACTGTAGCAAGGTCAAATCTGTACATTAAATAATTTTTGAAATTTTTGATCGGGGTAGGCTTTGTTATCGATATAGAAGCCAAAAATAACCCTTTTAAAATTTTTGTCTATCTGTCTGTCCCTGTGAACGCGCATCACTCTGAAAGTACTGAACCGATTTTGACGAAACTTAGCACAGTGATACCTAATATTACAAGGTTACATATAGGATTTATCCAATAAAATGGAGGGAGTTCTCCAGGATAAGGAAAAACAAAAATTTGTGGTTAGTGAAATTCTTAATGGGTTTTGGTAATTTTTTGCGATACCTTAGTACAAGAGTCAGCAACGTTGGACGAACGAGAATTTTAGAAAAGCTGGTACTTTAATATGAATATAGAAATTCTTGAAGGATTTTGGTAAATTTTCTTTGTACTATATATAGTAGACAGATTAGTTATAAATTTAAGTTATATTAGTACTAAGTTCCTTATTGCGCTATGAGCGGATGGGACCTAGAGCGACAAAAGTGTAAAAAGACTTTTTGCGACACCTTAGTACAAGAGTCGGTAACGTTGGAACAACAAAAATTTTTGAAAAGCTGGTTGTTTAATATATCTTTCTTTATGCTCTTCCAAACAAAGTTCAGGATACCTGATTGCCGCTAAACGTTGTCTTTATTAATGCGGATCACACATTTACAGGTAAAAATATTGATTAGGTTACCTTTTTCTTTTATTAAAACTTTCCTTTTAAACGTTATTGAAAACATGAATTTATCAATGCCAGACAATTTTGTTATGGACAATATATTATTATTGACAATAATGTGCCCGATAATATTCCTTATAAATAAAAATAATCCATTTCAAACCATTTTAATTTTTCCATTGCAAAGAACATATTTCATTTTAATGACCAATATGATATTAAGATTTCACCGTAAACAATGAAAGACAACAATAAACGTAAACGTTTGACTTGGGACTGACGCCATCTTGAATACATGCGTCTACAACAGGCGCTACCACAATAAATAACAAAATTAAAATAATAGTACATATTTAAATTAATGAAACTGGGTCGAAATATCGTATCGTACTTAAAATTCAAATTATGTTAATTTTGTGTGTAATTCATTAGTATTTTAATTATATAGAAGATAAACGATTGCTATTTTCATGGAATTCATGAGAGTGTATTTAAGTACGATTGGTGTTTAGTGAATATTCATGGTTTCAAATAGAAAAGAAAAGATAGGTAAGAATGAATGATATTATAAGTAAAAAGATGTAGATACGTTACCAACATGATACTCGTATATTGACAAAACAAATGGCACGATAACGCACCCATACGTAAAAAAATATTTTAACGCCACACTGTCTCAGATAAAATGTGAAAGTAAGATGGCATATTCTTAAATATCGATGGTGGAAGAGAAATAGTTGTAAGTTGCTTAGATATGGGCGGATTGATGGGGCAGCCTTCAAAGATAAGTTGGTTAGGCAAGTTTTAACAAGGCGCTGTCGAAGCTCGGTTTTTAGTTATAATATCATTGGTAAGAATATATTGAATTGCTATTGTAGGAAGTGGTGGATGTGCAGATTCTATGTACAGTAGCTTAGGTGTCGTGACAGATAAAAAGAGAGAGAGAGAGAGTGTATACAATATATACATACATTTTCATTTCAATAGCAAACCAACTCAAGGATTACCTTTTAATGTATTAACTTTTATTAACTTGACTATCCCAGATCATTCAGTGTTTAATTTATTATTATTTATTTTATAAATATTTTTATCGTTTAATTTACGATTGAACTCTATCAACTTGATATTTTATAATGTAAGCTATACTGATTCTATAGTAAACATCTACAAAAATGGAAAGCAATTTGGTTCCAACATGGGAATTGCATCATTTTTGCGCTTTGAAGTTTCAAATGGCTACTTTTAAATCGAGGAAAATATTTAGTGTGATACCATTAAACCCGTTAGCATTTATAGAAATGCTATACTCGTTCTTAATTTTATCTTATGTATTTGTATATTTACTAAAGTTACTTTATCGAGGTAATGAATATGAACGGTTTTGCAACGGGAATAATAAAGTCTTACAGTGTTGCCATTAATATAAATAGTAATATATTTAATTTGATTGATTGCAATTTCAAAATCATATAGCATCTACTATACATATAATAATAATGTAAATCTGATGTGTCTGTACTTAACTGTAAAAAAATATCGCAGGTTTCTAGGAATAGGTAATAAAATACATTTTAATCATTTTTAGACAAGTCTGTCTGTCTATTTGTCTGCTTGTTTGTTTGAACACGCCTCACTGCTTAAACTGCTTAAATTACTGCGTTCGTAATAAAACTTTTTCAAGAAAATCATAAAGTATATTTTCGAGTAACATTTAGTTTTTGTTTCATTAAAATCTGTTCGGTCTATGATACTGAGATTTCACCGTAAATAATGAAAATAGCGATAAACGCAGACATATGACTTAGGACTGACGCCCTCTTAAATACATGCATCTATAATAGGCGCTTCCACAAATATCTCTATTTTTATCATACAGCCAGTGTTGCGCTAAACTATAACTATGTTTAAGTTATTCAATACATATTATTTTTAATTTACCCTCTTTTATTTCTAAATAAAATAATATTAAAATTACAGCTATCTTAACATGGTTTGAACATACTTTTTTTATTTCCAAAAAATAGCATCGGATCATTATTGTTAATAATAAAATTGTCTGGCAATAATAATTTCATGTTTTAGTAGTGTTTTAAAGTTAGTGAAAAACAAAACATTCTAAAACAAAAATATATAAAAATCAATATTTTTGCCTGTAAAGGGGCACTATGCACTAATAAACGCAACGTTTACCGGCAGCCAGGTAGCCCGAACGTTGTTCGGAAGAACATAAAGATATATAAAAAACTGGCCTATTAAAATTCTTAGACGAATAGTTACAGGCAAGTGACAGTTGATGCATCGTGCTCATTCATATCTTTTCATTATTTATATTTTGCTTCAATAAAAAGTTTTAATACAAGTTGAAAATAGTTATGATGTCATTCAGTATTTAATTTATCATTATTTATTTTATGAATATATTTTATCGTTTAATTTATAACTTAACTCTATCAACTTGATATTTTATAATGTAAACTATACTGACTGTATAGTAAACGTCTACAAAAAAGTGAAAAGAACTTTGTTCCAACTGGGGGTCCATAGACCTCTCAAGCAATTTTTTACATTACCGCCAATATATGTAGGTTAGTTTTTATTTTAAAAGATTTCTCACATACCATCTAGGTATATATTTGAGTGAGCCCCTTGATAGTTTGGATTTACAATTGGAAACGGTAGGTATGGATGCAATCGTGTTTTAGGTTTTGCCCTGGCAGGGTCTTTACAACTTCACCGGACTACATATATGTGGTCATACACTTTTTCGATACCATTTTTATAGTACGATTTGCCTTTAACCTCGAAGTAGGCTTCAGTTTATTAAATCTATATATTCTTCCTATATTACTAGTTTTGTCCGTGGCTTCACTCACGTTAATGAAGGTTTATATTATATTATACTTCGGGAACAATCTTTTTTCTGATTTAATGGTATGTTCTTTTCAGTAAGTACCTACCCCAGATAACGTGTTTGTAAAATGTTACGATAATTGGATATTGGGAGCGTAACAAACAAACAAACTTATCTTCGCATTTATAATATTAGTTAGGATTTTATTTGTAATCGTAAATCGCGATAAACATTCATAGAATTACATTGATTACATACATTTCGACTTTTTATATGTCTTGTGTGTTTTATATCAAAATACCTACGGAGTATATAACTATATATATACGGAGTATACTGGCAACCGAACGCAACTTCGGCCGCGTTTAGTAACAATGTTATATGCAGCTTAGCGCCTCTTAGTGGTAAACTGTTAAAAAAATACAGGGCGTGTCGTAAAGGCACACGATAAAAGTGAAGCTTTTGTATTACAGGGAAACACTTTATTAAAAGAATACAACAAAATGCTAACGTCACGTGGTGTTCTCAGGCGGTAACCCATCCAAGTACAGACCGCGGCCGATGTTGCTTAACTTCTGTGATTGGACGAGAACCGGTGTTATTAACACTCTACCCGACACATGTTTACCCGCACCACTTTTGTCACACAAAAAGGACAGACCGATCAGAATTTCAAATCTCTTCTATAATAAAACTAAGTAATATTTTATAAGCCGTTTATACCTCAACGCCAGAATTTATTAGATAATACCTGCGTCATTGTTTGCGTTAATATAGATTTGGACTATCATTTGAGAACAGTACATTTTTCTCGATGAAATGTATCCTGTGTCCCTTTGTTACAACATTCAGGATGCTGTTGGTGCTGGCGCGTACCCTGTGCATCAGTGAGACGCATCGCTTGTGCGTGATGACGTAAAAGCCATCAATTCTCGCCTCCAAAAACATGCCCAAGGCGCTGTAGTAGCGCAGCGACCCCATCAGCACCATACATGCATTGTTGTATGACTAGACTGCGAAACACATTTGTTTTTTGTCAAGACGAAGGACGCAATGATTTTTTAGGAAATCATTTGGAATTGGCAAATTTAAAAAAATATAACGAAATATAAATATAACTACGTTTAGATATTTAATCACAGAATTATAAAGATATAATGTAATTAATGAGTAGTGTTTTCCCCAACTTCATATCAGATACGATTTAGATTACAGCGTATATTTATAAGTTTAGCTTTTGGCTTACGCTCAGAACCTCTTGTGAAAATGAAGGCGATCGTAGCAACTGTAGTTTTGGCTTTGGCTGTTGCAGCGTTAAGCGCTGAATTACCTTCAGCATACAATTACCATTGGAGGTTCGGTATTGAGAAAGCAGCCAAACTTAAGAAACTAGAACAACAGACTACGTTTGAAGATGTTAACGGTCAGAGAATTGTTGGCGGTTCAATCACTGATATCTCGCAGACTCCTTACCAGGTACTGTTTTAATATTGCGTAATATTTTAAATGAAATTACTTATTTTTAGGCGTTTATCAAATTAATAATAGCGTTATATTCCCAATGGGGTGAGCTAAAGTAGATTACTGGAAATTTACGTATTAATTTTGTAATTTTATTTTCTTTCTGTTCTGATTACAACAAGGTACTAATGAGTTTCCTTTACAATATTACTTTATATCCATAAGCATAATACTTGGATCTGAGAGCTAAAACAGTTCATACATACATATATATAGATGGTTTAAACGGATATATAAATTACTAAAATATCCTACTATAGTTTTATCTTTACATTTGTCAGCAGTCTTAGGACTGCTATTTTATAATTTAAACTAATTATACCCGCGGTTCTGCACGTGTTTTATAATTTTTTTTTGTATGTTTGTTTTAAGAAATTTATTGATAATGATTAATATATACTATCAGTTTTAAGATGAAATATGGAGTATATTCATGTGGGGAAAATATACATATTTATTGTTTTTGTACAATAAACACTTGTGGAGCCTCAGGTTTTACTGCTCTGTTATATTATTATACTAACGGGCTCAGCAGACGTCATCCCGCTCTTATAATAAAAAAAACCTTATTAATTAATAATATGTAGTGATCATTATAGAATTTATTTTAATCTTTTAGGTGGGTCTTGTCATTCAAATTCTGATCATCTTCCAATCAGTGTGTGGTGGGTCGCTTATATCTTCAACACGTGTTGTGACAGCTGCCCATTGTCAAAATGACGGTTCTATATCAGCTGGATCCATGACCGTGGTCCTTGGATCGAACACAATCTTCAGTGGCGGTACCCGCATCACCACCAGGGATGTTACGATGCACCCTCAGTGGAATCCTAGAACTGTGGCTAATGATATCGCAGTTATACGTATCTCCTCAGTTTCATTCTCCAGTAAGTGATCGTTTCGTTACATTTCAAAATCCTATCCAATTTTCATCGTTCATATAACATGTTTATTTTTTTAAATAATTTCCTGTTTTTATGCTCCGATACCGAGGTTCAAATGTTGTTATCTATAAGATTTTCAGGTTTTTTTATGATCATCATATCTTTAAAAAAATGGCTATGTGGTTAATTTATACGCGGTAGAAGTAGGAGCGAGAGGTATACCAGCAAAATCTCTCTATAACCTTCTGAAGGACCGTGGCCTGTCGAGAACTGCAGTAAGTTCTATTTTAGAACGAGTATCAAAGGCTGCACTAACTGGTTCCTACCAAATTTGGCTAGGCAGGGCGGGAAACTCGAGCAGTGAAGGTAAGCGTTGATGCGCATATCAAAGGGGACCTCCTTAAACCTACACCTGGGTCGTAAGTCCTGGGAACTGCTCTGAGTTTCTCCCTCGGCCACATGACGGACCCGGCACCCGCACGGTGGATCCATGCTAAGAAGTTCATCTCTCTCTTTACGTGTACAAAATTTGAAGATCTTGAAAAGTGACGTAAAATATTAGGAGCGACTAAAATTGGATTTAGCTAATGATTTATATGTACCATACGATATGTATATGGATAATGTATGTATGTAATATGTATACTGTAAGATACATAATATATCTATACTATATATTAACTGCTGTTTCCGGTTTCGCTTGCGTTATTGTACATTTCACTTATACTTCGGGAGAAGTACTTTTTTGTGGATGGAAAATAGATACTTTATGGCCTTTTCTGTGGCCTTGCAAACGTGTATGTTAAGTAGTTAGACGTAAAAACGTAAAAAACAAACAAGCGAAATTCACATTAGCATTTGTAATTTTCATTGATATACAAAAACCACAATTAACGTCTCACAGCCGGCACACAAAAATGAGTGCAAAATTTTGGATTACGCACTCATTTCAAATAGTCTCGCGTTGCTAGCGTTCGTGTAAAAACAGCTTTAAATCATTCAGGTAAGGTCGAATTTGCTAAATCATAAGTTTATCGCATAACTATAACTACATATGTATATTGGGGAGTTTTTGTGGGACGGTTTTGAGCGCTACTTTTATTCGAGAGTGTTTCTTCGGTTTTTATATGTCAATGGTAATATTAGTAAGGGCTAGTAAAGATATACTACTACTATTATGAAAAAAAAACTCTTTATTTATATTTGGTAAACTCAAATATATTTTAACCGATTTTAAAATTTTTATTAGGTACCTATGGGAGGCGACATTATAAAAGAATAACATGGGAAATAATTTTTATTTTCAAAATCTATATTAAAGCGAGAGAAGCTGTGTGTAAAAACTAGTATTGTAATACCGTTATTTTTAACCGACTTCAAGAACGACGAGGATCTCAATTCCTTTGTTTTATTTTTTTTATGTTTGTTACTTCAGAATTTCGTAAGTTATAGGCCGATTTGGACAATTCTTTTTTTATTGGAAAGTGTATATTTTCAAGGGGGTTCTATTTTATCACTGGACCCTGGATTGCGATGATACAGTAGGGACTCCTAAAAACCGAATAGGAAATTATTATTAAGTTATTGAGATACAGTTAGGCTTATGGCAATCCAAGACTAGGTAGGTACTTAATTATGGCCAAGGATGCTGAGATGCATTTTTTCGTTATTTTTAAGTTGTTTTTTTTTTACTTATTAACTTTATAAAGTTTGGACAAACATGTGAAATATCAAAATTAAGCAACGACTTGAATTACTTAATGCAACAAAAGCATGTTATTGTATTCTTTCATAGTGAGAATAAATACGTTTCGAAGTCTCAAAGTTATAGTAGAATACAGTAAGAGACACACCGTGTTATTACAAAAAAAGTTAAATACGTATTGAATACTTGCTTTATAAAAGTTTGGGTACTTTCGTATTAGATGCACCGCGCTCGCCGAATGTTCGATATCTTACTCTTTTATCTCTGTTTGGTTAGGCTATGTTAGACTTGCGAAGCTTGTCGCGGAGCTTGCTCACGCTCCCCCGCGACACTTCCATAGTGCGGCGTACGGTTTGCCGTGGAATTTTAGTCGGTTAAAGTCGCCGTAAGGCACCGGCAGTTACGTCCAAGCACGCAGTTGGCGGTCGACTCAGTTCAGGCCCCCCCCCGGGGGCCTGACAGTCCATGACAGATTTTCTCTCCACGTTAAAAAAAAAAAATAGACTTGCGAAAAAGTATAACGCGAGCGTGCTGCGGCAGCGGTCAGCGAGCGCGGTGCATTTAATACGAAAGTACCGAAACGTTTTTAAAGCAAGTATTTAATACATACATATTTAACTTTTTTGTAATAACACGCTTAGAGTGTACGCAACGTTGGAAAAGGGAACTATAAAATATTAATTGTTAAACTACAGACCGCACGTGAAGTTTTAGTAGTGCAATATTTGGCGTCACCTTGCACTTTTATAAATTGTAAGTTGTTTTTTTTTCATGTAAAAGGCGGCATACAAACAGGTTGGTCACCTGTTGTTAAGTGATCACCACCGTCCGTAAACACTAGCAACACCAGGGGAGTCGCAAGTGCGTTGCCAGCCTGTGTACGGGGGAGGGGTAGGGTAAGGAGAGAGGAGAAGGGAAAGGGGGAAAGGAGGTGGGCCTCCGGCGCTCTCACTGACCGAACGAAACGCAACAATGCAAGCATAGTTACTTCAGGTTGGTGTTCTGTGAGAGGGTGGTATTACCCCGGACGAGCCGACCCATTCATGCTGAAACTAGTAATAGCTACAGCGTGGCTCTACCACCTTCAAAAGTTGTATTAGGTATTCAATTTGATTCAAGCATTATGGGGTTTTTATCGCGAATGTTGAATATCATATAAGAACTCCATGGTTCATTATCACTATCGTAACAAAAAAACTATAGATTGTGATGCCTTTATTAAAGTTTTATGTGATGGGTATATTTATGGTTTGATTTGATCTATAATTGGTATAAAATTTTAAATAAATTTTTTATTATAACATTTATATTTCTTTACAGACGTCATCCAGCCAATTGCTCTGCCTACTGGCGCAGAAGTAAATGAGAACTATGTAGGATGGGTTGCACTCGCTTCAGGCTACGGTCTTACTTCTGATGGTAGGTTATAATCAATTATTTATTTAAACTTTATTGTATACCAACTATATATGTACATTCATTTCAAAAACATTTCAAATTTTGTTATTGGTACAATGAGCGGCCTTATTGCTATTAGCAATTTCTTCCAGGCAACCTTTGTATGGATTTGCTCAATGGAGTAGAGTTAATACTACCTAAGTTAGTGGCATGTAACTGTAACACGCTTATAAAATACATTATAAAATAAAAATAATATATCGACTACATGAATATACCTAAATAAAATAATATTTATAGGGGTATATATATGTATATACACATACACATACACACACACACATATATATATATATAGATGTATAGATTGGTACATATATACACATAAGCAAATTTTAAATAGATAAATAGTGTTTTTGACAGAGTTTCTAAACATTTCTAAAAATAAAATTATATTTCGCTAGTATGTTTAAATACTGATTTTTTTTTCAGCTTGTTCAAATATTATAGTATTGAGCTTTAATTTTAGATATATCCGACACTGCAGTTACTGATTCGGTAGTGATATAATTAATGTGGTAAAATAATTTCATTTAATTCAGACTCACATTCAATACTGTTAGTAAACATAGTCTGCGTTAGTAAAGACACAACGTATTATTCCAATATGTTTACAGTCTACACTTATACAGGCTAAGCCAATAGCTTATACCAGGTGTTAGGTTAGTCGCTTACAGTATTCTGAGAGATGATAGTTCATGGTCACATTTAACATATAAAAATATAATATCAAAACAATTACTAATAAACAACAAAGAGAACCTAAGTTAAAGTTAGTTTTATGACTTTCAAAACTATAAAAACAAACGTAATAAACCTGGGTGCAATGACTGATGCCGAAAGCTGCAGGGGGCGACCCGGAGTTAATAACCTTCGATAATAAAACGGATAATAAACCCTTTTCTTTTGTTCATGCCATTCCCACATTCACTTTCAAGTCGATGATTGACACTGTGCTTTAACATGGACGCGTATAGGATTCCGAATATTTTTCGTATTTTTCTAGATAATTATGTCAAATATTAAGCACCTGTTTTAATTGATTTAGAACGAGAATCGACTGCAGAGTGTCCTCCATGAATATTGCAACTGTCTAAACTTTTAACCTGTATACGTGCACACGTTTCCTATCTCGTCTTTCTCATAATATGCTCAGGATACTTACACAATTAAGCGTTCTAATAGTTCTTTAGTCTTCGTGAGACCTACAGTGTTGAGGATACCTGCATAATGTGCTCTATATGCTGGTGTTTACAAGTAATTAATGTGAAAAATATGACAGTAGGCATTGAAATGCATCACCTTGATACTTGGTGTGCTACGACTATATCTGTGAACTTAATATTTCCTTGCAACAACGCTTTGCATCTTTGTCATCTTTGATGAGTTTCGTAAATAATTGAATTATGATACTCAATCTAAAGCGGTGCCGTTAATACTCACATATATATTGCAGAAAATATCCCTGACCATGAGAACTTTTAATACAATTATATCTAATATAAGATAAAGATATATTTTACATACTCGTACAGCTTCGGATAACAGATCTCATGGATCTTGTATGGTTCGCGACTCAGCAGTATCGTGTCATCACCATAATTTATGTTCTTGATACTTATTACGTCTATATAACAACATGTATACTGCTAAATAGAAACTATCAACACTCGCTTAGAGATTAAATAAGTTTGGAAGCTTGGGAACAGCTTGTGTTATTTCATAATTAAGCTTGTATGCTTCAAAACAGTTGCAGTCCATCTGATATCTGATTCCTGTAACGATACTGAAAATCTGATGAAATTTTACTTAGTATTCCGCTGCTATTGTTATAAAACATAATATTATATCTTTTATGTTTAATTTAAAGGTGGAAGCATTGGCTTAGCTCAACGTCTCAGCTCAGTGAACTTGCCAGTTATTACTAACGCTGACTGCGCTGCCGTATATGGTCCAGTAGTACATGATACCAATATCTGTACAAGCGGAGAAGGCGGTCGAGGCACTTGCCAGGGTGACTCTGGTGGTCCTCTCGTTGTCGAAAGCGGTGGCAGGAGAATTTTGGTAAACAATCTTTACTTTCATACTTATAAACAACATGTAACTCGGCTATATCTATATTAGGATGCACCAGGGATGGACTGGGAAGTACTGTCAGTTTTTGCCGGTGCAAGTAATTCACTGCAAAAATAATATGATAAACAATTATTTAATATGCACTTTACCGTGTGATCTCATATTTAAAGGAGCCAATTATCCAGTTACGACTTTCTGGGATGTGTGTAATAATATGTGTCATATCTGGTATAGGTGGATGTTAGCTCTTTGTCCACCTCAGTATATTGAGTTACAGGAGCTTTGGCTCTTTCACGTTTCAGGAGGCGGTTTTAAAAACGGATTCGATCAACATGCAATATTATCTAAAACTAATCATCCACCATAAACCAAACTTTTTTCAATTTAATTTCATTGATTTACGAGAGGTAACAACAAAAACACAGGAAGTCAGTTGGAATTTCTTGTAAATCTTGAAGTTGAATTGAATTTATGTTTCTCTGTCTGGGGCTCATCATTATAGATAACTGTCTTCCATTGATCAATACTCTATAAGAAGGGTTCTTGTGTTCTAGCCTTGTGGTAAAACCTGGTAACACGTTTTTTCTCATATGTGGCACTCTATTATATTCCAATTATAGCTGTTATAACCAATATATATGACCACAAATTCCGAAATCACGTTTTGGTTTTATTGGATAGAACTGGTTTTTAACATACCCACCGATCTTATCATTTCTTCTCGACTTAAATGTTGACGTGTAATGACTCTATGAATACCACAAGATCAGTTAAACTTAAGTAAAAGTGAAAGTAAAAGTAAAGTAACGTAAAAGTTGTAAGGGATAATCTCAGAAACTACTGGTCCGATTTGAAAAATTGTTTCAGTGTTATATAGCTCATTTATTGAGAAAAGTTATAGGCTTATATATCATCACGCTAATACTAATAGGAGCGGAGCACTAATGAAGAATGGTTAAAAATCGTTTTTTTCCCTCCTGGGAGCTTCCGCTGCGTGTCAGCGTTAGCCCAAGGTAACTATTCCACGCGGGCAAAGGCGCGGGTAGAGGCTAGTTTTATATAGAATTACAATGCAATTAAAATTGAATTCCATACACTTTTTTTTTTCAAAATAACTTGTAGTAAAATATTGTGATATATTTATTGCTATTTTTGTTAAGGGAAAAGCTTATGGGTTCGCGTCACCGATGATCTCGACATGCTCGTGACATATTGTGCCTTCGTACATGTAATATCGATATTTTGTATTGAGCTTGTGCAGCGCATCATATGTTTGATTAATGAATAAACTGTACAATATAATTATTGCTCGGAGTGCGAATATGAAATTTAAATAATTAAGACTACTAGTGGTTGACATTCGACCATAGTTCATTGATTTTTTAAAGTTTTTAATGTTATAATATCATTGTTGAATGTAGAATGAAAAAGGGGAATTGGAACGTAAGAGTAAAATAATACATACAGTCGAGCATGGCAACCTTATTTAACCTTTTACTCATAACCTTTTTTGAAGTCCTTTATTGACTGATATCAAAATGTATTTTTTATTTACATGTGTGTATATGTTGTGTAAAATTGTAGCAGTAGTGTGAGTAATGCATATTTTAATTAATTTAATGTACTTCTAATGCATTTTATATAAAATAAATAGCTTTCTGCACTTCTCCTCCATATAAACTTTAACTATGCCAAGTTTCACGTTCATCCGTTCGCGCATTTCTCTCAAAAAGGGATACAAAGTTTGGGCTTCACGTATTAATATATATGATGATGATGATAACTGATTTAAATATTCAAGAAAGAAGACAGTTATTCCATTGTTTCGAGTTTTTTCTTCTGCCGGCAGTCCTTGTGACTGGTTCGACTTTTTTTGTGTCCGCTATCTTACATAATTATAATGTCGTAGAAAATTTTTATCAGTTAATTTTGACAAACCTCTAAGAAACGAGCGTACTTTAAAAGGTCGGCAACGCACTTGCGACTCCCCTGGTGTTGCTAGTGTCTATGGACGGCGGTGATTGCTTATGGTGACCTTTTTTTTTATTGAGGAGTAAATCCTGCATTGGATACACCTCACGCTGTCGGGGGACAACGTAAAGGTTATGTGGGACTCTTACTCACTAAAAACCTCTCTGCCGCTCAGCGCGAATATGTTGACCAGGATGCGGGTGCACGACTAGCATTCCTCCACTATCCTGGTCACGCACTTGGGTTGCCCGCAAGATGGTAATACGGGACCCTCCTCAAAGAGAGATATCTCTCCCAGGCTTCTGTGTCGAAGCGGCGGCTAAGACCGTGCTTCCACGTCTCGCGTGCTTACGGTGACCTAACCTAACCTGTTCGTTTGCCCACCATAGTATGAAAAAATAAGCCTAAAGTGAACATATGTATATTTTGAAAGGAAAAGTCCTACTGTACATCCCGACCTTTCATATTCATTCTATTATTGACATTTTTCAGATTGGTACGACATCTTTCGGAGCTGCAGCTGGTTGCGCTCAAGGGTTCCCTGCTGCTTATGCTAGAACTACATCTTATATATCCTGGGTTCTTTCCATCTAAGCGAAGCTATTTATCATGACGCTATTTATAATTTAATATTATTTCTATGTTCCAAATATATTGTTGTGAAAACTTAATACGAGTATATAATTCTTTTTGTACTCCCTTTTGTCAATATTTAAATCGCTAGGTTTATTATTAGATATGAGAATGCCTAATATTAAAATTATGGGAGACGTACTAGTTAGCATACCATGGATTGATCGTGCGGGTGCCGGGTCCATCGCGAGCAACGAGAGAAGCTCCGATTAGTTCCCGAGACTTGTGACACGGGTGTAGGTTTAATGTTCCCCTTTCGAATGTACAATAACGCAAAATATTTTCTGTAAAATGTTTTTGTATGCACAGTCATCTTTAATTATTCTTAAAGTATGTCTTGGTACAGTATACCAATCATAATCCAATACTCCTTGATAGAGTACTGAAATACAAAAAGTAATAATTACAACCATTATCTATCTATCTATATTATAATAAAACTGTAGCAGGACCAAATCTGTACATTAAATATTTTTTGAAAATTTTGATTGGGGTAGGCTTTGTTGTCGATATAGAAGCCAAAAATAAACCTTTTAAAATTTTTGTCTGTCTCTGTGAACGCGCATGACTCTGAAAGTACTGAACCAATTTTGACGAAACTTGGCACAGTGATAACTAATGTTACGAGATTACATTTAGGATACTTTTTATCTCATAAAACACAAGGGATTACCATAATAAAACTGTAACAAAGCCAAATCTGTACATTTAATATTTTTTGAAAGTTTTAATCGGGGTAGACTTTGTAATTTTTGTCTGTCTGTCTGTTTTTCTGTCCCTGTGAACACGTATCATACTCTGAAAGTACCTAATATTACAAGGTTACATTTAGGATGCTTTTTATCCCATAACATGGAGGGAGTTCTCCAGGATAAGGAAAAACAAAAATTTGTGGTTAATGTAACTAGACTTTTTTGCGACACCTTAGTACAAGAGCCAGCAACGTTGGAAGAACGAGAATTGTAGAAAAGCTGGTTCTTTAATATGAAGATATGTTATGCCCTTCCAAACAGGATTCAGGATTACTGGTAGCCGGTTGACGTTGTGTTTTTTAAAGCGCATCACACTGTTACAGGTCAAAATTCTGATTTATAAATAAATTTAGGAACAATATTTTTTCAGTAACTTTTAAACGCTATTAAAATCATGAATTTATCACAGCTAGATATTTTTTTATATACAATATTGTGCCCGATGATATATTTTATAAATAAAAATAATTAATTTCTAACCATTTTATTTTTTCCATTGTAGAGAACATATTTCATTTTATTAACGACGCCATCTTAAATACATGCCTCGATAACATACGCTACCACAATGATCGCTATCTTTATCGTGCAGGCAGTGCTGCACTAAACTAAAGCTGTAGCTAAGTTATTCTA
>MU158751.1:2489188-2538420 GCA_015888305.1 Antheraea pernyi | reverse complement strand
ATATTTATAGTTTTCTTAAACACAATGGAGTGTGAAAAAGTTTTGATACAAGTAGAATATAGTTATGATAAAGTAAGTGGTAGAGATGATTATTTAATTTTATTTTTACGTATTGTGGATGTGCAGATTCTATGTACAGTAGGTTAGGTGTCGTGACAGATAAAAAGAGAGAGAGAGTGTATACAATATATACATACATATAATTTTCATTTCAATAGCAAACCAACTCAAGGATTACCTTTTGATGTATTAACTTGACTATCCCAGATCATTCAGTGTTTTATTTATTATTATTTATTTTATAAATATTTTTATCGTTTAATTTACAATTGAACTCTATCAACTTGATATTTTATAATGTAAACTATACTGACTGTATAGTAAACGTCTACAAAAAAGGGAAAGTAATTTGGTTCCAACTGGGGTCCATAGACCCCTCAAGTTATTTTTTACGTTACCGCCAATATATGTAGATTAGTTTTTGTCTTAATTGAACCCCGTAGATGACGCTAGGAACGGGTTCTAGGCTTATTTTAAAAGATTTCTCACATACCATCTGGGTACATGTTTGAGTGAGCCCCTTGATAGTTTGGATTTACAATTGGAAACGGTAGGCGTGACTGCAATCGGGTTTTAGGTTTAAAAATACAATTGACATCGAGAAGAACTGACAACAAACTGAATCTGATTTATCTCTTCGTGTTAAAAATACATATGCAATAACATATTTTTACAAAATAATAGGTTACATTCGTTTTTAGTAAGTTGCACGGGTCAGCTAGTATTGAATAAACATATGTATTCTATTTTAAAAGTTCGTCATTTTTTTATACCATTTGTGCCAAACGAACATGCGGGTCACCTAATGGTAAGAGATCACCGCCGTCCATGGACACCTGCGACTCGAAGAGAATCACAGATGCGTTGCCGAGCCTTCAGAAAGGAATAGGCTCGTTTCTTGAAAGATGGTAAATTCTAATGGTCCAGAAACGCTACCGCTGGGACTTCATTCCAGAGAATTGACGTACGCGGAAAAAATGAACGTGAAAACCGCACAGTGGACGACTTCCAACCATCGAGATGACACTAATGGAAATTCAGTCCGTGACGAGTCGACGATATGAGTGTTATAAAATTTTGTTCTTTTTTATCCTTATCCTGTATTATTTTAAATAACTTTCATATTTAAATGTTACCTGTTAGCTTTGATAAGACCAGTCATGCTGTATGCATCTGAGTGCTGGGCTACAAAAGAGACGGATGAGAGAAAATTACATGTGGCAGCGATGCGAATGTTAAGATGGATGGGTGATGTGACTAGAATGGTTATAATTAAGAATGAGTATATCAGAGGAAGTTTGAAAATAGTACCAGTGACAGATAAGTTGAGGAGTAATAGGTTAGCATGGTATGGGCATGTCATGAGGAGAGATGAAAACCATGTAACTAGAAAAGTGTTGAGTATGTTTGTTGACGGATATACGAGTAGAGGAAAACGGAACAAGGTATGGATGGACTGCGTCAAAAATGATATGTGCGTAAAAGGTGTGAATACTGAGATGACATTTGAAAGGAGAGAGTGAAAAAAGAAAACATGTTGTGCCGACCCTACTAAAGTGGGGTAAGGGTAATGATGATGATGATTTACATATTACCTGGTAAGGGATAGAAAGGATTGCTGTAAAGAACCTCCAGATCGTCGTAAACATCTTGTAACATGTAGTTTTGTAGCTGCTGCTGTCTGTACAGCACTGAAAACAGTAATGCAAAATAATAGAAGCCTCGGAACCCCGTACTAAACATTAATTACAAATGAACTCAATTATGTTCGTAATATGTATTTCAACAATTTAATTAATAAGTAATGGTATTATTAATGATTCCTCTTATCAGTAATTAGTTTTCGTAATCTACATAATCTTATTAACTATACCAAGTGTTGCTTTGGATGAGAGTATTAATATGTTGTTGATAACGTTTTATCAAATCACCAGTTTTACGGGTGCTTTTTTGTATGTTAACCTTCAATATTCATATCTCCGTACTGAACAATAAGTGTTAGAAAATGTATTACATAACTTTAGAATAAGCTGTATTAAGACGAAGTAGGTACCTATAACAAAATTTGTTTCTTTTTATCGTTAAAAAAATTGTTACATTTGTGATAAAGACTAGATTCTAGATGATTTCGTTTAACATTATTTGGAAATCCAATAGCACATATGTATATAACTAATAAAGTCAAAACAGGATTCTAGTGTTTTGTTGTTATGTTAATATTATTTTTTAAGTACCATATATTTACTTCTTATTTCGAAATTACGATACACTTATGATATAGTGGCAAGTGTCAATTGGAGTTCCGATCGTACCTCCGTGGGCATCAGACGCGTGCGCTGTCACTTTCGATACGAGTTTTTATTTACGTTTTCGTTACGTTATTCGTATTCAGTTCACGATGTGTTTACGCGTACGCGTTCTCGCATTGAGTGTTTCGATTTTTCGCGATCTATCGTTTCTATTACATCGTCTCGGTTCTATCACACCATGTTTCGTGAAGCGTTCTTTTCAGAACGTAGTAAAACGTACTTTTTGGTACGATTAAACCGCACTTTTCAGTGCGTCCTGCGTCCGCCGTGCTCTGTGTGGTCGCCTCGCGTTCCAGAGATCCAGCGCGTCGTGCCTGCGTATGTCGTGCTTCGCTTGGTGGCTCGCGCTGCGTGTCGTCGCGCCGTGCAAGAAAATAAGTGTTAGGGCTTTCCCCTAGACACTGTAGGTCCCCTGTGAGGCATTGCACATCGCTCAGAGCTCCCTTGATCCGGATCCCGGATAGTCCGTTAAATTCAATAAGGCGCGCCCCCTGCCCTTCTGACGGGGAGGGTTTTAACGTCTTCCCCCACCCCGGTCCCTCCTCAGGCCCCGGTATGGCTTTCAATAGCGAGGTTCGCCTTTTAGAAGGCGAACTTGTCCGTTTCCGCGACTTTATAGCTGACATATGTCATATATTGGTTGATGACTAAGACGCGTATAAGGGCCAAAATTCCTCCTCCGACAATGAAGGCACTAAGCCTTCAAAGATCTTGAACGTTGATGGCGCGAAAGTATCAATGACGATACCCACGTCCTCTAGACCGGTGTAGCCCAAAGCTGCGAGGTCCGCAGTTTATAAGTTATATATGGTATTAAGTTTATATGGTTCAGCTATTTATTTTCCACGAGATCTTCGAGATCTCGACGTTCGACGAAATGTCTAAAAATCCCGAGTTAGGTATCCTAATAGCTCTTGCTAGGTTTCCTGCCATCGGGGTTACTCTACAACGGCTAGCGCGCGCTGCCGTTTCGAAAAAATAAATAACTCAGTATAAGATAGAATAAATCCGCGTATTTATGTCTATCTTCCCCTAAAATGACCGAATAATAATTTTGTTATTTCTATTTTTAGATTACGGTACCGACGCCGTTCAATTAACTTTTAAATTCGATCTTATTAACATGCGTGTTCGCGCTTCGCATAACCATACTACAGCGACACGTAGTATAGCGACCTGTATGAGTCTAATATTCATATTTTGTATTCGAGATTGTGCAGCCCATAATTTGTTTGATTAATTAACAAACTGTATAAAAATGTATATATAAGTTTTTTTTCTTAACACTAACCACATTCATACCGATCTATACAGTAAAACGCACCCTCTCATGGTCCAACACAAAGAAACATCTAGCTACTAAATACTGCGTGGTAGAATGGAAGTTCTCGTGTCGCGCAAGTCACTCGCATCGCGGAACCCTCCCCTTCAGAAAGCGTGCTTTAGATGCCTTCGTGACCCAGTTTCAAGTTCACACTTACAGTTCACACTATTGTATGTCTATTTATACGTCTACAAAGATTGTGTAAACAAGGAAACCGTGTAACACTTTATGGATATGGCTATATGACATACGAAGTTAAAGATTTCCGACTCCATGTAATGTAACTTCAATATAAATGGAGAAATGTAAATACTGACATTAAACTGTGGGCTATTTACACGTAAATAGGAATAGTAGATAGTAAATGAGAAATATTTAATGAATTTAATCTATACTAATATTATAAAGCTGGAGGGTTTGTTTTTTTGTTTGGTTGAACGCGTTTATCACAGGAACTACTGGTCCGATTTGAAAAATTATTTCAGTGTTAGATTGCTAATTTATCGAGGAAGACTATATCATATAGATCATGTTAAGACCAATAGGAGCTGGGCATCAATGAATAATGAATGAATAATGTTTCAAAATCGTTTTTTTTTCATTTCACAGTTTCCACTACGTGTTAGCGTAATAGCCCAAAGTAACTATTCTACGCAGACGAATCTAGATAAAAACAAATTAACAATTAACTGCGGGTATTTTAGGGATGTAACAGAATAGAATTAGACAGCTTTTAAAACCTTTGTTTGTGAATGCTAATTTACTAAATGAATACTAGATAGATTTTTATGGAGATTTTACACGTAACAGAAGTAGCATATATACTTTAATTTATCAAAATTCATTAAAAAAGCATTTAGAGATCGCCTAAAGTAGTAAAGTAGTACTCTTAAAGTAGTTTGTAAATACGTCAAAAATGTCGTTTTATTAGCTGATCTTTAAAAGACGCTGTAGGAAATTTGTGGATATTTATCTTAGATATACGATCATCATAGCATAGTATATCTAATGTTACCTAGAGAATATTTATATTGTTTATCTACGTTATCCTGCATGGTTTTATAACAATATACTTAAAAATATTAGTAATACTTTTTTCTATGTGATGTAAGTAATTGCACAGTGATTTTAAAGCTTTCTTAATATAGTTCTTCGGTTCATTCTTAATGTTAAAAATTTGATAGCACAAACGTAGATTAAACCATATCTTCAGTAATTTTTTGCTCAAACTGACTACGCTATTGGCCTTAACCAGACCACGTCGGCGTGATCTGTGGTTACGCGGGCAGGGGCGTGAACACGCTCTGTTTGGAGAGGCAGGCTGGTACCGATAGTTCGCTGACGTTATTATATCAGGAGGGTCGGTGAGAATATGTCGCGGACGTCTTTTATAACGCGCAGCGTTGGGTACGATTTCGTAATTCGCGGCGGATACCACTAACGGACTGGTGTCTTCAGTTATTCTAGGTCTGTGTATGTTTATAGTTTGGGTACTATGGTAAGACGCTGGTACTATATTACTTGTGAACAGTGATATATTTATATTAAATGTTATACATGACTAAATTTCACTGTCTAGTTATATAGCCTTACTACTTTACATGGATATTATTGTAAATATTTTGTATTACTCGATACAAAAAGGAAAAGAAAGTGAAATCAAAAGCATCTGTTATGAATCATAAGTAAGTTTCACCATCACCAAGGAATCATCTTACTCAAACATAGTACAATGACATTTTTATTTACTCTTAGTGTATAACTTACTTGTTTCCTAGGATAAGACTTACGCGGAAAATTGAAAAAAGAATTTTAAATGATACAAAACTTTAGTTTAGTTAGAACTTTAGTTAGAAAAAGTTAGTCATGCCTCCAACGAGCCTTAATAAGATTCCAGCGATTAAAATCTGACTGCAAAACCTTATCCAAGTTATGTTTATTGAATCCAATAGTAAAAACACAGATTGTTTATTACTTTTTTTTTTTAATTTGTTCATGTCACTTAGGCAAATAAGTAATCCTACATAAATAAGTTTTTTCAATTATTTGTCTATTATGGTTGCAATGGCTGAAGTAAAAATCTGCTTGAAGGTGCCCATTATTTTAGTGATCGCCTTAAGAATACATCTTTGTAGCTTCTTTAAGAATTATTCCGCGGTGAAGGGATTTTAAGGAGAAATTGGGGTAAGCGGTATGTTACGCATGGGTAGGAGAAGTTGAAGTAAACAGGTAATAATATCTACAAAAAATTAGTAAGCAAAGCATATTTTTGCTTTACCTTTCTTATGTTTTTCCTCTGCATATAGAATATATTGTTAAGACAATAAACAACGTAGTTGAAGTCGGGGGTACTAACTAGTTTTAAATGAAGTCGGAAAATAACTAGGCTTCAAAGACAATATAAAAATTGTGATTAAAAATACGTTATAAATATTTATTTTAAAATGTCATTTGTTCTATTAGATAGAAAGAATCCAAGATACGTAGGAAGTAACCCTGCTGTAACCTGCTGGTAAGCCAGCCATACATCCAGCTCGGGCAGTGAACGAAATTACACCAATCTGAAAAAAAACAAAATCGTGAGCAAAAAGTTACATTTAATAGGGGATGGACTATCATTTTGGAAGTCTTGAAACATTTCTTTTATGTTATGAAGCGGCAACAAGGCTTGTAATCGACATAGTGTTAAAGGTCACTAACTTTAAAAAGCTCTCAAAAAGAAAAAAATACTGTTTTGAAACAGTCTTCATTAGAGCTCCGCTTCTATTATTCCTAACGTGATGATATATAGCTTACAACCGTCCTTGATAAATTAGCTATCTAGCAGTGAAAGAGTTTTTCAAATGTGATCAGTAGTTCCCGAGATTAGTGTGTTCAACCAAACAAACAAATCATGTGATACTCGTAACTTACCAGAACTCTTCTTCCGCTGATACTAGCGGCAAGAGGACCACCGGAATCACCTTGGCAAGTGCCTCTGCCACCATCGCCGCTGGTACATATGATGCCGCCTTGAATTATCGGTCCATAAATAGCAGCGCAGGCATCGTTGCCGATAATTGGTAAGTTTACCGAGCTCAGACGTTGATTGGGACCGATGGTTGCACCTTAAATTTGGACAAAATTTATAAGAAATATAAAAAGCGTGATGATTTTACTATAATTGTGTTTAACAAAAAGCAGAAATGAAAGTTCTATAGCTAAATAATAATGCCAAAAAAGTTAAAGATGTATTATTGCGTCTTTAGTAGTCATATATTTAAAATTAAAAGTTTTGGCTAATGCATAAAAAATGATATTAGGAAATCGGACAGAACCTGAGAATCGTGTTAGTGAGCTAAATGTGTCAATTTGAAATCAAACTCATTTTTTTATTTTACACCGTACAAAATATTCTTAAAAAGAACACAATAGAAAAGTAGTTAAGTACTATGTTTAGCTCTGATAGCCGTTTTATTTGGAAGAAATCGTTTGAATCGCGCAAATAGTATACGAAAAAATATTTTTTTTTTAATTCTAGAGATCCCTGGTCGTTTTATATATTAATTAAACATAAAATCTTAAGATTTTAGCCAAAGATTTGAAAAGCTTAGATATTTAGAACCACTGAGAACAGAAATAGTGTGTTTAAAATTACCTAATGAAAAAGAAATTAACTGATAATAAAATGATAAAAAGTGTGGAGTCAAAACGACGGCTCTTATAGCCCGTTAGTTCTTTCTCGCGGGAAACTGCCATCTGGAAGTTATTAGAGTCTTTCTGATATCATGTTAGAAATGTATCTATAGATGCTGTGGTTTAAAAAAAACTGAACCGTGATCGTTAATATTTTTAGTAACAAGTCGTTGAAAATTATTCGACGTGTATGGGAACCCTTCGATATTGATTTTGAAGGCAATTAGTCTCGATACTTTAGTATTTGAAAAGTGAATAATAGCTGTAATCGGACTTAATAATAAAATGCACGGAAAAGGCCATGAAACACAAACTAGTAGTCATTTAAAAACATTAGTAAATTCTAATCTTGTTAGACATAAACAGAACGGAACATTCCGTTTCTCTAGCTTTCATCTGACTAACTTTAAAAAACCCTTTTATTATAATAACACCTTCGTGGAAAATAATCAGTTAATCTAAAGTGTTATTTCTGCCACTGTCCTAGAAATGACTATGATTCAATATACCATCTCTTACTTAAAGTAACTACACTACAGAGTTATTTTATTAAGACAAATAAAAAAGATTTCGTCATCCTGGCAACTGTGTAGTACGTGTTTTTACACTATTGTCACCAGAGTGCCAGGTATACGGTTAACTATTTGTATATCCCATAGCTAATACTGCGTACTTCATTCATCTTTTTCTAAAATCTGTAATAAGATAGAAGGCTACATAATACATCTTATTGATTTTTTACGCATCAATAAGTACAACTGTTGAAGAGAATAGAAGTATCTACTGTTATTAAACGTGCCCTTTGTATGAATTGTACTTTTAGTAGAAACTCACCATCAGCAGTACGACCAAACCCTGATGCCAGAGCTACCCACCCGATAAAATTATTGTTTATCTCATCACCGCTGGGTAGAGCAATTGATTGTATTGAATCTGCGAAGTAAAATACATTAAAAGATTACCATTCAATAAATTTCAATATTTTTCTCAATTCCTTTGATAATGTTTCGTTTTGTCATTTGTATATCAGGCTGTAAAGGTATATCAGGTCAGGTGTCAGTTCCCCATAGGGGTTCGTTACCACAATACAAAATTATACACTTTGCCTAATAACATATTGTACCTATACAAGCCTACTCGGTAGCAATTTTTTCTAACTTTATCTGTACTATCATATATTAATATATTTGTATTAATAAATTTGAAGGTTCTAATCTATGAAACTACTAAGGAATATATATGTATTAAGTAAGCGATGTTATACCTGAATGATGCAGACTATTCAATTGTTTTTTTGATTCCTTGTTTGTTTTTGTTGTTTTCTTATAATATTGCATTTTATGTGAAAGAATTCGCTGGCTTTTAGTAATATTTAAATTAATTAATTAAACTTTATCTGAAGATTGTTGTCCAAGATTCGAAGCACCGAGAATATTTCATACTTTATCTCACATCACACAAGCATTAGAGAAATATACTATTCGTTGTACTTTTTATGTATTTATTTTTTCTGTTTACATTTTTTAGTACTGAGCATTTTCTATATCTGTGACTCACTTATCATCTCTTGTTTACCTATCTAACAAATAAATACTATTACACCATAAGCGTTGACATACGGTTTGTCCACACAGCCTTTTTTCAAATACCTAAATTCTAGTCTTATTTCCATTCAGATGGATATTTTTATATTCCTATGTATTATTAAATTCAAATAGGTTATACAACTTACTGCTAAATGTTAGAGGAGAGATGCGTAAAACAGCGATGTCGTTAGCAGCAGTATTTGGATTCCACTGTGGGTGCATTGTGATATCGCTGGACACGATTCGAGTACCGCCACTAAAGAGAATGTTCGTTCCAGCGACGACGGTGTGTCTAATAGCAGTGATAACGCCGTCATGTTGGCAATGAGCAGCGGTTACAATTCGCGTTGTTGAAAGAATTGAACCACCGCATACTGACTGACCGAACCCGACATCAATGAGAAGACCTACCTAAAATAAAAATAAGATGTCATATAATAAGCTGCGACCTTACACAGGTTTGCCTAGTTTAAGTGGCAGCGGTCTTCATATAGAATTCATCAATTTTTAACCAACTGTTTGATAGTTTGAGGTCCATATTTCGAGTTTGAGAAATTGTATTGTAATATACTAGCGGTCCCGCCAGACGTAGTTCTGCCTTTATAATATAAAAAAATCCTAAAACTTCACCGCAGCGTTACCCACCGGGTCCAATTTCATCAAAATCCGTCCAGCCGTTTAGGAGGAGTTCAGTGACAAACACACGTACAGAACAGAAATTTATGCATAAAAATTTTGTAAGTTTACAATTTATAATCAACCTCCTCACTATAGTTGTTTTAGTGTATTGTTTATTACTTGTAATTTATTGACTAATACTTTTAATAATATAATAGCATCTTCTTATACTATTCTATTGTATCGAACACATTTAAAATGTGAAATTATGGGAATAAACAAAAATACAAAGATATATTTCTGTAGGTGGTAGAGCCACGATGAAGCTACTACTGCTTTCAGCATGAAAGGGTCGGCTCGCCCGGGGTAGTACCACCTTCTCACAGAACACCGACGTGAAGTAACAGTGCTTGCATTGTTGCGTTTCGTTCGGTCAGTGAGAGCGCCGGAGGCCCACCTCCTTTCCCCCCCTACCCCTCTCCCATACATGTTGGCAACGCTCTTGCGACTCATCTGGTGTTGCTAGTGTCTATGGACGGTGGTGATCACTTAACATCAAGTGACCCACGTGATCGTTTGCCTGCTTTTGACATAAAAAAAACGATTCTCAAAGAAGACAAATATTTAAGCATACTTATAATATAGGCGTTTGTAATCAAATATTATCACGGCCATCATCGAAAGAAGACAAACTAATCTATAATATGGTGGACGACGGTATAAGGGCAAGAAAGTGATTGTAATATTCTGTTTTTCAATTTAGATTTATGATGGTATTTTGTAATAGATTATTATATCTATAAGTTATTTTGTAAGTTGTTATTGCATATAGTATGGACGAAGATGGCAAGTTCTCCTTGAACATATCCTCGATAAAAATAGAGAATAAAAAAAACCTCACTTTTGCATATTAGTGTCGTATTAAAAAAAGGCTTTCCTATCTTAAGCAGATCTTTTTTAATAAGTAGATTTCACTATCTTGAATTTATTTATTAATTTACATTTAATCATAATACATATCGCACGTATTAATTATCTATGTATACATCATAATAATATATCACAGCATTATTACGCAAAAAAGTATTACATTTTAAAAAGATGGACAAAATTCTATTTCTATTTTAAGACAGTCTTTGCACACGTACATTTAACGGTTACAAATTACAGCCAGATTCAAGACCAATCGCATGTGGACCATAATGTACAGGATAACAAAAACATCACAGAATTACAATAAGTATGAGTACACTTTTATCTGATATTAACAAGCGTCTGTGACTTCGTGTATACTAATTAGGAATTTAAAAAAAATAAGAAGGAAAAATAATATATATCACTGAGTAACTGTAACTACGTAATAGTGAATTATTAAAATAAGATCAGCAGTTCTGGAAGTTAACTATGGTATCAGTCTTTTGTAGATGGTAGAGCCACGCTGAAGTTATTATTGGTTTCAGCATGAATGGGTCGGCTCGGGCCGGAGTAGTTCCACCCTCTCATAGAAAACCGACGTGAAGTAACTGTGCTTGCATTGTTGCGTTTCATTCGGTCAGTGAGAGCGCCGGAGGCCCACCTCCCCTTCCCTCCCCTGACCTCCCCCCCTCCCTTTCCCCCAAACACAAGCTGGCAACGTACTTGCGACTCCCTTGGTGTTGTTAGTGTCTATGGACGGTGGTAATCACTTAACATCACGTGACCCACACGTTCGTTTGCCTGCTATAAAAAAAAGATAGACTTTGCTCATTTAATAAAATATCGAACGATTTAAAGTATTATGTACTAGATCTTTAATAAATTGGAGTTATTGTGGATTTTGAAAGGTAGCTTGAATTTTGATTACGCTTTCATTTACCTGGTAAGGAATATTTAAAATATCAGTGACTGAGCCGCCGACGATCCTCTGTCCGCTCGCAACACTTGTAGTCTCTTCGAACTGTTTGATCCGAGAAGCCTCCTTAATACCGATCTGCCTATGGTAATCAAAAACGGAGACATGTTCGTATGTAGGCAGGCCCGAGGCAACCACCGCTAAGGTCAAAATTAGTACCGCGGTGAAGGTTTTCATTTTACGTCGCTGTTTTCAATACATACGCGAACATTCACTCATATAAATAATAAAATTTAATCTAATCTCTTACTGTAACAGCTACATCTAAATATGAATCAGATAGCAGAGGATTAAAAAAAAATATGATAAAATTATTTTTCGTTCACTATAATTATCTGTTTTCATATCCAGACATTGATTGCTATAAATAATAAATTATATAAGAAAGTACTTATTTCTTACTTTAATTAATGAGATATTGATGAAAATTAATGTGAACGTACTTAACACTCTCTGTAGAATATTTGAAAGAAGTTTGTGAGTGAATTATGAAAAAAATATGAAATCACCTGTATGTGATTCTAAAATGGAACAATTTTCTCTTATAGAGTCAAATTAAGAAATGAAGACGAATAGCAAAGTCTAGTCTTGTATTTTGTCTTAGAATCGAAAAAAAAATTACAACATATTAATGAATGTCGGAATGACTTTTAAAGAGATCTCATAGAATTATCGTAATTATCTTATCTCTTATAATGAGCCTTATAAACTATTGCTTATACTTCGCAATAAGCAGTATGTAGTTTTCCAATGATTGGTAAATCGATGAACTAAATATAAGTATAAGTTATTTGTGGCATCTTATTTGGCGTCAATATTTGGTTAATCAATATTGTTTATAAAAACTCACTGTAATATATATCACACATAACATAAACTATATAATATTTAAAAAGCTTTATTACATATTTTCATATATCAGGCGAGCAGAGCTGCGGGCTCGGCTAGTTCCCTACATAACTTAATATATGATAATTGATAAAAGAGGATTTATTAGCCTTCGGAATTTATATTGCACGCTATTGTGTCATAGTATGAGTTAGTAAATATATTTTCGTAAGTGTATACTTATTTAAGCTTTTTTTTATATTCGTTTTTGGCAACCAACCTTCCAGATTATTATTGTCATTGTCGAGTAGGTAATTAATTGTATTACACGGGTCTTGGGATAATTTCAATATTCTAACAAGATGGCGACTCCCTTGTTAGAACTTCTCAGGGAGTTTTTCTGGCATCTCAGAATTCAGGCTCCGTTGTATTATCTCTAACTATTAACGATATTACGTAAAATATTATAAAATATATGGTCAAATAATATAAGATCATGGATTATTGCGAGCAAATAGTAATTTACTCTTGTACGGATGTCGTTGCACGCAGCGTAACGCAAGCTCTAACATAACAAGCTAAGTAGAGAATTCAACGGTGTTATTACAAAAAAGTTAAATACTTGGTTTAAAAAGGTTTCGAATTAAATGCACCGCGCTCGCCACAGGCAAGTTCGCGTTATCCTTTTTCGCAAGTCAAACCTAACCAAAACGAGACAAAAGTGCAAGATGGCGAACATTCAGCGACCGCGGTGCATTTAATTCGAAACCTTTTTAAAGCAAGTATACAATACGTATTTAACTTTTTTGTAATAACCGCAAGTGTTTTTTCAGGGATTAATCTATTTGTCAATATTATGATACTCGTTCCAATGTATATTAACAATTAAAATTTGATTGTATCCTTATTAATATAAATGTGAAAATGAGTTTGTTAGGCTTCCACGTCGTAATTACTTAATTTATACCCACGTTGTCAAGGGTTCAGGAGAGGATATAGGGTACAGGAAAGAGATAAGTTAAATCTATATTTTAGAAGGTGATAGAGCCACGCTGAAGCTATTACTGTTTTCAGCATGAATGGATCGGCTCGCCTGGGGTAGTACCACCCTCTCGTAGAACGAAGTAACAGTGCTTGCATTGTTGCGTTTCGTTCGGTTAATGAGAGCGCTGGGTACCCAACTCCCCTCCCCCTCCTCTCTTCCCTACTCCCCCTATCTCCAAACACAGGCTGGCAACGCACTTATTACGACTCCACCGGTGTTGTTAGTGTCTATGGACGGTGGTGATCACTTAACATCAGATGACCCACCAGTTCGTTTGCGTGCTATGACATAAATATATATATATATATAATATCGTTAGTGAAGGAATTATCAAAATCTAGTTTCTATATAAACAGTTTTAAATAGTTTTATATGGGTATTAGTAAATTATTAAACCTACAAATGCATATTTTGTATTGTAATGGTAAAAGTTTAAGCGATCGACAATACCAAAAAATAAATAGGGTTTGCGACAAATCAGCAATCAACAGAATACATAGAAATCATTCAAAAACATGAACAGTTATGCAATGAGTAAAAGATCCTGTAATGATCCGTATTTTTATACGGCTGTCGTATGTCGTATGTGTATATCGTACAAGCTGTTTTTATAATGGATCAAGTGAATATTAATAAATAAATTCAAGATTTTACCGTATATCTTTTTTGGCATACAATAATTTTCCTGACTTCAGGCTGACTACTGCTAGCATCATTGTAATGTTTCTCTCGTGGACAAAAATTTGTAACGTAACATAAAAGCAATATTTATATTTCATAATAAGGACTCTTTGCTATTACAGTAAAGTCAGGCGACTTGTACGTATATTCTTAGAGTAACAGAATCAGATCTAATAATATATTTTAGCTCACGACATATTTATATCGTAACTTGATATTAGTCTACTTCAAAAATATTATACAATCTTTATTATATTATAAAACACGCCTGGCACGTCAGTTTGTTCGCGATAAACTCAAAATACTACTGAACGGATTTTCATTTGGTTTTCATCAGTAGATAAAGAAATTCATGATATAGACATATAATTTTCAATGTTTTTTGCAGTGAAACTTCTTTAGAATCGTTGTGATTTCAAACCGGATGCAACGGAAAAACTTCAGGTAAGAGACACAAATACAAAAATTAGTGAGCCAGAGCAAGAGCAAATGTCGGTGTGTATGTATATTGCACACTGTTTAATACTTGCTTGTATTTGAGCATTTAACGTGTGTTAGTACATGTGAAAAGTACGTGAGCTAATACTGCTGTACACTGTATGCGGCTGCGTATTACAGCTTTTTAATAAGAAGTCGGCTTGGTGTGTTATTATTTAACAGTGTTTGTGAGTATTTTTATATCTTGTTGTGCTAGGTAATAAATTCATTTTTAAACAAATAAACTTTGTAATTATCCTACCCTTGTTATATATATTCATTTCATTCTTTTGTCGATTTACTGAAGTTTCACTTCTATCGTGTGTGAATCGCACACACACTTTTTTTTTATTATCAAGACGGGACAACGTCCGACTGGCTCGCTAGTATATTTACATAGTTCTTCTGTATGTATGTGACTGAACTCCTAAATGGCTGGACCGATATTGGTGATTTTTTTTGTGTGTTGAGGTAGGTTTAAGAATGGTTTAGATTCACAATTGGTGCCAGTAGGTGGGGCTGCTATCTAGTTTCAGTATTTTTACATACATTGTTGTTTTGTACATACATAGTTGTTGTATTCAACCATAAATACTTGACAATAAAAAATATAATGAACTAATTTTTGCTCGCAGCTTCGCCCACGTTAATATAGATTTGACCTATACCTCGAGTGTAGTACTTCTTTTTAAGAAGAAAGATGTCCTTTCCTTTACTCTTGACAATGTATACGTAAAAAAATCATGACAATCGATCGAAAACGAACAGACTCGAAGATGTAACGAATAAACAAATTCTCACATTCGAATTTATAATATCAGTAAGGATTTGTGTTGGTCCATCGTTTATATTCTGGAACATCATCTCCAAAGGAAGTTGGTGCGGTATGTATTATGAAAAAACTTGAGCCCTCGAACTTCGATGCTTGAGGATAATCGCCATTGTTCAATACTTTCTTAAGGAGAGTAGTTACAATATTTCCGATAGAATTTACGAAAAAATTTAATTTGTATCAACTTCGGGAATATTTTATAAGAGTTTTCGCTGAAGCAACTTCTGAGATTGTTGGAATATTGTTTCGTAATTTTGTTACCTCATATACTAATTTAATTATGCAATAAAAGTCCGTCAGCGTTATTTAAAATAATATTTATAATTGTTGGTTATCGGTGGTAGTACTTTCGTGGCGCTTCATACAACACCTATCAAAGACCAGTTATGATAAACGTCATTTAAGGAGACTACAAGAGTAATGAAGAAAAATCGTAGAGACCATACACCATTTCATACATTTCTATTTAAGAAGCATTATTGCATATTTGATTCTGAAATTGAGAAGAATAATTTACAGTGCGAGTCTACTGTATACTGTTTGACCAGTTTACTTAAGTTCAGTTTGAAATTTGTATTTATTCATGTTATTTAATATATTAAAATAACTTAATAAATTCTATAAAGTCAATAAGTCCATTTTAAAACTATTTCTTTTTCACTAATATTTATCTAAGGTATAATATATTTTAATTTAAAATAATATTAACTTGACTTAAATAACCGTATGGAGGTAGTAAGTAATCAGAAATGTAAACAATAAATATTATAAGAAAAAAAAAGTTGCTGCCATAATAACTGCAGACAGAATTAAAAACTCAAAACGATGGAATAACTGTGTTTTCTTTTGACTGACGTTCTTATAAAGTTTATTTATCAATGTAAACTATTATATGATAAGCGGCAAAATATTAATATTAGATGTACAGAGGTCGCTGTACCACGCGTCGCAAGCCGCGCAAGCGCAATGTGCTCGGTCACGCTTGCTAGCGTGTCATTACGCAAAATTATAAATTTATTTCTTGCCAAAAAATACCGCTCGACACATCTGTAGAAGTTTTCACTTCAAAAAAAAAAATTAAAATATACAAAATAGTATTTCACTGAAAAAAACGTTGGTTTAGGCAAAAATTAGATTCGTACAAGCTAGTGTTATATCGCTTACAGACATTACGTTTTCAAGAGAGCAGGTACGAATGGGGTGCAGTTTTACTCGTATTTGTAACCCTCAACGTAAATTTGTCCTCGGGGACTGTCTTAGGTACTTTTGTTTTATTGCTTTACTAAATTTATTACATCCGTACATTAAACGAGAAACCCAATGTACTGGTATATTTTCATACAACGTGTAGCCACTTGTATTATCCAAGAAGTTTGATGGTAAAAATATTATCCCAAACTGAAATGATTTCAATGATTCATTCATTATGGAGGAATATAATCTTGCTTGACGGGATCATTAGATATTTTGTTGATAAAATTTAACATAATTTAGCCATAATTGTTCAGGATATTGTAAACAGTGCTTTCTTAACGTGTTATTAGTAGCTTAAACAATGATCCAATAGTTAAAAATATATTGGCACGAAATTAATTGAAGTGTAAACTTCGATATAGGTATTTTTGGCAGTAATCTGGCACGCTTGTAATCTTGACCGATCGTTTTGCGCTTGCACAGCTTGCGTAAGATTAGCGACGTGTAGCTTGGGGCCTGTGTACATCTAATATGAATATTTTGAATTGAGGTTGTACAGCCTAACATATATTCATTATAAACTGTATAAAAATGTATATAATTATTGTTCAGAGTGTCAATAGATGTGAATTAAATAATTAATAAAATTTAATAATTCGCACTGTAATTAATTTAAAAATTCAAAACAGAATACGATTATTCTATTGTATTGAGTTTTCACTTTTAACTATAGTCCTTATGACTGCCTCAATTTTTTTATTGTATGAAGGGATATTGTATTGTCTGATGATTAGTATAGCGTATCCAAAAAGTGAGGGAGAGTCATTTTGATGGACTTATTACCATGTGTATCGTTGTCTCGACCAAGTCAGGTACTGGTCCATAACACCCTGTAACCTTATAAGTATGTCGGTGATTATCTTAGTAACTATGTTGCTTTTCGTCTTTTTTGTATATAAACGGATTTACACGTTATGTGGAAATGAGGAAATTCTTAATTAAATTAAAATAGTACGTTGGCCGTTGCGGAGTGACCTACCCGTACTTATCGTTGATTAAGGGTCTGCCTCCCCAAGTGGCCTGTCCCACGCTTCTTAGTTCCTAATCCCGGTCGTAATCAAAATATATCCGATCACTGCGGTCTCGTGCGATTTCATTCATTATAGGTTATTTCATTATATACTATTTTAAACTTTTATAAATATGAATTTTGATACATTTGTAAAATCTGGTTAAGATATTTACTAGCTATGTTACTAGAGATGCACATAAGTAATAAACTATTACCATATTATTTAGAAACTAGCATCTGCCTGCGACTTCGCCCGCGTGAAATAGTTACTTTGAGCTAACGCTGACACGCAGCGGAAGCTCTCAAAAGGAGAAAAAAAAACATCCCGATTTTGATACATTCTTCATTGGTCCTCCACTCCTATTGACCTTAGAGTGATGGTATATCTTTCTCGATAAATCACTTATTTAACACTGAAATATTTTATTTAAATCGGACCTTTAGTACCTGAGATTAGTGCGTTCAAACAAACCCTCCAACTTTATAATACAGTAGAACCTCGATAAGGTAAAAAACTTTATAACTTCAAAATATAATCAGTTCCCTTCCCTTCAGAGTCTAAAACCTCTATCACTTAAAATACGCACCCTCGATAACTTTCAGTATTACCCCTAACTTACTTAGAGAAACGTTTCGTTGAGCTCTGTAGCATAAACTGTCTGCCAATGAGTCATTTTGAATGAATATACGAAACAAAAAGTTTCCTGAAATTTATCGATTGCACCGCACTTGTTTACAAGTTAAATTGTTAACACAAACAATATGTATACAATCCCTTATTGTTTCTTTGAAATCGGTGAAAATTGGATTAAAAAGAAAAGATGTGGCGGCTCAGTTTGGAATACACGAAAGTACATTATTACTTATAATTAAAAAAGAAGCTGAATTCTTGAAGAAACGAGAATTTGGAGAAAGTATTTTATCTAAAAGACGAAAAGTTGCTGAATTCCCTATTTTGGAGCAATGTTTATTTACGAGGTCCAAACAGTGTCCAAACGAAAACATCAGTGTTAGAGACCCATAGTGAAAGAAAAAAGCTGAAGAGTTCGCCGATTCGCTGAAAATCCATAATTTTAAAGCTAGCAATGGTTGGTTAGAAAACTTCGAAAAACGGCATGATTTGGCTTTCTAGAAAGTGTGCGGCGAAAGTGCGAGTGTAACATAAACCATTGATAAGTTAAAAACTCTATAACTTAAAATATTTTCTGTTCACCTTGGGTTTTAACTTACTGAGGCTCTGTACTATTAGTATAGATTTTTTTTAAATTGTAGCACGGCTAAATGACTGCACTATGCCTGATGGTAAGCATAGTACAATCTAAAAACAATGGCGACCACCGAGTGACACACTATTCATCGCCGATCGCCGCTGTCGCCGGCCTGCGAAAAGCTGGATATGCACAGGCTGATCCCGAAACGCAACCCGCAGAAGCGAATCACTATAACGGGTTTTTCGCCATTTACATGGTGGTTGCGACCCAGTCAGGCTGTAACACCCTACCACCCCGCTTTCGCCATTACCTCGTTCGTTATTCAGCAGGGTGAACCACGTGCAGGTGAGGTTGGCTTGGGTGTCTCAAGTCTTATGATGTTATTTAACACCCCTTAACCCCTTACACCCCAAAAATATGATATGATATTGCGTTTCCACATTGTTAAAACCTTCTAAAAGGAAGGTATTTCCTGGTAGTTATTAATGTTCTTAATCAGGTTCTAACAATTAAGATATTAAATGTAACAGAAATGGCAATAGATGAATCAGCAAACATCAGATCAACACTATATTGTAATTTAATCATATAACCAGCAAGAGTATTTTTTTAAATTGATAATATACGATATAAATAAATATAATTTGCACGTTGTAATAATGATTTTCTTATATTCTTCAAAAGTTCATGTTCATACTTTAGCGTTTGTAGACATTTGTTTAGGAGAACGATATTTTTGCATCGTTATAGTCACCGAGTTAAATAATTGCGTAATAAATTCCAGGCGCTAATCTCGCCTGCTTTATTTACTTCAATGAGTTTCGTGGACCAACAATTATTTGTAGTCTGGCGTTCTATTGCTATTTATTACAAGTTCGTTGTTAAAATTGAAATACTGGTTATATTATTTATAATAAATTATTTTTTAGATTAGTCCGTTATCGTTTGTATCGCCGACAATGTTGTCTGAACTGAAATCAATTACTCAAGATATTCTTTTGTTTCAATACCTATTAACTATTTTATTGAGAAATCTGCGATTAATTTTATGATCTATTATTTTATTTTACCTTAATTACTATCTGTAATTTATCGTGTCTACTAAACTTAATCTTATTATTAATTAACTCCTTTACGTCGTGTCGTGCGTATTAAACGCTGTCAATATTGCGTCATTCAGTAAATTCGCATTGACGTATTGACGCGGGTTGAATCATGACTTAATTACAATTCAAATTATTAAATACTAGCTGGCCCGGCGCACGTTGTCCCGTTCCGATAATAAAATACCGTGACAGATTATACTGGGTGACTGGTTACTCGCTAGCAATATTTTGATAGGATACTCAGTACTTGATACTAGTTCTAAAGCAATTTAAAAAATAGGCCATTAATATTTAACCAAATTATCTAGAAAATACAAAAATTATAGTCAATTCTTTACCCGTCTATGTTAAAGCACAGTGTCAATTAACGTCGGGTGTAGTAAAAGTAAAATGAAAGTGAACCCAACCAACTAATAAAGTATGATTTTAAAACAAATGGGGTTTATTGTCGAAGGTTTTAAACTCCGGGGCGCTGCTCGCAGGTTTTGTCGCCGGTAATTCAACCTAGGTTTATTTAAATTTGTACCCATACTTTTGAGAGTCTTAGCACAAACTTTAAGGTTCTCTTAGTTGTTTATTAGTATTTTCTTATATTATTATTTTACTAGCCGGCCCGGCAGACGATGTCCCGCCCTAATTATAAAAAAAAATCCTTGACAAATTAAATACCAAAACGTGCCCCATGAATCACATTATCTACTGGTGAAAACCGTATGAAAATCCGTTCAGTAGTTTTTGAGTTTATCGCGAACAGACAGACAGACAGACGCGGTAGGGGACTTTGTTTTATACTATGTAATGATATGTTAATTGTGACCATGAATTATCACACGATTGAAGGTTGTCACTTTTTAAACAGTCACAGTGTATACCTAAACATTCCTCATTAATCATATTATCTACTGGTGAAAACCGTATGAAAATCCGTTCAATAGTTTTTGAGTTTATCGCGAACAGACAGACAGACAGACGCGGTAGGGGACTTTGTTTTATACTATGTAATGATATGTTAATTGTGACCATGAATTATCACACGATTGAAGGTTGTCACTTTTTAAACAGTCACAGTGTATACCTAAACATTCCTCATTAATCATATTATCTACTGGTGAAAACCGTATGAAAATCCGTTCAATAGTTTTTGAGTTTATCGCGAACAGACAGACAGACAGACGCGGTAGGGGACTTTGTTTTATACTATGTAATGATATGTTAATTGTGACCATGAATTATCACACGATTGAAGGTTGTCACTTTTTAAACAGTCACAGTGTATACCTAAACATTCCTCATTAATCATATTATCTACTGGTGAAAACCGTATGAAAATCCGTTCAATAGTTTTTGAGTTTATCGCGAACAGACAGACAGACAGACGCGGTAGGGGACTTTGTTTTATACTATGTAATGATATGTTAATTGTGACCATGAATTATCACACGATTGAAGGTTGTCACTTTTTAAACAGTCACAGTGTATACCTAAACATTCCTCATTAATCATATTATCTACTGGTGAAAACCGTATGAAAATCCGTTCAATAGTTTTTGAGTTTATCGCGAACAGACAGACAGACAGACGCGGTAGGGGACTTTGTTTTATACTATGTAATGATATGTTAATTGTGACCATGAATTATCACACGATTGAAGGTTGTCACTTTTTAAACAGTCACAGTGTATACCTAAACATTCCTCATTAATCATATTATCTACTGGTGAAAACCGTATGAAAATCCGTTCAATAGTTTTTGAGTTTATCGCGAACAGACAGACAGACAGACGCGGTAGGGGACTTTGTTTTATACTATGTAATGATATATTAATTGTGACCATGAATTATCACACGATTGAAGGTTGTCACTTTTTAAACAGTCACAGTGTATACCTAAACATTCCTCATTAATCATATTATCTACTGGTGAAAACCGTATGAAAATCCGTTCAATAGGTTTTGAGTTTATCGCGAACAGACAGACAGACAGACGCGGTAGGGGACTTTGTTTTATACTATGTAATGATATGTTAATTGTGACCATGAATTATCACACGATTGAAGGTTGTCACTTTTTAAACAGTCACAGTGTATACCTAAACATTCCTCATTAATCATATTATCTACTGGTGAAAACCGTATGAAAATCCGTTCAATAGTTTTTGAGTTTATCGCGAACAGACAGACAGACGTGGCAGAGGACTTTGTTTTATAATATGTAGTTATTTTTACATATGTATAATGAAATATACTGGTGAAGATTTATTTTCTAAATAAACTAGAAACCTTGCCAACTCTTTCTACATTCAGTATATCGTCGCTTAGCAAACAGTATCATACTGTTTTTTTTATTGCATTATCTTTCATTTATTATCATGCAGTGATTTGAATACTGGTCTCTTATTGGCTGAAATGTTCAAACTATGATATCTAGTTTGAAGCGTCATGAGATTATTTATCAAATTAAACTCGTAAGTAAAAATCGTCAATTTTCGACTTAAGTCGCGTTGTTTGCTAAACGACGATTTACTATTTTAATTTATATGGTAGCCATTTAATTGAACAGCGATGGAGCATTACAAATGAAGGGTGTCATTGGCACTGTGCATTGTCCCAAAAGGTGTTCTAACTCAGTTCTCAGAAGTTATATTATTAGTAGTTACAGTAATGCGGTCCTTATGGGATCGTTTGTGTATAATATACACAAATAAATTCATAAAATTCAAATAAAAGTCGGGGAACACATAACATTTTTACGTACATGCTATGAATTTAGGTTAGCATCGACTACAAATATATTATTAGGTAGGGCTTATAATAATATTTTTTATTTAATAAATTAATAGGTAAAAGGAAGTGATAAGAATAGATTTTTATTAATTGTATATGAATGAATCATAATATTATTTATGATACATAAGCAAGTTAATATGTAATATTGTGTCTACATAAAGAATATTAAATATGGTATATAGTTTTCGCATATCTTTGTCCTTTGAGTTTTTATTAAATAATTTAGTTATTTTTCGCGCCTTTTTTGTTTCTATAATCTTTATGTTTTTTTTCCACAATACCGTTACACTGCTGGAAGATAATATCTTATGGCATTAAGCTTCCCAGTGCATGAATAAAAAAGGGCAGTAAAATATTTATTCATTCAATATGTTGTCATATTAATTAACAACTGAACTTCATTTTTGTTACGATTTTTATAATTTCTTGTGGGAAATTAACATATAAAACATTTTTCCTTCATTTAATGTGTCTTAGATATTATTTATACACTATATAATTTAATATTCTTGTTTTTATATGTCTTACTTAACTCCAGCCGTCATTCAAATTACTATAACTTTTGATAGAGTGGACCGATTTTAATGAAACAAAGATTAAGTTACTCCCGAGGATATGTTTTATAATTTGTGATTTTGAGGTGGTGAGGTTTTATTGTGAACCTTTAGCAGTGATGCTTCTTTATAAAAACATACAGACGTTTCTAAAAATGATTGAAATGTCTTTTATTACTTATTCGTAGACACCTGCAACAATTTTTTTAACTAAAATTGAAAAAGTGTAGATATGTTAGATTTATATTCTTGTTCTATGTATACATCTATTATTTCAACCATTTCTGCTTTGTTTTTTTTTATGTCACAGATGGCAAACGAACATGTGGGTCACCTGCTGTTAAGTGATCACCACCGTCCATGTACACTAACAACACCAGAGGAGTCGCAAGTGCGTTGCCCCCTTTTGGGGGGCAGGGCTAGGGGAGGGAGAGGGAGAAGAGAGAGGAAAAGGGAGGGGATGTGGGCCTCCGGCGCTCTAACTGACCGAACGAAATGCAACAATGCAAGTACTGTTACTTCACATTGGTTTTCTATGAGAGGGTGGTACTTCTACGGACGAGCCGACTCATTCATGCTGGAACCAGTAATATTTTCAGCGTGGCTCTACCATCGTCAAACTTGTTCGTGACTGCGGCCTTTTTGTTAATATGGGCAAAACCTCAGATGTAAGTCCTCGTCAAAATTAGTTCTATGAGCCCTAACACGAGATAGCTCCTTGTAAGCCGCTAAGAAGACTCACTGCATTGTCTGCCATGTCCATTATCAAAACAGGTATGAGGCATGATATATTTTATTTTTATTGCCATGTCATGCCAAGTTTTTATTAAAATTAGCTCACGCACAAACTGAGAGAAAATCGTATAAGTGCTGTTCATTTCTTTATTTTCCACCCTTAGGGATGGAATATTTTTTACCAATTACAACGAGACCGCTCTCAACTCTTAGTAATACAAATAAAAATCAGTAAAATTAGTTTAAAATCGACGAAAATATCGATGAACATGTGTAGGCGGAAAGAGGGTGAAAATCATATAAATGGCAGTTACCTCTTTTAGGGGTAGAATATTTTCTTCATATTTATATGGAATCACTCCTAAGCATAACTAATTTAAATAAAAGAATAATCATTAAAATCGGTCGAAAACTGACGAAGATATAAATAAACATACATTAATTAAAAAGAGATCATAGTAACGTCTCCTTTAACTAACGTCAATTATAAATAGGAGTTATTTAACTGAATTTGGCAATTGAAATGAGTGTTACGCCATTACGTAATTAATCTTTGTACTAGTTGTTGCTAAATTGTACCAGCAAATACATGAGTTATTAGCAGGTTCGTAATCAATTCATTGAACCAAAACTTTGAATCGAGTATAACTACTTTTTATTGATTGTTAGTTCAGATTAATGTCATAAGAACGCGATATATTGCGCTATATCTCTACGACACAAAGTTGTAGTATATAAAATGTCTATTCTAAAATATATTTAATAAGAAATTGAGTACTTTAAATATTTTTAAAAATAAATATTTTGTTTATTACAAAATTGACTTTATTATATGAGATTTTCATCTTAAAAAGGAATAAAAATCTTTATACGTGTACTCGAGGCGTTCATTTTTTATATCTTCGGGACTGGATCTTTTTCAGACCAGTATTATAATCATGTTAAGGTTTTAAGATATAGTTCAGTGTAGATATTGTACTGAGTCTTATATAAAAACAATATGATGGTTCATTTTTATTTTTAACATTATTTAATTTTTTATAATATGTTAATAAATATTGACAATAATTTATCGTAAAATCTCCGTCAAAGTAATTTATAGTTATATCTGAATCTGTACTAATAATACAGATATCGTCTGGATCTATTAGACCAAACTAGCCTCATCAAAAAAACATTATATAATGTATCTGTTGAGGTAGGTTATAGGTTATTTAACGTCACGCTACGTGCGGGCGCGCCGTGTAGAGAGTAGTGCGGCAGTGTGAGCAGGAAAAATATACTTACATATGTACTTATTTCGACGATATTCAAAGAATACGAAGATGGAGGAAAATGATGAATCGTAATTATTTTTAAATGCTACTTTTTCGTTTCATCGCCTTTTTCATTTCAAATTACAACGGGGATAAAAAGGTTTTTACTTCCATATCATCACCATCACCCTTACCCCACCTAAGTAGGGTCGGCACAACATGTTTTCTTTTTCCACTCTCTCCTGTCAAATGTCATCTCAGTATTCACACCTTTTACGCACATATAATTTTTCACGCAGTTCATCCATACGTTTTTCGGTTTTCTTCTACTCGTATATCCGTCCACAATCATACTCAACACTTTTCTATTTATATGGTTTTCATCTCTCCTCATGGCATGCCCATACCATGGTAACCTATTACTTCTCAAATTCTCTGTCACTGGTGCTATTTTCAAACTTCCTCTGATTTACTCACTCTTAATCCTCTCTATTCTAGTCACACCACACAACCACCTTAACATTCGCGTCTCTGCCACATGTAATTTTCTTTCATCCATTTCTTTCGTAGCCCAGCACTTAGATGCATACAGCATGACTGGTCTTATCATAGTTTTATAAACATTCCCCTTGAGTTTCAAAGGCATTCGTGGATAACAAGCTACCCCAGACACATTTCACCATTCATACATCCTGCATTTATCCTATTTCTCACGTCCTTATCAATGCCACCGTCGTTTTGTATCAATGAACCGAGAACCGAAAATTGGAGCAGGCTGGTAAGGATACATCATTTAAGGCTATAGGAGAAAAAGTAGATGTAGGTATCACTGAAGTCGCAGAATAAAAGTTCAGTTTTTGTTAAAGAAGTGTTTACTTCGAATATAAATAAAAAAAACATGACTACCTCGTTACTCTTTTATCTAGAATCCAAAGAAACGTAAAACACTAAATTAAGAAGAAAAGGATCATCGGGTATCATCATGTGTAATATTGTGAACCCCTTTCATATCTAACTGTTGACGTTAATTGGCCACTTCAAGAGATTTGTAAGTGTTGCTCGTATCCATAAAAGTCTAAGCCTTACCAAAGCTTTATACCTACGTTTAGAAGTTGTTTTTGCACGTGTGCTGTGAATTCAACAGGCGTGTAATGACCCTTACCACGTATTATAAAGTCTTTTTATCCCTTTTCCAGCAGAAATTACGTTCTTTTGCATTTACGTCGAGCAGAAAAGTACCTTTGAGTTTGCAAGGATTTATTTTTTAATTATTAAGAATAATATCGCGTGGGTTTCTGTAAAAGTGTGTGTTGAGTTTTATTAAATAAGTAAATTAACAGAGATTTTTTTGGAAAAGGACACTGACCATTTATGTAAAATTCAAAAGGCGCAATCTAATTTATAAAAGCTTTTATATCAAACTTAAATGAAGGTTATAAAGGTGATACTAAAATACATTATTAAAATTCCAGTTGAACAGCAATGTGCTAATCTAATATATGAAATCTATATACAAATAGGAACAGATAAATAAGTTCAGTACGTTTCTCCTCTGTCAACCGATTTTATTTTTTTGGTTAGGTGTTATTATCAATGTTTGGTGTTCCAAATATTTGATGTCTTTTTTTTTTTTCATACGATCGACGAGTCAAAGGCTTTATTTATGTCCTTTTCCTTACACTTCACACTCCGTACTTCTACTCTTTATTATACAATATTGAATACAGATAATCATTTAGTCCAGTCCAGCTGTGAAGGTCTAACAGATCAATAGCATGAGTCAGTTCGAAAAAAAAAACAGACTATAAAGTCCATATATTAACCGTAATGAAGAAAAAAGTATTTTTCCTTTATTACGGTCTAATTTTGATCACTGGACGTCCACTAACTAGTATTTGTAATAGTTTTTATATGTTTTTGAAAGATTTATTTTAAGCAAGCATAATTTTTATAGGAATTTTTGACCGTATATACTTACCATAGTACATGCACGGTAGTCAAAGTTGTCAAAGTATTATTTCTAATACGAAGGTACCTAAATCACAATGTTTTTGTGTCCAGCCTAACAAACAACGTAACAAAAGGGTGACACGAAATGTGATTATTCAGCTAGCGCCGGGGCTTGCATGTCATGACGGCAGTGAATTACTGCCCACAGTACCACAGAAACAAGACATCTACAGAAGGATACATATAATTTATATTATTTTTTAAAGAATAAATATTTATCTGTTTGGGTAAAACTGTTTTAAATATAGCCTCATTAAATATATTTAATACTAGCTTTTGCCCGCGACTTCGTCCGCGTTGAAGAGTTACTTTGGGCTAACGCTAACACGCAGCGGAAGCTCTCAAAAGGAAAGAAAAACCCGATTTTCAAACATTCTGCATTATGGCTCCGCGTCTATTGGTCTTACCGTGATGCTATATACCTATAGCCTTCCTCGATAAATGAGCTATCTAACACTGAAAGAATTTTTCAAATCAAACCAGTAGCTCTTGATATTTCAACCAACCAACCAAAGAAACCCTCCAGCTTTATAATGTTAGTATACTCGTATAAGTAGATTACTACTACTGATCTCTCGTAGTTAACTCGAGCCGTCATTAAAATTACGATAACTTGTGAAAGAGTGGACCGATTTTAATGAAACGAAGACTAAGTTACTCTCAAGGATATGCTTTTTGCTGAGGTTTTATTGTGAACCCAGTGCTTTAGTAGTAATGCATGTTCATACAAACAGATATACAGAAATTTCTAAAAATGATTGAAATGTAGTCTATTAGTTATTCCTAGACACTTGCAACAATTTTTTTTATGAAACAGTACCGACTCGTTAGATTTACATTATAGATATAGAAGAAGATAGATAGAAGATGTATAGATATAGATAACTGTCAATTATAATTATATTTTTATTATACTGCCTTACTCACAATAGGTATATTCTATATCCATTTTCGTGGTGGATTTATTTATTACAATTAAAACTTTTTTTTTATTGTAACATGGCAAAGTGACTACACTGTGCCTGATGGTAAGCACAGTACAATCCAAAAACAACGGCGACCAGCCGCTGTCATGCCGGCCTGCGAAAAGCTGAATATGCACAGGCTGATCCCGAAACGCGACCCGTAGAAGCAAATCACTATGACGGGCTTTTTCGCCATATACATGGTGGTTGCGACCCAGTCAGGCTGTAAAACCCTACCACCCCGCTTTCGCCATTGCCTCGTTCGTAATTCAGCAGGGTGCACCACGTGCAGGTGAGGTTGGCTTGGATGTCTCAAGTCTTCGATGTTATTCGACACCCCTTACACCCCGATTGTAATACTGGGATTATATCGTACGTATTATAAAATGACTAACTAGTTACTTTTACCGTACTTAACTTAGCCGTCGTGAAAATGGTTTTGTTCGTTCATGGGAACTATATGTTTTATCCAGATGGATTATTTGCGTTCCTTTTAAATTCTAATTTTCTAACTACTGCGAAATATGTATAATCCTTTCACCAATTTTAAGTTAAATCTGTTAAAGTTTATCGGTGTTGTTTAGTCTCCATGGCAAAAGGGTATAAACAATGTGTAGCTTAAAAAGTTCTATACCTGCCTGTAAAAATCTCGTCAAATTCGGTTGAGTTGTATCAGTGCGGACAGACAATAGACATTTTAATTTTATTTATATATTTAGGTTAACAAGTGGTTATGTATTACAACTTAGTGCATGTGTTTAAACGTAATACTTGTATAATTAAGTTGAACTGAAAATGTTAGTTGGTGGTAAAGCAATGCATACTTTTCTTTTCCTGACCTTGATTAAAATGAGATGGTACAAATGCTATATTTTATATAACTTTGGTAAAATGCCAACGCAGCAAATATAGAGGAATCATAAACATAGTTATAATTTTTGTTACAAAAATAACCTATATTTTTATTAAGCCTTCATGTCGATATTCGTTTTCGCAGAACACACCTTCTGTTCTTCATTGTTTGTTGAGTGGTCCCTTCGCTTTTATTTCATGTTTTTCAGGTATATTCTAACAAAACTGAACAAAAAGTTGTGTTGCCGCCCGTTGTACGAGCGAGCTATGCCGTTAAATGTTCATACTGGGATGTTGTAAATACGCCGAGGCACGTTTGGAATACTACTTACTGGCTGTCTGCTACGCAAAACCTCGCAGTGACATCATTTTAATGTCTGTAAAATTTACTTGCCTAAGATATCAACATACAAGTACATTTTAAATGCATAGGGCATTTCTTATGCGGTAACTTTTAATGTATAAAGAATACATTACTTTTGATGTTCTTAAATATATAGTACGTGTCAGTCGGTACTATTGTACTATTGTATTGTATTGTACTATTGTACGTAAATGAACACTTATCAAATTGTATAAACGCTTATTAAGTTTTTAACGACCTTGAAATAGTTTATATTCGACCGTATTTAAAGAAGTATTCTTCATTCACAATCGGCAATTTACCTTTTATTTATGTCGGTCGTATCATAAACTAGAAATATATAGTGTTATGTAAGTGATAAGTGTTCATTTACAGATAGGTTCATACAGTTAATATTAGAAACAAGGAACAAGGAAGAAGTTTGTGAGTATGTATGGATATTTGTTACTCTCTCATGATAAAAACTATTCAATGGATTTTAATGAAACTATACTTGAATATAGCATATACATCAGAATAACACGTAAGGTTATTATAATTTACAAAAATATAGTTGAAATTAACTTCAAATATACTTGAATAAATTGCTAGTTTTCAACAAATATTCTGCTAATATTTATTATACGAAACGAAATAGTTGCAATGTCATTGATAATTTTAAAATTTGTCACCATGCCTATAAGTGTGTCTCGACTTCTGTATTTGACAGTTAGTCCTCCTATAGGTCTAGCGCAGTGGTACTCAACTTTTTTTTAAAACGGGCCACAAACACGTTTCACTCTTGCTGTCGCGGGCCGTAAACTACAAAATTTAAGTATCAAATAAAAAAACTTAATTTCAAATTAACAACGTATTAATGTAGTGAAAAATGGTTGTCCAATAAAACAAGCTTAGAATAACCCTTATAAAGTACGCATTGCGGTCTGGTTATCTGAGATCTATTTAATTTACTCAGCGTTCTCATAGTTTTTCTGATGGGCACGAAATTTAAAATAATTGAAAATAAAGTATAATCGGGTGGGCTAACTACAAAGACCCGGCGTGTCGCAGGTTCAGTATAGCTGGTCTAGCGAACTTTCGAAGGTGGCAGAGCTACGCTGAAGCTATTAATGGTTTCAGCATGAATGTATTGGCTCGACCGGGGTAGTACCACACTCTCACAGAAAACCGACGTGAAATAACAGTGGTTGCATTATTGCGTTTCGTTCGGCCAGTGAGAGCACCGGAGGCCCAACTTCCCTCCTCTTCCCCCTTCCCTGACTCCCCCTCTCCCTCAAGACAAGTTGGTGACGCACTTGCGACTCTCCTGGTGTTGCAAGTGTCTATGGACGGTGGTGATCACTTAACATCAGATGACCCAACGGACCGTTTGCCTCCCATGATATAAAAAAGAGAGTGAACCTATACCACATTGTCACTTAGTATCAAAATTGTGGTTAAATGCTAAAACCCATTAATATTATTAAATAGAAACTGGCATCCGATGGCCACAATGGAATATTAATAAGAAGATAATTCTAAATTACAATATTGTTAATGTAACGTTATACAGTGATCAGTTACTGGCTTGTGCCACTTTAAATCCATGTAGGTATTATACTATTTCCGAAAACATTTATGTTTTATTGGTAGTTAAATCTGTAGATAGTAAAAAGAACAACAGTCTTGTAGTCCGGTGAAGCTGTTAAGACCTTGCTTGGTCAATAGCGTAGTCAGTTCGAAAAAAAACAGCAGTCTTAATTGAGGTCGGGTTTTTACTTCTGAGGGCTCAGTTTGAATACGTCGTATGCCACTGCATGACGTGGACGAGGAATGAATCCTACACATATTGCGTTATGTAACCATTTGGTTTTCTCATTGTGTATTTCTTCACAGCTTACTATGAATTTAATTCCAATAGACTTTGATGTTCTGACAATTCTATACATTCCAATGGTAGTGGTACGGGGTGTGACTACACATACGAGAGAGGTTACAGACGACAGGGGTGAACACTAAATTCTTTACTCGGTCAACAAATCCACGCGTCGCCGGTATAGATAGTGCGGTATTTTATTTCGGTCAGGTTCAATGGAAACTGCGCTCTTATCAGAAGAACGCTTTCTTGATATTAACAGCATTCGTGATTTGTAATAGGTTAGATTGGTAGATAAATATAATTTGAATGAATTTAGAATTGAGTGACGATAAAAACTACATTTACGTAGCCTTTTGTCAACAGTGTCACTGGAGAGGAACAGAGTTTCATAAAACAAATAGCTAATCTTTTTACGTGAGAATTAAGCTACAAAAGTGTTTTTAATATTCAAGAGTATTTTAGTTTATCCTACAATTTATAACTTATTACAAGTTGAAGTTTAAAATTAATTCAGAACTATACATAATGTTATAGGAACAAAGACTGTTCTAATCATAAACAATTCTAAATATTTTAACCGCAGAATCCTATTTAAACTTGATATTAAATGTTCGAATGAATTCGTAGGACGGAATCTTGGGAGACCCTTTAATTTTGAGTTATGTTCCTTTATACTTCAGCCGTTCTAAATTGAGACGGAAACCGAATTCTTGGAGTCGAATAGATCTCATTTTCATAATAATATTTGATTTTACATAACATAACATTATTCCGTTAAATAATTATATAATGCAGATCCAATTATGAAATAATATAATAATCATAAGAAACTGTATTTTATGTTTTTTTTTGTTTGAACACAGATAATTTTATTTTATTTAGTCATGCCCATTTGAAGAAAAAACTATATAATAGTAACTGACCAGGAATTAAAAGGTCCTCTTCGTCCCGGTTAAACTACATACAGACTGAGTTTCGTTTAATTCCATCTTAGCATCTATAAGTATGACAATTATAACAGATTATATAGACTAGTGGGCGCCCAGTGGTCCTCATTCGACCATAGTTCATTGATTTTTTAAAGTTTGAATTTTATTAGGGTTAATATCAATGTAGAATGAAAAAGGGTAATTGGAACGTAAGAGTAAAATAATACATACAGTCGAGCATAGCAACCTCCTTCACAACTTTTTTTGAAGTCCTATATTGACAGATGTCAAAATGTATTTTTTATTTACATGTGTGTATATGTTGTGTAAAATTGAAGCAGTGGTGCGAGTAATGCATATCTTAATTAATTTAATGTACTTCTAATGCATTTTATATCAAATAAATAGCTTTCTGCGCTTCTCCTCCATATAAACTTTAACTATGCCAAATTTCACGTTCATCCGTTCGCCCAATTCCGTTAAAAAGGGGATACAAAGTTTAGGCTTCACGTATTAATATATATGATAAGGTTATATCTAATTTCAGTAGACTATATTATTTTGCATTGTAATATTTGGTCTACGATATTTTACTTTTATAATCGTCTATAAGGAGCAGGTTCTCAATTAGGTTGGTTTTGAAGTGGAAACTCCTTTAGGCGCGTTGAGCGGTATTTTTGGCGGGAGATAAATTTATAAATTCGCGTCATGGCATGCTACTAAGCTTGACCGGCCATATTGCGCTGGCGCGGTTTACGTCAGACTAGCGACGCCTAGTATAGGGGCCTGTGTACATGTAATATCCATATTTGGCAGCTTATCATACGCGTGATTGATTAATAGACTTCATAAAAATGTATATTATTATTATTCCGAGTACCAATAGATATGAAAACCACACTAATACTAAGGGGTGTAAGGGGTGTCAAATAACATCATAGGACTTGAGACACCCAAGCCAACCTCACCTGCACGTGGTGCACCCTGCTGAATAACGAATGAGGCAATGGCGAAAGCGGGGTGGTAGGGTTTTACAGCCTGACTGGGTCGCAACCACCATGTATATGGCGAAAAAGCCCGTCATAGTGATTTGCTTCTACGGGTCGCGTTTCGGGATCAGCCTGTGCATATCCAGCTATTCGCAGGCCTGCATGACAGCGGCGATCGGCGATGGATAGTGTGTCACTCGGTGGTCGCCGTTGTTTTGTACTGGCCTTACCATCAGGCAAAGTGCAGGCACTTTGCCGTGCTACAATAAAAAAAAAACTAATGTTTATAATTTCAATAACCAAATTCTAAAATTTAGATATTGTCATTCATACTGCCTTGACTTTTTTTATGTTTGTTACCTCAGAACTTGGTAATTTATAAACGGATTTGAAAATTATTGGAAATTGGATATTTTCGAGGATGTCCCATTTCAATTTTATTAGCTTTGGACCTTGGATTTCAGAGATTCAGCAAGGAACTCATTAAATTCGACTAGGACAAGTGTGGTGATAGAGGTATTGGTAGGTTTATGATAGTCCAAGGCTTGGTACGTGTCTGACTATAGTCAAGGAAGTTCGGCAGATTTTTTTAGTGTATTTTTTTTAAGTCGGTTTTATTTACTACCTGATAGTTATTATGTGTTGATATTATTATTTAATGTTATAAATAGTTATAGTACAATGTATATTTTATTTTTCGTGTTCAATAATATATTTACATACGTTATGCTACGGGCCCACCTTTTTTTTTTTACGTGGGGAAATCCCGTCTCGCACGGACTAAAACCCCACGGTGTACGTCTACCGCTAAGTAGGGGCGGCACGAGATCTCTATAGACTTCATCGTGCCGCCCCAGCGGTTGGCCCAGCAGCGATATTGCTGCCGCCGGGCCTCGTCCTGTGAGGCCCACCTGCTGGCGAGGTATAGTAAATATCGAGACACGTACATCTTCAAAGAACGCTTAGTTATGACCATTTTATGGCCATCAGTCGAATAATGTTAGAATCTAACAATCTCATATATATGTACCAACATTTATTTTTATATATTTACTAGCTGCCTATCCCGGCTTCGCATGTGTACACTAACAAAGAAAATCTGAACAAATCTTTCCCTTATATTACGATCATGTAAAAGCAAAACGACAACTGAGCACCTGAACGTAACAGTATGTCAATATTTTTGAAGATCTACTATCTTCCGTTACACTTTTTCACTTTTTAATATAGTTTTTTTTCGGTACTGTTTTAATGGAACCTTTGTCCTGACAATTAGAAACGACCAAAAAAAATAATTAGTACAATAGTTGCCGAATGAAGTCATGCACTTACACAAATTCAACAATTGTTTTTTTTTCATAGGAGGCAAACGAACAGGTGTCACTTGATGTTAAATGATCACCACCGTCCATAGACACTTGCAATACCAGAAGAGTCGCAAGTGCATTGCCACCCTGTGTTTGGGGGAGGGGGAGGAGAGATGGGCCTCCGGCGCTTTCGCTTACCGAACGAAACGCGACAATGCAAGCACTGTTACTTCACGTCGGTTTTCTGCGAGAGGGTGGTACGACCTTGGGCGAGCCTCCCCATTCATGCTGAAACCAGTAATAACTTCAGTGTGGCTCTACCACCTCTAAAAATTTTTATTTATTATTTTTACGACGTTAAGTGTCTGGAATTTGTATTATTTATTCGTTTGTAGAAATGTGTACTCTATAAATTTATTGACTAATATAAAGCTAGCTTACCGCTGTATACTGCTATGTTACGTTTTATTTGTTATAAGTTTTATATCGTAATTAAAGCGTGTGAGATCGTGGGCGAATACTAATGTAATACATATACGGAAGAACAGATATACTACGAGCTACTTCACTTATTCCATAATCTAAATCCCAGTCGCGAAAGATACGCCGGAGTTTAACTGAAAGTTAAGTTTTAAATTGGGATGCGGCGAGAGCCCCTCTCGGGGAGAAACTTATTTTAAAGGGTTATAAATCAAAGTAATACTTTGCTAGTCAATTAACTTGGCGTATTTTGGATAAATTTACGAGCGGTCTGCGTGATTGTTAATTCGATCATGTTAGTAATAGCCTTAGGAGTTTGGTTTCAATTTGTTTACCATAGCATCCCTTCCACTGTAATTTTATTATGTTTGATTTTATGTCCCTTGGGATAGTTTAAGCAACTTGAAGCATTAAATCCAAAACCTTAGTATAGCACTCGTACAGGAATTAAATTCTTTCTTCAGTACAGCCGTAAAATATCTACTGTAAAAATAATGGGTTCATCTAAAGATCCCTACAATTATCGGTTATGTGCTACTTATATCTGGAGAGCTTTGATATCTTTCACCAAGTTGTCAGCTCTTGTTGAGTGTTTCGATGTACAGTCGCCACTCGATAACTCTGCGACTCCACTGGCTACTTGTTCCTCAAGCAGTGTGCTCTGTCTTATGCCACCTAATTCTTGTTTATTTTTGGGGTACTCTTTATGGTTTTCAATTTAGCCTTATTGTTCAGGTAATTCGCAGGCCGGCACGACAGCGGCGACTTGCGAAGGATAGTGTGTCATTCGGTGGTCGCCATTGTTTTTGGACTGTACTGTGCTTACCATCAGGCATATTGCAGTAATATTGCCGTGCTAGTATTAAAAAAAACATTGTTTACAAAAAGGAGGAGGTTATTAACCGACTTCGAAAAAGGAGGAGGTTACTACGTTCGATTGTATATATATTTTTTATGTATGTTAATCGATATCTCCGTCAATTATGAACCGATTTTAATGATTCTTTTTTTATTTGAATTGGTTATATTCAGTGGGGACCACCCATATAAATTTGAAGGGGGTAAAATATCGTTTATTTGATTTTCACCCACTTCGTCTCTACGTATTTTCGTGAAAACGAACCGATTTATTATACCCATTAGAAACCAGACATATTTATGAACACTAAAAATGGAGTACTAAAAAAATGTTACAAAAAATACACCGCCGTCGATGTAAAAAACTAATAAGGCACTGAAAAGCGAAAAATAAACTGAATTAGTAACTTAACCAAATTAAATTTAAAAAAAATGATTTTAGCGCTACCTAATAATATATTTGAAGTCAATGCCAATCTATTTTTTTTTTTTTTTTTTTTTTTTTTTTTTTCGAACTGACTATGCTATTGACCTGGCAAGGTCTTTACAGCTTCACCGGACTACTAAGGCCGAGCGCTTAGGGCACTCAGCCGATTTTGGTTTTGGGTAACATACACAAGGGTGCACGCACACCTCGGCTTGGGCTGTTTCCTGGAAAAAGACACGTCTGTCCTAGCTAATTATTCTAAGCTATTCATACATATATACATTTGTGAACCATACAATCGAAATTGCATGATTCACAAATGAATACGTGTATATCGGATTGAAACGAACTTAAACTATTCGATTCAGTTCGATGAGGAAAAAAAAAAACAAAACCCTCCCACCATGTGTATATATGTGCACGTGTGTGAGAGAGATGATCTCATATGTGTGTTCAAGTGATGTAGGTGAGTCACTGTATCGCGAAAATAATATCAAGAGGGCTCCGCGCGGGGACGACCTAGGCTCGAGATATTATTGAGAACCGCGAAGTGTGCGGGAGCTAATAGGGATCGATTACAAAAGCGTGGGCGCAACACGCATTTTATAAGATTGAATTTAAATTTACTAACGGTGACGGCACCGAAGTCTAAAAATAGACATAACAAAAATTATTATTATTTTTAAAACTAAACAAAATAGGAAAACAACGCAAATAAGTACCTGAGCGAAACAGGGGAAAAATAACATAAGACTACTTAAATAAACAAACAATAAAAAGAAAATAAATTTAAAAATAAATCACTGAAGAATTAAAGAAATACGTAAATAAATAGATAAACAAAAGAGTAAATAAATAAATATACCAAGAAATAGATAAAGCAATAAATAAATACAAGGAAAGGTCTCACTCAGTTCCAAGAAAAAGAACGCAGGTGCAGCGCACCTGTGAAGCGCAGGTGTGCCGGATCGAAACAAGCGGGGGGGCGCACTAGTCGTGGGTACGGACGCTGCCGGTGCACGAGACGTGCCCGGCAGGTTCGGGAAGGCCTCTCGAGACATGAGAGGCGGAGGTCGAGGACGGGCGGGGGCAGCGGCCGTCTTAGACGGCGACGCCTGCCTGGGGTATCGAGGGCGCTTTGTGCGCGGGGCGCGGGGACATCCGCGATAATTCGCGGTATGGCCCACGCCGCGGCACAGAACACAGCTCGGAGGGTCGGAGGCGTCTTTCGTGCGAGAACACTCCCTAGTGGAGTGGTCGCCGAGGCACTTAACGCACCTGGGTTTCAGGCGACAGTTTCGTGCGGAGTGTCCGTACACCTGGCAGTTGTGACACTGCGAGGGCACAGACGTTTTGCGCGGCGGCTCGACTATGACGCCGGAGAGGCCGCAAAGGGATGTAAGATTAAAAATCGCTTTCCCCTGAGGGGTGCGATCGAGGACAACGAGAACCATATCATATGGAGCCCTGGTGCGCGGAGAGCGCATACGATGAACCTCGCGAACAGGAATCTTCTGTTCCTTGAGGTCGTCTGAAATGTCGTCAGTCGGGAGTTCTGAGGGGACTCTACGGATCACAACCCGTAGTTTACGCTCCTCTTCGAGAGAGTGCGTGAAATAGCCCCACTGGTTGTCCCGAAGGAAACGAGTGAGGTTGCGATGGGCGGTGGACGTGGCTACCTTCACCTGAATACCTACAGCGGTATTCACGGCGGAGGTGTAAGGGATACCTGCCGTTTCCAGCAGGCTAGAAATCTCAACCCAAGACGCTTTGTCTTGGATCGTAACGGGGGGCGGTGGGCGGGGCTTCTTGCCCGAGACTGCGGAACCCGCGGCCACGGGCGAGTCGGGTCTAGAGGGCGCTGGTGTCGCCTTTGGCACTTTCGCGCCATCGACGTTTGCGATCTTTTTAGAGGGCAATTTGTCCTCCGGATCGGAAGGTGAGTTCGGGCGCTTCTTGTTCTTGCGCGGTTTGCGGTGCGTGACGGTGGTGAAGCCATCGTCCGCAGCAGGGGCTTGCTCAGCCTGAGGGGCTTGCTCGGCAGGGGGATCCTGCTGAGCAGGAGGGTCTTGCTCCATGTCGGAGCCGGAGTCGGAGTCGGAGTCATCGCTATCGCGATCGGCTGGGGTTGGGGAGTTGTTGGAAGCCTCGATCTTGGCATAGATCGAGGGAGTGGGCTTCGAGGAGTAAGGGAGCTCGGTGCGATGCTTTGCAGCGTACGCATCGTAATCGTCTACGAGACGAGGACAGATAGCGGCTATGAAGCCGCGGAGGCTAATGAGCTCAGTCTCTAAGAGACTGATCTCTTGTTCAGCGGCCATACCGGGGCCTGAGGAGGGGAGTGGGGCGGGGGAAGACATGTGAAACCTCCCTGCCAGAGGGGCAGGGGGGCGCGCCTTAATGAATTTAACGGACTATCCCGAGTCCGGATCAAAGGGAGCTGTTTAAAACTAAACAAAATAGGAAAACAACGCAAATAAGTACCTGAGCGAGACAGGGGAAAAATAACATAAGACTACTTAAATAAACAAACAATAAAAAGAAAATAAATTTAAAAATAAATCACTGAAGAATTAAAGAAATACGTAAATAAATAGATAAACAAAAGAGTAAATAAATAAATATACCAAGAAATAGATAAAGCAATAAATAAATACAAGGAAAGGTCTCACTCAGTTCCAAGAAAAAGAACGCAGGTGCAGCGCACCTGTGAAGCGCAGGTGTGCCGGATCGAAACAAACAATAACTGACGTCACTAAATCACGAGTATTAAAATCGAACTTAGCGCGCGCAGCATAACGGACAACCGCTCAAGTCGACCGCTCAAGTCGACGGTTCGATCGGAACTCCCAATGCCAATCTAAATTCATATCATCTACATACAAAGTTTTGGTCCACTCTCGTGTCCCATGATGTATATCTGTGTAGTATACATATTTTATTAATTGCAACAAATTTGAAATGTATATTGGCATCGTCTTCAAATATATTATTAGGTAGCGCGAGTTCTCAATCAATATTTTTTATTTAATTTGATTAATTTAATAATTCAGTTATTTTTCGCTTCTTTTCGAAGTCGGTTAAAAAGACTTATGAACGTCTAGATATAAAATAAACCATGTTATGTTTAAAATTATTAATTAAAAACAGCTAAGAATATTTATTATTAGAGATTAATCGTGTTATGTCTATAAATATTAAAAAAAACAAACACATTACAATAAATAATGTCAGCTGAGTGGTGAACATAGTCAGTATTAAATAAAGCAGCGCAAAATCAGGCACGTTTAGAGAATTCGAAAACCGCCTATCCAGTGCCAATAACGCAGGTCCGGCGGACGAGGGGGGGCAGCCGGTGTGTGCCCGGTCTGCTCCTCTATAGGTAGGAGCCCGGCGGTCACCTTCCGCCGCGCGGACCGTGGCTCTACAAGGTTGATTAGCTTGTTCGATCTCTTGCCGCCCCCACAATAACGGTACACCGTGGGGTTTTAGTCTGTGCGAGTCGGACATAGCCCACCCTCTCCCCCGGGAGGGTGGCGTATCCATAAGGGATTTCCCCAAGTTAAAAAAAAAGGTCATATCAGACAAATCGTAATTGTTTACTGGTGTGTACTACTGTCTATATGACTGCATGAAGACGCGAGCTTATATTCGTTTGTCAATTAAAATGAATGAAATAAGGCGTAGCTTCTTTTCATGCTTTTTTCCTCTTTAACTATATGACAAGTACGTAATGCAATGTTCGACACATATTCGCGTGTTATATTTGTATGGAAATCTTTTTAATAGAGAGTGTATATATCTTAAACTCTTTCGCTTTAAACAAAACATAGATCGGATTTTTGATATATTAATTAAAATCACATTAATAATTAATAAGTTGTTCGTTATAAATGTTAGCAATTTTTTAAATTATGTCTATTCACTGATAATAAATTCTTTTTGGATTTTAAGAAGATTATAAGCAAACAACAGGCTACAATGTTGACCCAGAAAATCCACGCGCTATCCTTTGGGAGCGCAGTTCTCGCTTTGTAACACAAGACTTTTCTTTGTGTTTCTTTTATTTAATATGAAACGTGACGTAATTTTTATCTTGGTTTTGAGGTTCATACTAACGAGATTATGTTTATTTTAAATGTAACAGACGTCAAAAGACTTAGTAAAGAGTGAACTTTTTTATTGGTACCTGTGTTGAGTTAACATTTAACATTTTCTTATGAAGTTACTTGTAATTATAAACTGTATTACTGATACGTCTTTGCTTTTACCGAGACATTACATGAGTTATATATTTAGTATCTTTCTCGTAGAATGCTTTCAGTTTATATCTCTTAGTTTGAATATATATAGACATGAAATTAAATAAACTTGACTTGACTATTTCGCTTTTTAGTTTCTATAAACTGTGTGTGGCAATATCCTGCAATATTTTTTTACAAATAAAATGAAATCTGAAAATCCTCAGTAAAAAGTATTTACACCGAATAATATTATTAAATTTTTTTTGCTTATTCTTAACCTATTACTAATTGAAACTCTATAGATAACTAGCGATCCGCCCCAGCTTCGCACGGGAGCAATGTAGATATCCATTTTAATGAAATACTGTTAGGGGCAGTTTTTATCTACATGACATGTATAACGTATGTATTTTACTTAATTGAATTAGGAATAATACTGTATTGTATAAAATAGCTTGGTAAATAACGCATAATTATTTTTGTAAAAAGATAAAAATGACTACTGTGGGTTATCCTTTAGAGCTAAATATATACCACCTGGGAATTTTTTATCGATCTTTTTAAGATCGATATTTTTTACAATTCCGTAGTATATTAATTTGATCTATCTCGTAAGCCAGCGTTTGCGATTTAATCGCACAAAAATATGTTTGTTACAACATCACATTACAAATCTATGAATTTTTGGCTTATCTATACTATAATACGTGTGTGTTGTACATATAAACTTTCCTCTTGAATCACTCTGTCTATTACTTTATAAAAATCCGTTGAATAGTTTACAAGAACTAATGGAGCAGACGGCGGAAGCGATTTCATTTTATACTATGTAAAGAGGTAAACTGTGTGTGGTTAATATATATACTGCAACATTGTTTAACAAATAAAATGAAATCTGAAAATCCCCAGTAAAAAGTATTTACACCGAATAATATTGTTATAAAAGATTTTGGCTATCTTTAACCTATTGTTATTTGAAACTTTATAGATAGTATAAAAAAATCTCTTCTTTATTTAAAAAGAACAAGAAGAATTGTAATTGTGAAGTATCATTTTAAAATGAAAATATCTACATCAAAGGTTGCAAGCGATCGTTCTCTTCGAATAAATAGTAAATATAGAAAGAAAATGTAAGAGACACAGCGTCGAGATTGGCCCAGTTTTAAATGGGCTCGGCGGTAACAGCACTCATCTTGCAATCGTTGTTGCATTTTATTACTTTTCGATTTCCACTGGGGTTTCAATTTCCTTTCTTATAATTAATAGCCTTTCTACGAGCTCTCTGACGTTTTCTATTGCCGCAGCGTAGAAACTTTACCGTTCGATTTGCATGCTATTTAAGACTTTATTAGAATGTCTTTCGTATGATAAACGTTTTTACTTTTCCGTTTATATTCTAAAGTACTAATTTGATTTTTATGTGGGACACTATTATAGTGGATTTTTCCTTAGTAGGTTGATTGAAAAAATCTAAGTTGATAACACTTTCTTTAATGCGATTAAATTGAAAAAGTTAAATACTTGGTTTAAAAAAGTTTCCTAATAAATACCGTTCAAGGCAAGTTCGCGTTATCCTTGTTCGCATTGTCCGGTGTAGAGGCCTCCAAAAAAACCAATAGCGTAGACCTTTTTCGCAAGTCTAACTTTTTTTTTACGTGGAGAGAAAATCCGTCATGGACTGTCAGGCCCCCGGGGGAAGGCCTGCGCTGAGTCGACCGCCAACTGCGTGCTGGGACGCAGCTGCCGGTGCCTTTCGGCGACTTTAACCGACTAAAACTACGACAACCTACGCCGCACGGTGGGAGTGTCACGGGACAGCGCGAGCATGCTCCGCTACACCCCCGGCGACAGGCGTTTCCCACGCCACACCCGGCTGAGGCATTCTAGTTGCGAGACTACCTCCCAGCTCACCAAACCCGTGCAATAGGAGTTCAGGGCCCCCGCCCCTCCCCCCTGGGTTCGGCTTGCAGAAGACAGGTAAGCCCCTCCACCATCACCCTACCGATGATTTTTTATCGAGGTTTACTCCTCCTCCGCCTCAGCCACCCTGACGTCCCCTCCGGCCTAAGCTAACCTAGACATCCCTCTCCCCATCCCTTGATTCTAACCCTACCCTACCTGTCTCAAACCCTACGCCCTATCCCCTAGACTTGTACTTGTCCACTAAGTAGGTGGACTAGCCAGAGGTTACCGAACCTGCTCCCCCCCTTCCGCCACCCTACCATCCCTATCCCTACCCTGTATATCCCTATTGCAAGACTAATCTAACGTAACCAAAGCGAGACAAAAAGCAAGATGGCGAACATTCAGCAACCGCGGTGCATTTAATGCAAAACCTTTATAAAGTAATTATTCAATACATATTTAATTTTTTTGTAATAACACCGTCTAGGTTTAGTGTGTTTACCGTCTTAGACTATATCATCATTTAACATAAGATGAGATTATGGTCAATAACCTATAAAGTATAAAAAAATCGTGCCGACAGGAGTGAAAACTCAACACTTGGCAATAATTGTGTTCAGTTTTGAATTTTAAAATTAATTACAGTGTGAATTATTTAAATTTCATAATTTGTAAATTGACATTAGTCTGGTTTTCATATTTGTTGACAATCTGAACTATAATTATATACTCAATACAATAATCAATATTAGATGTAGACAGGCCTTTATAATACGCGTCGCTATTCTGACGCAAGTTACGCAATACGATCGGTCACGCTTACTGGCATGCCATGACGCGAAATTATAAATGTATCTCCTGTCAAACTGCCAAAAATACCGCTCAACGTGCCCAAAGTATTTTCACTTCAAAGATAAACTTGAGAACGGGTATTTTCTCCACGTGAACAAAGAAGATTTATGTAGGTGGTAGCATTTCAGCATGAAAGGATTGGCTCGCCCGGGGTAGTACCACCCTCGCATAGAAAACCTAGGTGAAGTAACTGTGCTTGCATTGTTGTGTTTCGCTTGGTCAGTGAGAGCACCGGGGGTCCACCTCCCCTCCCCCTCTTCCCTTCCCCACTCCCCAATCCCCAAAACAGGATAGCAACGCACTTGCGACTCTCCTGGTGTTGCAAGTGTCTATGGACAGTGGTGATCATTTAACATCATGTGACCGACCTGTTCGTTTGCCTCCAATGATATAAAAAAAAGATATCTACAGGAGTTTCTAAAATTAAATGTTTGCGTATATTCTTAGAAGATAAGGATGTTCTATTTCAACACTGCGATGAATTGCGAATAAATGAATATAAAGAAAAAATGGAAGATCCATCAAGTCGCGTTGTCAGCGCACATTCTCGAGACATCGGCGAGACACCCCGAATATGCGAAATGATAAATGTCAAGTTCTACATCGGCGTTGATTAAAATGTCCCATTTTATTTCAACCGCAAAATGACAGAAGGATCCCTGGAAAAAAAAACAATGAAATTTTACGGTTTATTAGAAAATGTATGGGCCGTAAACACATTGTCGTCTTTATAACTTGCGACGCAAACATGAAAAACTTTATATTATATTTTTTATGGTAGAAGTATTGCGCTGTTGCGAATACTTGCGAATGCGAATACTTTATATGAAAATTACCTGTGAAATTATAAAAACGCCAACAAAATTACATTACTCATGGGAGCGTGTTACAGTATACATGCTTCTTTATTATATCTTCCATCCTTCAATGAAAATATACAATATCGGAATTATTTTAACGATATTTCTTTGTTACATATTCTTTGTTATATCGTATGAATTATTTTCTTTGATATATTTTTATTGTTCCATGCGTTGGCGTCTTTCTTGAATTTTGTCGACTACAGTAATTTTGAGATCAGTTACTTATAGCCTCAGTATCAGAGTTTATAAATACACGCCATGTGTAGCATTTGTAAACTGGATAGGTACCTTACTGAGAGTAAAATCTAAAAAGATTTTTTTTAAAATTTTGTTGTAGGTTAATTTTATTAAATCAAAAAAAACTATCATATACAGTTCATGTGTTGTTACGTTATTTGGTAACTTAAATATTCCATAGGTTTAATATAACTAGCTACTAAGCATCACTAGTATATGGTTACAAAATAAAAGGTGTAAGGTAAGGTATTTTGATTCATTCTTTGTACACAACGAATATTCGTATATCTTTAGCCAGAGGGAACAATTTAAGGTACACGTTTCAACAAAGTATTATCCGAGACAGTCTTTCAGAGGATTTATATCAGAGGATATTGTTATGATATAATAAAGCACAAGGGTTGTCATTTTTAACGAACATAATTCTACATATCGTTATCAATGATGACAACAATTTTGTAAGTCCTTAATGATGCCAAGAAAATTGTGCTCGATTGCAAGAACTTCAGGAGCGTGTAAACTTTCATTCGACGTCATTAAAAGTTTCAGTTTGAAGATTTGTGCCAACACTAATTAGCTAGACACTTATGAAAAATTTGACGTTACAAGACTTACAAAGTTCGACAAACAAATGAGTCATTTTGTATTTCGAGTGTCTTTTATGTAGTTTCGTTGCAGACGACTGTTTCAAGATTTGTTGTACTCAATTAGGGACTTTATTACTGCGGCATTTTGGTCTCGTGTGGTATTATTCATTTATAAAATTATTTTTTACGCCTCTTAATGCGGATGGCGTATTTGTTTAAGTAGTTGGTTTGTTCATCCGCTGTTCTTGGTATTGTAGGCTGGAATCTCACATAAGATTTAGGTTAGATCAGACAGGTCGCGAATTGCATGTATCAGGCAACAGCCCAAGCTGAGGTGTGCCGTGCACCCTTGTGTTAGTTGTCAAATAAAATCGGCTGAGTACCTTAAGCGCTCTCCATAGTAGTACGGTGAAGCTGTTAAGACCTTGGTAGGTCAATAGCGTAGTCAGTTGGAAAAAAATCTCTCACATAAGACAGTTTTTGATGTGAAATACAAATTATTATTATGTGTTTGGGTGTAATTTGTGTTCATTAATTATATGTTTGTATTTTCCCTGGTGATTTTCCCTGTTATTCAAATAAATAGTAGGATAAATTTTAATAAACGTTTATAATAATCGGAAGAGAACTAACATTCAGTTAAAATATTACTAATTATGAAAATGAAAGAGGCGTAGATAAAAGATTTATTTTATATTGTCGCTTTGGTTTCGGTGTATAATATAGGTCAACATGATTTTACAGGTGACTAATTTTATGACAACGAAATTCTATAATTTGATCGCCTTTTTTTTTTGTTCCTTTTCTCGAAGGCCTGTGCATAAGTAGTGACAGTGACCGAGGCGCCACAAGTCATATACGATTCCATATTGTTTTATTTTTAAGTACTTACTATTATCGAAAACTTTTGGAGTTTTTTGAGTAGTAGGCATGTAATACGGTTCTACTTTTGATGACGTGAAGAAACACGATGTTATGGAATTATATTTATTTATGCCCCAATGTGGTTGTAAGAGGACTCCTTATTTAAAATATAATATTGTTGAGAAATATGAATCATCATTGGATTTACACATTTATATACGTAATAGTACGTACTTATTACCAAAAATACTTTTTTTTTTCTAATTTATTTTTTATGAGAAGTGAATAGGAAAAACGATTTATGTTAATATAATTTCACTCGTTTTTGTTGTTATTAACATTATTTGTAATTACTAATGGTAGAGAAATCTTATATAACACAAAGATTTGTTATTTTAATGAATCTATGAGTGTTTTTACAGCGAATACTATGTAGTTGCAAAAGTCCACGTTGTGTTTGCTCTGCAGTCACGATCGCGCCATGACTCGGGTATATGCTATAGTTGCACCGGTTACCGTCTCACAAAAACTTAATTGCACATCCTGATGTTGCTCTATGTGTTTCAATGGTAAGAATTAATTATTTACTATGTTATAATTATTTATTTAAAAATGTAATTCATACTTCAGTGTTATCAGTACTTTTTTTAAATCAAATTATAATTTTGAACTCTCTGCAAGAATTCATGTACTGAATACTGTATGTATGTATACTATACTTTTTTATGTCATAGGAGGCAAACGGACAGCTGGATCACCTGATGTTAAGTGATCACCACCGTCCATAGACACTTGCAACACCAGGGGAGTCGCAAGTGCGTTGCCAGCCTGTGTTGGAGGGGCGGGGGGGAAAGGAAGGGGAAGGGAGGTGAGCCTCCGGTACTCTCACTGACCGAACGAAACGCAGCAATGCAAGCATTGTTACTTCACGTCGGTTTTCTGTGAGAAATCTGTGAGAGTTGGTACTACCCCGGGCGAGCCGACCTATTTATGCTGAAACCAGTAATAGCTTCAGCGTGGCTCTACCATAGTATGGTACATACCATGTACGTAGAGAATAGAATGCATAGGTATCTAGCGGGTAAGCGCGATCCATCGTCGGCCTCTTCATCCCTTACCATCAGGTGAGATTGTGCCCAAGCGCGTGCCTGTTAAACATTTAAAAAAAATATTTTATTTACCAATTACATTATTAAACATCAGTTTTGATAATTCTATAAGTTGGAATAAGTTTTCTAATAGTAGCGAGTTCATCTAATTTCACAAACACGTTTGTACAATTCACTTTTAGTCGACTGTTTCTAATATTGGTTCTAGGTTCAAATAGGCTTTAGTGCTTAAGCGTTGGCTACAAGACAGCCTTGTTTAGTTAAGCTGTATAGGCTAGCGCTCACAAATAATCTTGTTTGATTAATCTTATTAGAAATACGGCCATTCGCCAATATGTAAAGGCACTTTAATATATTCTTTATTATTAATATTACCTGAGGCCAATTCTTATTTAACTACTTTGTTCGTGTTTTGGAGAAGGTCTTATTATTCAAAATCAAAATACTCTTTATTCAATTTAGGCCCTGAGAAGGCACTTATGAACGTCAAAGCTACCACCGGTTCGGAAAACAACCCAGTCATCGAGAAGAACCGGCAAGAAACTCGATCTGGTTTATCCTTTCATAATACATAACATATTTATTTTTATTATTACAACATAATTCACAGACACATAAAGCTACATTCATTTTTAGTGGCTGCACTGAGAGAGCGTCACTTCCAGACGTCGCTATCGTTCACATTCTTATCCACCCTTTTTTTTTTTTTTTACGTGGGGAAATCCCTTATGGATACGCCACTCCCTCGGGGGAGAGAGTGGGTTATGTCCGACTCGCACGGACTAAAACCCCACGGTGTACCGACAGACCGTTGTGTGGGGGCGGCAAGGGATTGAGCGAGCTAATCAACCTTGTATAGCCGCCCCCACGGTCCGCCCGGCGGAAGGTGACCGCCGGGCTCCTACCTATAGAGGGACAGACCGGGTACACACCGGCTGCCCCCCCTCGTCCGCCGGACCTGTGCAATGAGGAGATGGGCCCCCCGGCCCATCCCCTCAGGTCCGACTACGGTAGCGGGAGGAGTTGGGCAAAGCGCCGCCTGCTCCCGCCGGTCCTCCGTTGGCGGAGAAGGCCACTTAGAGGATCTGAGATCTTCGAGGAGCGTGTGCTGCGCGGTGTCTTCATCAGCGTCGCTCTGCGAGCGATCCGGTGCAGGTACCAACCGAAGCACCCGTGGCCGGTCAGCACCTGCACCAGACGGAACGTCAGGGAGCCCCACTTCCTCCCTATCCATTCCCGCATCCTTACAAATGAGTCAGAATTTTAGTTGAAGGAAAACCTTATGACGAAACATAAGAATGGTAGCAGAACTAAACCTATTTACCAACCTCAAATTGATAGTCTGTCACCAAGCACCTATTATGTGTTCTGGCATAGTGTCCTAGGCTTAACATTTGTACCACTTAGATAATATTGTCGTTCAACATCAGGAGACGTTGTGGTCAAACACAAAAACTTATAATTGAATGATCATTACATATTATAAAATAAAGTCCTTTGCCACGTCTGTTTCTGTCTGTCTGTTCGCGATAAACTCACTACTCTACACTACTCAAAACTACTCAACGGAATTTCATGCGGTTTATATATATATATTTTATAGGGGGCAAACGAACAGGCGGGACACCTGATGGTAAGTGATTACCGCAGTCCATAGACACTAGCAACACCTGAGGAGTCGCCAGTGCGTTTCCAGCCTGTGTTTGGGGGAGAAGGGTTGGGAAAGTGGGGAGGAGGGGGAAATCGGATGGAAGTGGTCATCCGGCAGTCTCAGTGATCGAACGAAACGCAACAATGCAAGCACTGTTACTTCACGTTGGTGTTCTGTGTGTAGGTGCCCCGGGCGAGCCGAACTATTCATGCTAAAACCAGTAATAGCTTCAGCGTGGCTCGGCCACCAATTTAAAAAAGAATAGATAAAGTGATTCATGAGGAAGGGTAGGTATATAATTTGTCAAGGTTTTTTTATTACCAGGGTGGGATAACGTATATTATAATTAAAACCTGTATTTAAATCCGCAAATCTCGTTTAAAATGAATAAATTAAAGTATATATTATGTTATAGTTAAAACATGTAGTTAAATGAATCAAATAAACAATCAAATAAACATTCAAATAAACAAAATGTAAACAATCAAATAAACATTACCGGTAATCATGAACAACTTGATCACTAATTATGTGTCTAGAGCAGACAAAATGCAATCTTTACCTAAATCGAAACAAAAAAGAAGCGTTTAGGGCGATTTAAATTATCCACAGATATAAAAAATAACGGATATGGTGGTTA
>MU158751.1:2477510-2488028 GCA_015888305.1 Antheraea pernyi | reverse complement strand
ATGGCAGCCTGTAGGGTCTTCCTGCACTCCCTGTAACTGCCATACAGCCGGGCCTCCGCCTCCGGGTCCCTATGCCGTCGCCGGCGGCTGCCCCCGAACAGCCGCCGGGCCGCGGAGCAGGCCGCACGGAGATCGGCAATCTCCGGCGACCACCAGTACAATATCCGTTTGTTCGGACGGTGTACGCTCCGCGGCATCGACGTGTCGCACACCTCCGTGAGAGCATCACGGAGGCGGGCCGCCAACGCGTCGACATCCTCTCCAGTCAGAGGTGGCATGGCCCAGGCCTGGACGATGGCCGCCTCTTCCGCCATTTCGCGGTCGAGGCGGCTCATCGCCCAACAGGAGAACTTCGCGCCCCTTCGGGGGCGTGTACCCGTTCCAAAGTCGGAAGTGGAGACCTCAAACCTTATATACCGATGGTCTGAGAGGGTCTCCACCTCCACAAGTACACGCCACTCCCGGACACGGCGCGCGACAGACGGGGTAGCGAAGGAAACATCCACAATTGATCCCCCGTTCTGTCGCACGCACGTGTGTTCGTTCCCCTGGTTGAGGAGTGACAGCCCCAATTCGGCTGCCCACTCCTCAACGGCCATGCCTCGTAGGTCCGTGGCCGCCGCTCCCCAGGTCCTGGACTTAGCGTTCAGGTCACCCAAGACGACCACAGGGAGCGGCGAGAGCCGCCTCACAGCACCCTGCAGGGAGTCAAGAAAGTTCTCGAACTCCCGCAGGGCTCTGTTAGGGGAGAAGTACACCCCCACAATGGCGTACTCTCCCCATACGGCTGCCACGAACCCCGCCTCCGACTCTCTGACCGTCAGGGACGAACCCGAAGCGCACACGATCGCCACGGAGCCGCTCCGGTCCCCAGCCCAGTGCGCCTGAGTAGGGACGTAGTAGGGCTCCGCGACGACCGCAAGCCTAATACCCCACTCCGCCACTGACTGGACAAACAGATCTTGTGCAGCGGCGGAGTGGTTAAGGTTCGTCTGGAGGAAGCTGAGATGGTTGCGCTCCATTACTGTTCCATTTCAGCTTCCTCCTGCCTGACGGTCTCATCCGGCCTGGCTGCTTCTTTCCTGGGGACTGCTACCGTCGCCCTGGCGTCCTTTCCCTTTACAGCGGGGGGCTTGCAATTGCGGCCCCCCATCTGATGCCCCGACGGTTTCCCTGCCTCTGCACATACGGCACACTTTAGGGCAGCCGATGTGCAAGCAGCCGCCTTGTGCCCAGATGAACCACATCGGTAGCAGTCCTCTCCTCTGTTGGATAAGGAGGGGCACATGGGGCGAGTGTGCCCCAAGCCCATGCACTTGTAACAGCGCATGGGCCTCTCATCCAACAGGACTACCCGAGCCACGCTCCAGCCGACTAAGAGTTTGCCCGCTTTGACGACTTCCTTTGCCGCCGTCGCGGGAAGGGACATGTAGAGAGCCCCTTGCCCTCTAGCGTTACGCCTTATTTGTCCGGCCGTGACCAGGCTCGTTTCGCATCCGGCTTTAGCTCCCACTGCAACCAGCACCTCTTCTCGCGACACTGAATCATCGAGATCGACGATTCGGATGTCGGATTTCTTAACGGGTCTGGAAACCGTGGCGACTTTACCCAGGGTTTCTTGCAGCCTCTGGGCCAGTTGCTTGGCCTTTTCCGAGCTATCGGCACTATCAGTACCAGGGATTTCGATTAGCCTGGCTCCCGTGGCCGTTTTTCGGACACGGGGAGCGGTGATACCCATTTCTGATAGGGGTATTTCTTGCCGGGCCTTCAGTAGGACTGCTCCATAGTCCATCCCACTCGCTGCTGCCTGCTGCTGCAGCGTTATCACCACTGCAGCAGAGCGAGGAGTGGACGGAAGCTTCTTGGTCTGCGTCCTGGCTGAAGGTTTCTTCGCCGTCGTCGGGGCTGAGGCTTTGGGCGCCGGTGCCTTCGCCTTCTTGGCCTTCTTCCGGCTGACGACTGTAACCCATTCACTTCCAGGTACAGTCGCAGCCGGGACAGGGAGGGCTGCCCAGTCCAGTCCCAAAGGCGCAGTGCTTGGTCCCGCCACCGCTGCATCGACGTGGGGACCCCGGGACCTCACAGCCACCGGCATCCGTGGCACAGGCTCAGGAGACGCGCGCGTCCCCTTCCTTTTACCTGCCGCTGCCTGTGGTTGCCCAAGGGCGGGCGCATTGGAAGTGGAGGCGGGGACGGCCGGAAGCAGTCGACCCTCCAGACTCTCCAGGCGCGCGTTCAGCATATCACTGAACGTCGCCTGGAGAGCCCTCTGCATTCTGGTGACTGCCCCGTCCATAGCCTCCTCCCAATTTTGACTAGGCGCTTCAACCACCGCCGGCCGCCGAGGCGGAGGGGGAGGCATCTCCTTCATCTCCTCCACCATCCGCTTCCATGCCAAAACTTCCGCCTTTAGGTCGTCCACTTGGCGACGGAGGTTCTTCGTTTCCCTTTTAAGCTTCAGGGTTTCCTCCGCCTCCGTGCGTCCGACCAGGGCCTCTACTACCTCCCGAAGGGTCCTTGCCGCACCCTTCAAGCGCTTGATGCAAGGGCCGTTTAGATTTTTGGACTTTTTGACTGTCTCAAAAATCAGTCCTATCTTGTCCACCGCAAGGTCCTTCAACGTGTCGGCATCTAATGCGTCGACGTCGATTGGTGGTTCGGGGGGAGGGGGGGGAGCGAGGGGAAAAGGGGGAGCAGGGGGCACGCTTTCCGCATCTGAGCTGGAGGCCGAGCCACCAGCCGAGCTGGCCCTAGATCCCGCCGCTCAGCCGGCCCTGGAACCCACGGCAGAGCTTCCACGGCTGTATATAGAAGCGCGGTCCAGAGACGGGTCCCTCTCAACCCTGGTTACAGGCTGTTTTTTCATAATCCGTTTGGGTACTGCAGTAGTCATTGTTAGTGAATCGTCCGTATTCCGTGTGATAGCCATTGTCGTTTTTGGTTTTCGTTCGGCAAATTTCGTTCGGCTGCCAGGGTAGCGGTACCCTCCTGGGGTAGTGTAATATTTAATTTTGCGTCCATATTTGGTTCTGAGTCGGGAATCCGTGAGGAAGCCAAGGTCGTCGTTTGGGAAATCGTCTTCTCCGTATTACAAGCAATTTCGGAAGTCCTAGTGCATGCCAAAGTCGTCGTTGTAAGTCTGGATTTACGCAAAATTTTGCCCCCCCCAGAAGACGTGGGGCAGCCTGAGCCTGAGGGCCCAGGGAGGGATTCTCCTGCGTCAGAGACGCAGGTACCCTCCTGGGGTAGTTTAATTTCAAATTGTGCGCATTCCATATTTGTGGTATTCTCAGAAGTCCGTATTAATGCATGGGTCGTCGTGTTTTCAGGATCCATTTGGCAGCCAGGGTCTTTGTTTGAAGATCGAACTCACGTACAAATTTGCCCCCCCGAGAAAACGTGGGACAGCCTGGGCCCGAGGGCCCAGGGAGGGATTCTCCGCTGCCGGAGGCACCAGTACCCTCCTCGGGTATTTCGCTTAGATTTGTACCTTCCATAATTTTCGAGATCATTGTCCAATAAGCAAGCGAGGGTCATCAGGTAAGGAAGAGTCGGAGTCCGTAAAGCATGCCAGGTCGCGTCAGAGATCAGCCGCCGGCCAATGGGGGCCGACGTTGCCCAGGGTGCGCCAACGTGGAGGCTCTCTGACCTGCACCCCAATACTGATCCACCCTGTAATAACCTTTATTTACTAAGACCCGCTTGACATAACATTTGAACCTACTATCCGACAAATTGGTAATGTGTTTTGGTACTTTGTTATAAAATCTAACACTATTACCTAAAAGGTATTAAAAGGTGTCGTCGGTAAATTAAGCGACTCGGAACCTACACAAAAACTATTTACACCGAACTGCGAAGAGTATTCGTTCGTATGGACATTTCCGGGGTACAAAAACACCATGTGAATGCGACAGCTGACTCAACACTGCCAGTACCGGCTTGGAGTGTGAAGGCCAATTTATTTATTTAATATTTCATCTTTCAATCACTAGTACCGAACAATTTATTTCTTTCAATTCTTGGTGTTTACAAACATTATGTTTTGTATGAAACTCATTGGAATAACAGCGACTTTGTTCACATTAGTTACAATATAAAAAATAATGACAATGAAAGCTCTATAATTATATAAGTATACTCACTCAGGGAGATCGTAGCTTTTATCAATGAAAACGTTTTTCAAGATGGGATTAGTTGTTCCAGATATTACATTTAAAAAACATAAAGCAATTTTACCGCTTTGTAATAAATGTATACTACGTATAGATTACAGAATATTTAAGGTGATGGCACTCACCTCCTTCGTAAATTAAATTTTATTTCAACTTTACTGCTACGTATATTCGTAAACTTTATTATTATGGTACAACTGTACACGACTACATATTGCATTATATTTAATCTATTCTAAAAGTAATGTAGGCAGAAAACTATTGCCTAATCTAGCAAAGAAAAGTTATTACAACTTTGCTAATCTTCAGCAGTTCACTTCGTTGTAAATCGTTTTAAAATAAAACACGTATCTTTATATATAAATTTCTTCTTTAAGTGTATCTGTATGTCACTGAACTCCTCCTAAACGGTTGGACCGATTTTGATGAAATTTCGTGTGCGTGTTCCAGTGGATCCGAGAATGGTTCAGATTCACAATTGGACTCGGTAGATGGCGGTGTGGTTAGCTTTAAAATTATCAAAGCAGGACAACTTCCGCAGGGACCGCTAGTATCTGTATAGATCAGACAGCTGCGCTACGAAAAAGACGGATAAGAGAAGATTAAATGTGACAGTTAATGACAATGTTAAAAGAGGTGTGTGTTGTAAGTAGAATGGTTAAAATTAAGAATGTGTATGTCAGAGGAAGCTTGATAACAGTATTAGTGACAAAGATGTTGAAGAGTTAGCATGAAATTCATATAGCTAGAAAAGTTTTAAGTATGAAAGTGTATGGATATATGAGTAGAGCAAGACCGAAAGGATACGTTGTGTGAAAAATGATATGTGTATAAGTGACAATACAGAGGTGACATCTGACAGGGATGAGTGGAAGCGTAAAACGTGTTGTGCTGACTCTTTTTAGGCGGTATAAGGGTAACAAAATGATGAATAAACTATACACGTTGTTTGTTCTCATGCATACTCAACAATAACTTAATTGGAAATAATAAAACAAATACGAAAAAATAAAATACTTTAAGCTATTAGTAACACTGATTATGTAAGCGACATACAGCTTAAAGTGAATTGTACACATGTATAAGTACCTTTTTATCGGCTATTTAATTGACATAAAGTGTTAGGGATAATGTAACCCCTTTAAACGGGTCATCTATACCCTGTATTACCGATATTTCACGCCTGAGTCGGACCCCAACCGACAAGGATTAATGGCTAAAGCAATTAAAGTAGTAAACAGCAGGTGCAGTGAGACGCTACCACTGCACAGTGGGTAAAATTACCCAAAAATGCTCATTCAAACGCTATTTTATTTTTCTTTTCGATAGTATACATTATTTTAAATATATGTGTAAGTAGAATTCTTTAATATCAAAAATGGTTACATTCGGAGATACAGTGACTTTATCATTTTGCTATAGATATCAGAAAATGTTAAAATAAATGTTCTGGGCAGGTAACATATGTTATTTCCTTTAAGTGGCACATTCTGTGAGTTTCAAGTTCCTTTATTGTGTAGTGATCACTATATTTTAGTACAATAAACGAAGAGATATAATATTTTTATTTCTTAATGTTCTTACTTAAATACCATATATGTTTAAATTTAAATAGTGTTGAATATATTAACTAATATTATAAATATGAAAAGAAGCTTCTTCATTTGTGCGATTTCACGCTTTAAATTCTCAACCGTTCGTTATAAAATTTTACTGATATCTTGTTAGGGATACAGAAAAGGACATACGGTACCTTTCATCCAGAAAAAATGTACTGTTCCTGAGGTAAATATCAAATCTACATTTGCGCGACCGAAGTCGCGAACAAAAGGTAGTCGCCAATAAAATTTAAATAGTTAATTCCTATGTATGTTTGATCTTCGGGAGTTCTAATAATTTATTTTAAATATTTTAAACCATGGAATAGAAACATAAAGAATGGTCAATTTTTGCACACTGTGCGCCACAGCACCCTCTGGAACAAACAAAATAGTGTGGGAAAACAACTACTCTAACTCACTAAGTAAATGATAACACACACAGTACTAACCATATGACAGCATAATATTATATAAAAATGTTGTAAGATTATTATTTACAATGAGATTGCACTTTCAGCAATCATGATTGAATTGTAATATGAGGTTAAATTATTTGTAACGTTTGTTTGACGCTGGATTACCACTCCGAAGTCAAAAGTCTGTTGCAAGCATTTTTTTTAATTTCACAATGATTTCATTCTTTCGTTAAATCGTAGTTCTTTGTTATATAGTGGTTACAAAGTATACTACATATGCTTTATTTCAAATTGTTAACACGTTGACCTTGGTTCAAGGATATACATTTCTGTATGTATTGAACATTTAATATGTTCTGCTATTATTTATTTTCTTTAGCAATTATAAATGTACATACAACATAACAAAACATACATTTGTGTGAACGTTTGCACATCTGCTTCAAGAATGCTCCAGATTTGATTCGAAGAGATTAGAATATCTCATCTTTATATATAGATTTCTTCTGTACGTCTGTATATCACTGAAATCCTCCTAAACGACTGGACCGATTTTGATGAAATTTTGTGTGCGTGTTCCAGTGCATCCGAGAATGGTTTAGATTCACAATTGGACCTTGGAGGTGGCGCTGTGGTTGACTCTTAAGATTTCTTTTTATTATCAAGGCAGGACAACGTCCGCCTGGCCCACTAGTACTTTATAAAAATCTTTGTATTCCTTCTTTCGACTTGATAGCCTATAAGTCTGCTATAAAATCTTTTGATGATTTTCTAAAACATTTTGTGATTAATTTCAAGTCATTGAAAGGACTTTAAAATTATTGTGACTTTCTTTCTAGTACCTATCTAAATCATAACATGATTAATGTTTGTGACCTTACGATAACATGCTGATGCAATAACTAAACGCGAAGGAAAGTGACTCGTATCAAATTATGGTCACCTCTCTCTCCCAATATATTGTTAATTCAGAATATATTTACACGTAAAAAAATATAATAAAAAAATTATAAATGCATACTTTATACCCAACACTTCAAATAATTAAAACATTGAATAAACTAGTCTCAACGAGAAAGTTTTTTTTTGGGAATAATTATCAGCGATTCGCTGCGAGCGTGTGTGTTACACCTTCAAGAAAGTAAATATAAATGGGACAAGTCGGGCAATTCCAGAGGGTTTCCAAACTATGCACATAGAGCGTGGTGTAATGTGATACCGTTTGTGCAAGGAAATAATCTCTTAGTGTAAACAAGAGTTGCACTTTATTTGTGCCGATGTTTACGTGCACTGACTACGTTTTATTGTAGCTGCTTGCTCTACTGTGTACGAAGTCTAGATTATATTTACATTATAATTGAGTAAATTTACATTAACGCAAGCGAAGCCGCTGACAAAAGCTAGGTTTTATATATATGAGATTAAGTAAATCATAATTAAAAATTATTCAATGTATGCCATGACAGGGCGCATATGAAAGTCAAAGCTACTACCGGTTCAGAAAACAATCCAGTTGTCGAGAAGAACCGTTTTAAAAATCGACAAAGGTAAGTAAATGTTACAAGTACGCCTCGCAATCGTTATTAAATATTTTGATCGTCTAAATGTAAACGTAAAAGCGAGATATCAATAAATCGAATAAACAGATATTTCACGAGGTAAAAATATTAACGCAAGCAGGTAAGTGGGGACGTGCTGATATCCGCGTTATTCGGAATAGGGATCGGTATTCCGGATATATGGCAGGAACTTTGACCGGATCTAGCGTTACCTGCACGGTTTTCTATTTTTCATAGCAACTACGTAAAAGTATCGAGTTATAGAACTTATTCAGGGTACTTATTACATATTCCGACGTAATTGGAACGTTTAATAAAATGATACGGTTATTAATGGCATCGGTAATAGCTAATAGAGAATTCTTCGGTTTCATCCGTGTTCTTGGGCTGTGGATAACCATGATATAGTCATGTATATTTTATTGTTATAGTTTTTATAGCGTGTAATAATGTAACTGAAGTTATAAACACGCTAAATGTATATATAGGATTGGTTTGGAACCCGCCAATATGCTCAAATAAATACATTTTCAAAGTATTAATTGCAATTTAGTCAAGCGCTGTAATTTTATTATGAAGATGCTACTTTTTTATTATAATTATAGTTTAATATATTGAAAACACAGTCCTCTGAGAGTGCACGACTAGTACTATCAGTGAGTTATCTACGCAATATAGTGTGCATGTTACTTCAGTTCGTCATATTGTTCAGAACTTACACGACCACTAACAGATGCACCAACTACTTTATTGATGCTCTTGTCAAAGACGGTATATGAGTATTTATAAAAATGATGTTAAAAAAAACCTATAGATATATATTGGTGTGTAAGGGGTGTCGAATAACATCATATGATTTGAGACACCCAAGCCAACCTCACCTGCACATGGTGCACCCTGCTGAATAACGAACGAGGCAATGGTGAAAGCGGGGTGGTAGGATTTTACAGCCTGACTGGGTCGCAACCACCATGTATATGGCGAAAAAGCCCGTCATAGTGATTCGCTTCTGCGGGTCGCGTTTCGGGATCAGCCTGTGCATATCCAGCATTTCGCAGGCCGGCATGACAGCGGCGACCGGCGATGGATAGTGTGTCACCCGATGGTCGCCATTATTTTTGGATTGTACTGTGCTTACCATCAGATACAGTGCAGTCATTTTGTCGTGCTACATAAAAAATAATATAAATAATAGTGAACTGTTTGTTGTCAGTGAAAAGTCTGGTGGTCGAGTGGTTTGATAACTGGAATGTGAATTCTGTCTGCAGCTTCGAACCTTTGTACCAAGGAATATTTCGAAACTTGTGTATATTTACTAATTTAAATTGGTAATACTGTCGACTGACGGTGTAGGAGAACATCTTGATGAAACCTGATATGGAGAAAGATTTTTGTAATTTTACTGTACGTGGGAAAAACGAACTATGGCTTTCTCGGAGTTTGAAGTTATCGACACATCGTAGGATGACGTAGTGATTATGTCTATATCTACCTCAAGAGGCCTGGGGCCATGCAGTAGGTCTCTTAAAGGCTGGCATGATGATGATTGTTTACCCGGACTAATTTCCGAAAGGACTGAATCGATTACGACCAAACTTAATATAGGATTTCTCAGAATATTATCCTAATTACAAATAATTACGCTTTTACATAGGACCTAAACAGTAACAAAATGTGACATACGAAAGTTAAATTCGGTAAAAGCGTTGTGTTTTTTATATCATAACATTAACAAGTGTCACTTGATAATAAGTGCTCTTTGCAGCTTGTAGTTTTGTTTGACTCCAGACTTATTACGTTGTTACTATGGAAAACTAAATCGCATTGTCTCATATTTAATTATATGTGGCTTCTCACATATTTCGAACTGCAATACTATTTGTACTATCTTGTACTGACATTAGAGTCCCTGCAATTGAACCTTTAAAGGTAAAGTAGTAGTAATAAAATTATAATAAAAAAAATATGGAAATCCTATCATAAAATACAGATCACTTTTTTTATAAGGATAGGTTTTAGCATCTGTCCGTAATCTTATGTGATGTTAGATGACGATCTGGTCCAAGATGGTAAATATGCTAAATTTGATTAAAGAAGGCATTACTTTGCGGAAGTCCATTATTAAATATTATAGTGGACGCTACATTGCACTTCCGCCTGGAATTGATTTAACACTACTACGTCTAAACGTCATCGCATCGGAAGAGTTAATATCGATTGTTATGTATGAAATTTGTGACTTGTCGTTTATTAAAATGAAAGATCGAAATTTATCACTTAGTGCGTGCGCGGCACTTCCTTTCACGCCGCCGTCTGTCAACGTAATGTGGGGAACGGGTGCCGCACATATTTAATTAAATATGAAAATGAAGCAGCGAAACACGTTTAGACGAAGTAGTGTTCAATCAATTCCAGGCGGAAGTGTAAAGTAGCGTCCACCTAGAGGTACACTGGATCTAAAGTATATCTACTGGAACATACGTATAGATGTTTGGCGACAGATATCCGATTTGAGCGTGGTAGCTAGCCAGGTAAACTTAGAAAAAGGACTACCATTATATTAACGTTTAATCATAGTGTTTTCTTTTACGGAAAGCAGCTCAGTTCCAGTTCCAGTTCCAGCTTAGTTGCAAGGATTTAAACCTACGTCGATAGACACGGCATATTAACAATTGAACTAGCATTGCTTCAAATTTATAGTTCCCATGAAACGAAAACGCGGGCATCAGCTAGTGTGTACAAATACTTGTTTATATATATATATATA
>MU158751.1:2417313-2477427 GCA_015888305.1 Antheraea pernyi | reverse complement strand
TATATATATATATAATATTTATGGATACGCTTTAAAGTAAGTAACCTTCGAATAACATCTGTGAATATAAGTAAAAATGTTATTGAAAATTTTAATACGTCTACAATTGTGACGAATGATCGTGAGAGTTAAAATAAGAATTTAATTTGATAGCAATCGATGTAAAATTTTATGATTCTATATAACTACAGTCTACACTAGTATATGGATAATTCATCCGAGTTGGTTTCATTGTAGTAAATAGTCTATGGACTAGGAAACCTACTCGAAGAATTATTTTACATATTGAAGACTATGTCCTTCATGATGATTTGAACATATGTTTGGTTGTTATTATGTTTTATTGTAATTAATATTTGGATAAATTCATAAACTAGGTTGAAAAAATGTGCCGTTTGGATGCTATGTCAGTGTGCGCAAACCAAAACGGTGTTATTACAAAAAAGTTAAATACGTGTTGAACACTTGCTTTAAAAAGGTTTCGAATTAAACGCACCGTGGTAGCTGAATCTTCGCCATCTTGCTCTATTGTCTCGCTTTGGTTACGTTAGGTTCGACTTGCGTGCGTGACAGGGCTGCCGATGGTCCTGCTGCTCGACGCGGTAAAGTCGGCCGCAGAAGCGGAACTAAACTCCAGGCGACACACGCGGGGGCGTCTGTACCGACCCTGTCTGTACCCGAGAGTTGACGCACGGTTAGCCGCAGCTTCAATAGGAAGCAGGAGGGAGAGGAATATCCTCTCTCTGGAAACGAGGGTCCCCGTCCGCACATCTACGAGTGACCCAGGCGCGCGACCAGGGCATCGATGCATGCTAATCATGAGCCCGTACCCTGGTCTACATACGCGCACAAGCGGCCTAGGGGTCCCCCGGCAGTGGGAGGTGTATCCCGTGCAGGATTTCCCCTAGTAAAAAAAAGAAGGTTCGACTAGCGTAAAAGGATAACGCGAACTTGCCTCGGGCAAGCACCGTGCATTTAATTCGAAACCTTTTTAAACCAAGTCTTTAACTTGTCTGTAATAACACCGAAAGTGTTTGAAATAGATAAAAAAAAGAACTACAATTTAGTTCCATCCTAATAAATTCACAAATTATAATGCAAACAATTTCACTTAAGAGGGAATCTCAATCCCATTACATAATCCTACAGATTTATTTCTGTAAAATTGTTTTCTTATTAATTCAAATATACATTCATGTGGGTATATATGAGGAGTACACGTAAAAGATGTAGTTATAATCACTTATCCAGTGATAGTCGTTTTTATTACATAAAAGTCAGCCTACAATCCAGTCTCAAGCCTGTGACGGCAATCCTTTTTTTTTTTACGTGGGGAAATCCCTTATGGATACACCACCCTCCCGGGGGAATTTAGATAGATAGCATGTTTACTGTACTGTACCATATATTCAAAAAATGTATCGAGCATTACGGTAACTTTTATTTTTGTTTAAACGATTCATCATTGTCAATAGTATGTTTACAGTACTGTACCATATATTTAAAAAATGTATCGAGCATTACGGTAATTTTTTTTGTTTAAACGATTCATCATTATCATCGGCGTGTAAGAAACTTACTGCAGGACCATGATATACCTCTTCCTGAAGGAAGCTATGGGCATAATCACCACGCCAGCTCAGGATTCTATATTATGGTAATACAAGAACATTTCTCAGGTTCAGGTTTCCTCATTGTGTTTTCCTTCACCGTCAGCCGATTGTTTTACCAATTCCAATTAGTGAATGTACGCGAATTCCGAAAAATTCGTTGGTACATACCGAATTTCGAGCCTACGGATGTCGAGCTATATTCCACCGATCAAACCACTCGACCAACACATTTTTTTTAAACTACTGATTAATTAATTAAACGTATAACGTACAAAAAATTTGAGACTGCGATTTCATTTCAAAAATAGTCTATATACTTCACAATTGTTTTAATACAAATATTCCAATACAAATTGGAAACGTTCTTTATAAAGGTAAAACCCAAAAAAGAAAAAAAAAATAGCTCAATATATGTACGAATACTATATCATTATATTGGTTTGAATAAGTTCTTTCAATATGTAAATATAGTGTCTTCATCGTATACGCGAACTTCTTTGCATCGAGGTTTCATAAACAACTATAAGTTATGACAAACTATAATTCTTCGATTATTATGGCTTAAGGGCCTGTTGCAAGTTCCTGGGAACCATTGCGCCAAAGGCCTTGTCACGACCGGGACTAACTCAAAGCTATTATGCAACATGATGAAGATTACGTGGATTACTTCGAGCCCTAGATTTATGACAGCATGGTACAGAATACTAGATTATGTAGAAATGGCTTATTTTTATTATAGTTAGTAGTTTCTCAAATTTTCACTTTAGTTTTTTAAATTTATTGAAAGATTACTCGAACTAGAATAGTGTCTAAATTCTATTCGATAGTTTGATTTTTTATTGAAAAGTGATTATAAGAAAGTTTTTTCAGGGCATAAAGTGTACTTACGTGATTTGAAAAAAAAAAGTAATGCAGTAAACGAAACTGCACGAATGTACGACCGTTTTTAAAATTTGTATCCTGAAGTATATTCGTTCCGCAAAGACATTTCTCTTACATATTAGCATAATTACGAAACTTAACGTCGTTCACTTAGAAATCTATATTGTATACTAGGGTGTCATCCGCGTAGCAAATGAAGCGCGCTCCAGAGGGGAGCGCGCCGCGAAGCACCCAGTCGTAGCCCATGTTCCACAGGAGCGGGCCCAAGGCCGACCCCTGTGGAACCCCACAGGCCGTATTGCGTCGGGCCATCTGACCTCTGGCATCCCCGAAAGCGACCTCTCTCTCCTCCAGGTACGTCTCCAACAGCCGCCGCAGGTACGGTGGCACTCCGAAAAAGCGGAGCGCCTCCCGTATGACACCATGCGGCAGACTGTTGAAGGCGTTGGCGATGTCCAAGGACACCGCCAATATTCTATCGCCCTGAGAGGTCGCCTCCGTGGAGACCTGCTTTAGGAAGGTCAGGGCGTCTAACGTTGAACGCCCTGACCGGAAGCCAAACTGCGCGTCCGACAAGTTCGGCCCCACTTCCTCGAGATGCCGGACGACCCGGGAGGCAACGATCCTCTCGAGCGCCTTCCCGGTGTCGTCCAGCAACACAAGGGGCCGGTACGCGGACGTGACGGCAATCCTGCCAGTTATGTCTCTATTGATGTCAGGTTTCTTCACAATAATAAACATAAAAGTACATACAGCTAAACGTACTAAAATAACTATGTGTTCACACGCAATAGGAGTGTACACCTCAAAATATTATAAAATATTCATATATGTGGTGCACCCTGCTGAATAACGAACGAGGCAATGGCGAAAGCGGGGTGGTAGGGTTTAACACCCTGACTGGGTCGCAAACACCATGTATATGGCGAAAAAGCACGTCATAGTGATTCGCTTCTTAGGATCGCGTTTCGGGATCAGCCTGTGCATATCCAGCTTTTCGCAGACCGACATGATAGCGGCGACCGGCGATGGATAGTGTGTCACTCGGTGGTCGCTATAGTTTTTGGATTGTACTGTGCTTACCATCAGGCATAGTGCAGTCACTTTGCAGTGCTACAATAAAAAAAAAATATAAACGATATACGTGAACAATCTATGCTGGTTATGATGTCTTTTTTTAAAGCTTTGCAATACGCAGCACACATACAAACGTACTAATACTCGGACTAAAGTTAGTACTACGTAGTATTTATAAGTATAGTATCTGTAAGTGGTAGAGCCATACTGAAGCTATTACTGGTTTCAACATGAATGGATCGGCTCGCCTGGGGTAGTACCATCCTCTCACAGAAAACCGACGTGAAGTAACAGTGCTTGTATTGTTGCGTTACGTTTGGTCAGTGAGAGCGCCGGAGGCCCACCTACCCTTCCCCTCCCTCCCCAACCACTCCCCTCCTTCGTCACCTTTTCCAAACACAGGTTTGCAACGCACTTGTGACTCCCCTGGTGTTACTAGTGTCTATGGACGGCGGTGATCACTTAAGATCAGGTGACCCGCCTGTTCGTTAGCCTCCGATGATATATAAAAAAAAAAAATATGTAGCACACGGTGAAGCTGTAAAGGCTTTGCTAGGCCAATAGCGTAGTCAATTTGAGATAAAAAAGTATTTATATATGTACAATGAGTAGACCGCGAATATAAGAAACATTATATAATGTATTATATTTATTTTTCTCGCACGTTAAATGCTATAGATGTATATGTCTGTCCCATTTTAATATCACCTTTTTTTTCATTGAGTTTTAAATCACAGCAGGGCTTAAGACGCTTTCAGTACACAATTTTACTCTCATTTTATAATACACTCAATATTATGTATAATTAATTGTAGTATAACAAAGTGATGCCATTAAAACTGATTAGAAGGATAGTGTTATAAAAAACAACAGCCACCATAGAGAGATATACAATTAACCTGCAATCCTTGCTGTAATGTTGAACTGCGGGTTTCTCGGCGGCTGGATATACACTGACTGATCCTAAAACGCGATAAACTGTACTCACTGTGTAGGGTTTATCACCAGTCTATGGTGGTAGCGATGTGGATGAGTACAGACATCGTACCACTCCAAATCATTATTAGATCAGCTGATCTAGATAGCGACACGCCTAAACGCGAAACTATGGTTAATGTTTATTGATACTTGGTGTAGGTCACGATCCAGTCCAATTCTTATCCTAAAATGTCTATACTTTAATTTTCTTTACAATATTCTTATTATTATTGTTTATGACCTTAAATGTGTATAGTTAAAACTTTTACTTTTCGAACACTCTATTCATGGTTATCTTGACGACCCTTACAGCTTTACTAGGCTTTTTGGGCGAGCGCTTAAGGCACTCAGCTAAAATAGCAACTAGCACAAGGTTGCCAAAGTGGCTGGATCTGGATTTAGGCTATTGTATTATGCCTTGTATGCAAAATCATGAATCAGCCTAGAGAGCTACATGTCTACTTTAGTGAAACATACGTATCGCATGAAAGCGAATATATTCTTTGAATCTGATAATTAGGCTAACTTACCAAAAAAGGTATCTTAAAGAACAGATAACTATGTTCCTACTGTGAGTGTTGCACATGTATGGGATGCAGTGTGGTGTCTGTCTTTAACTAGTGAATGCGTTTTCACTGTATCGCTTATTTAGCTGAATACTCAGATACAATATAATAAATACTTGGTGTAGCGTGTAAACTTTGCAAAAATAGTTGGTACAAATTGTACGACCATGGGAATCTCTGTAAACGTTTACACGTTCGAAAGAAATGGACACTAAACGCATTATTGCCTAGTCGTAAAAACGGGACGTTGAAGTTAATTTTTCGTGTGGTAAAATACGTGAGCCCAGATTTATATCTGTCCCGTGGCGGCATGTTTACGCACTTTATATAAAATGATCCACTAACCCTCATTACACGGAAACTTTTAAGTGGTAATTTCTTAGAATGCCAACAATTTGGCAGTCTATTGTCATTTATATTTTATTTTCTTTTTTATTATCTCGATAGCTTTTGATGACTGGTTGAAGATATAAACATGCAACATTTTTGTATAAGATTGATTTGGAATCCATTGATATACACCATAAATAATAAATTTTCAAAGCATTAATTGCAGTTGATGCAAGCGCTAATTGCATTATGAATATGCTACCGTTTTTCATAATTATAGTTTAATCCATTGAAAACCCAGTCTTGTGAGATATAACAACCCACGGCTGTAGACGAAACGCCGTGGCCTGGAAGTCCAGCACTAGTACTATCAGCGAGTGGTGAACGCCATATTGTGTGAATATTATTTTAGTTGGTTAAATGTTTCAGATCTTCACGACCACTAAGAGACGCACCAACTTCTTGATGATACTCCTGGCAAATGACAGTATATAAATATGTACTCGTATAGTTTTGAAGTTATACTTCTCTTGGAGCGTTAGGGAAAATGCTGAGAGTAAATTTTTACGATGTGCGCGCACACCGTCACTAAAAGCGACACCCTGAAGTTATTATGATGCGCGCGCACACCGTCACGAAAAACCGACACCCTGAAGTTATTATGATGCGCGCGCACACCGTCACGAAAAACCGACATCCTGAAGTTAGCTATAGTCAACATTTTGTTCCTTTGTATTTCTTTGTATTAAAACTTTCAATGTATTAAATAACTTTTGTCTATTGTTAATGTCGATTTTTCTACAAACGTAGAATAAGGTGAAAGATAAAAATTTTGAAAAGATTTTTATCTCGTTACGCCACAGAAGTATAACTTCTAACGCGTGTACATAAGTCCACACACACTTTTTTCCATAAATTAAAAATAATTGCTGTATTATAGCCTACCATAAATCGATGTTGGTATATGTATTTGAGATTGTTAAACTCCAATACGGTTTTTTCTATTTGGTCTACAAAATTGTTCATCTGAAAATTAGTCTTTAAATAATGTCTTTAAGCATAATCTAAATTAAACCCTTTTAGACTTAGGATTCAGCTTACATTCTAATAAGTGCAAAAAAAAAAAACAATACACTCGTCGAAAAAATTGGTCGTGTAAGGTAAAAATCATTACAACTAAACCGTTAAGCCGATTATATATTGAGTTAGCATACCTAAGAGTATTTTTTTAAAGAAATTTTTTATAATATCAATGGCACATTAAAGTGGAGTTATTTTCTAGTATAGGTAGGCTATATTGCACTGTTGTTAAGTTATATAATATTTGCATACTGTGTAGTAAAATTTAAATTAAGCCTTTTTACACTTAGGACATAGCTTACATTGTTATATGTGCAATAAATACAACACACTCGTCCAAACAATTGGTCGTGTAAGGGAAAAGTAATTATATGTAACTAAACGAAACAGTTAAGCCGATCATAATGTAAGTTGGCATACCAAAGAGTTTTTTCACAGATAAAGTTTTTCATAATATCAACTTTACATTAACGTCGAGTTATTTTCTAGTGTAGGTAGGCTATATTTCTTGTTGTTAGTTTTATCATATTTTTATACTGTGTAGTTAAGTTGTTGGCAGTGGATAGTATTTTTTATGATCATTATTCTTTAGTCATATAATATTTAAGTAAAGTCACCAAATATGGAATACCATTTTGATTTTTAGGCACAATTTGCGTAAATATTATAAATAAAGAACTTTTTGTAGTAATTATTAACAACCATATACTTGCACTTTATTCTGTAACAATTGTTGGTTATTTTGATTAGTTATAAGTAATAAAATAAAAGATGTGGTGTCGTGGGATACCAGGTAGGAACGAAGTTCCTTCGGCTAATGTAGAATCGACACAATTTGCAAAAAAAAAATGCAAGAAAGAAGGAGAAAAAAAACAAATAAATAAATAAAACTAATGTAGAATCGACACAATTTGCAAAAACAAAAAAAAATTAACTAAATAAAAAACTTGTGCAGAAATACTGTCAGGATTCATTATTATTATTATTTTTTACAAAAAACCTGTATACACTCAACAAAAATAATCTTCGCGACACCACACTGTTCAATGCGAAATAGAAATGAAAATATCTGGCTTGCTTTCTATAAGAGAGAGAGAGAGAGAGACAGACAGAGAAACATGCGCACGCCGCTTACTGTAGCAAAAAGTGTCGTTACAACTTTTCGTAAGAATTTTTTCCGTCTAGCTCCCTTTCACAACGCGCGATAAGGAACTTCGTTCCAAAAATAAAAACTAAATAATTATATAGGTACCTAAATATGAAATAGGTACCCTAAATATGTAATACTATAAATACTATCGAAAATTAATCTTAACTTATATGAGACTCTTTTAAAACTTCAGTATAACATAATCACATCACAAAAATCACAAATCCAGGTATCAGATTCTGGCCCAGCGTAATTTTTATGTGCCTAAGACCAACATGAGGAATCTGATTCATGGTTCCCCATGAGCATCTTTCGAAACCAGTATACACTTCTTCTGGGAATCATTCCTTTTTCTGACATAATCGAAACAATATAGATCTTGGTACATCAGAGCGTTTTGCAGTTCTTTATTAACCCATTTTTTCTCTCTTACTAATTTTATAACTCCCGCCATATTCTCTAAATTCCATTTTTTTCGCTTTGCCTTTAAGTGAATGCCCGCCATTCTTATAAAACATGAAAAATATATCCCATATTTGGTCACTTTCCTCTAATTATCGATTATGTACATGACATGTTAAAATATAAAAATAGAAAACGATTCATATTTAAAAGAAAAAAAAGACGCTCTTTAACAATTTAAAACGAGGGGAGAACGTATCTGTCGTGGGGTAGTATGTTTGTAATGAAGTTAGACAGTTACGCTTTCAAGGAGTTCTCCCTTTTACGATCTGCACGTATACTGATACTAAACTTGACTCCACTTAACGGCCGATAAACGCCACTCAACTATGTTCTCTACAGTTATGTGAGCAAAGAGATCATAACTTTATATTATGTGTTTAACTTATTAGGTAGTGATTTACACACTACGTTTGAATGATTTTCTTTGAGTTGGCTGTTTGCTAAGGACTATCTAGTCGAAATTTTATTGTCCTTTTAAAGTCTGCTGAACTTGTGTAGTAGAATATATAATATTTCAGTTGCTTGGAGAATGATTTTATAATTTAAACTATAAAATTACCTATTTCACTATTTAAGATCCCGGACAGATTTTTAATATAAGTTGCCTAGAAGACACTAGGAATATTACAACCCCAATTTGGTTTTATTATGCATTTCATTGCTATAAACTTTTTTTTTAGTTGCTTCGACAAAGTAACCTACCTGATGGAAAATACAGTACAGTCTATAAATACCGGCGACTGTCGGCCTGAAAAAGCAACGGCAGTCGTCGCTATCATGCCGACGCTAAAAGAGCACCAATAAAATATCGTTAAATTAATAATATTTGGAATATATTCACGAAGATACTTACTGCTTGATAGAGTCATCAACTGTGACTGCACCTCCGTGAGTGATTGGTGATGGTTCATAATGAACTACTAACGATTAGCTGATGATGTTGCTGAATGTGATATATATAGCTAGAATATAACAAATAAATTGGTTTAAGTGTTCTTTTCCGAAAAGATATCGGGGTGTCCTTGATACGGTTTCGCTGGTAATATTGTCTAGTTTTAGCGTAGATTTATTTGTCAAGTAAACGTGGGGTTAGATAGCTATCAGTATAATAAAACTGTTTTGTTTATGAAAACATACGGAGTTAGTTTGCGATATGTCGTTTAGATAACATACTTTCAAAAAGTAACTAACAGAAAGTTGGAATATCTTTAAGCATACAATTCTTTATAATAATTGTAAAATGTAGGTTATAATTTTGGTATATTCGTTGACATATTTTTTATTTAGTTCACAATAGTATCACGTAATTTTCAGCAAATCGGCAGTTAATGACAAAACGGGCTTCATTATAATTAAACATGTACATTGTATCTATTTATATCTGATTAACAATAATTAATTAAATGACTTTGTCCGACATTGAATATTCCATCCTTGTCCAGATAAATAGACAAATCTAACTATACGAATAATATAATGTTTTATCCATTTTTCCTAGCAATAAAGAGGAGATAGTAAGTGGCACATCCATTATTATTCTCTCGGAAAACCGTTTCTTATTCGACCACAGTCCCTTGGGACCGGGAGCAGACCGCCGAGTCGCGTCGCACGAACCCTGGATACACGATATTTATTTATCGCATGAAGATATAAGGATTGTAAAATTAAATTTACTTCAATAAAATATTTAATGTTATGGTAAAACACAGAAAATGCTATCTGTATTAATTCAAATCCATTGGTGTAATACAAGAATATTTTTCACGCGTTCAAGTTTATTCGATGTTTTTCTTCACTTAAGATGCTTAAAATTCAAAGTACTAAATGTAGGTACTCTCGTTGTTATATGCCGAGACCCAAACTTGTGTACATTGGATCGTTATTCTACTGGCTTAACTACTCACTCACTTCGGCTATATTTGCAAATATTGCAGTGAAATACACTTGGTAAATGGATACACGTATTTAGAAACACAACACCCTGAAGTGAGTCACGGTAGAGGATATTTAATATGTACGCAATTTATATGTGATCTAGTTAAATACAAATTCAAATACTAATATTATAAAGAGGTAAGGTTTGTGAGTTTGTAAGGCTGTAGGAGGTAACATCTGGAAATACTGGTCCGATTTGAAAAATCGTATCAGTGTTATATAGCTCATTGAGGAAGGCTATATGCTATATATCATCACACTAAGATCAATACGAGTGGAACACCAGCGAAGAATGTTTCAAAATCGGGGGTTTATTCCTCTTGAGAGTTTCCGTTGTGTGTTAGCGTTGGCCCAAAGTAACCATTCCACGCGGGTGAAGTCGCGGCCAGAAAATAGTATAACATATAACATTAGGGTAGACTCGCCAATAAAAGACTTACCTAGTATATTCCTTTGTTTTTAGTTTTCATATATTAATGTAGATTTTTTACAATTTTACTAAATAAATAATACATGTACCTATAACATATTATAAAGAAAGAAATATCCAGCATCCACATGTCGGAAGTTACCATGCAAGAAATCTAATTATGTCAGCCATTCGACTAGAAATTGCAATTAGTGCTCGATCTCTTTACAAAACGAGTTAAAACGCGAGCAAACATCATTTCGACGATCGTGTATTTTTTAATGTTCTAAATTCAATACGACATGTATAAAACAAAATCAGTATCCGAGAGTTGGCAATTGGCGAGTGTTTGTCGTATTGGTGCAGAGTATGTACGCTCGGTCGCCGTGATCCGCACTCCAATGCACCTAAAAGGATGCACAATGCATACAAAGTGAGCTACACTCAGCCACCCATGATTTTTCCTTCCTCCTATATATCCTGCCTTCAGATTGTTACGCTAACAGAACGTATGTGACAAAGACTGATTCATTCGAACATTTGAATAAACGTAAACGTGATTCAATCTGGCTTCTACTTTATTCGAAACTAGATTTGTTTTGTCATGAACACGTATTTGAAATTGTACATTTTCTGTGTGATATTATGCATGTTTTATAGGAATGAATTTAATAATTATAAAAAATAAAAATGAAACAGTTGTACTAGCGGATTGCCTCGGCTTCGTATGTGTGCGTGTAGTAACTTGACGTCTTCAGTGTTTAAACTGTTTGGATCCGTTTTTTGGGGCTTTGACATATATATTTCGTCAAAGTTATACGTGGGGTGCACTAAAATTTTCCGGAATGAATAAGAAAAAATGCATATTATTGGACAAACACGAAAGTATTGTTTCTTAATATATTCTCCGTCAGCTTCAGTGGACTTTTTCATAAAAGCCAATTTTAAAAACATTTATGACTCTCCTCCGTGGTGAATTCGGAAACATGTTTCTTATACCCTTCGACAGCCTACTTTATTGTTGAAATTTGTTGACAGGGCAAATTATTTTTGTAAATAAGAAGAAGTTGCATGGTCAGGTCGGGACAGTGGCCAGGATGACCCATACATCATATTTAGGGTTTTTCCTTTCAAAAATTCGTTTGCCTGTCTGGCCGAGTAAAAGCTGGTATTGTCATGGTAGAAAAAAATAAGGCGTATTTGATTATTTTTACGGAGTTCGTTAATAATTTCCGGTCATTAAATAGTATTGAAAGTCGCTATATGACGATCCTCAAAAAGGACAGTAGCCACATACCTAGTTTTATTTAAAAAAAATAGCAATCATCCGCTTAGCGGCAGACTTAGTGTCCGGTGAAACGGTAAAGGCTTTGCCAGGCAAACAGTGTAGTCAGATCGAAAAAAACAAAACTTAGCAGCATACCGCACATATAGTTTGGTTGGTTTCGGCTCATTTGAAATGAACGAGAAAGGCAATTGCCAGGCTTTGTTTTGGAATCATAGCTAAATCCATGTTTCGTCACCTATCGCTATTTCATATTTAGCAAATTTGACGTCCCTTTGTTGAATCTAATGACCACGAGATTACATCAAGTGATACGATACGTTTTTTGAACCTCAATTAAACTGTGAGGGATCTATCGGGAACACAGTTTTTTCACACTGAAGTGCTTTTTGTAGGATTGGCACATATAAATCTTCCGGAAGAAATTCTCTAAATAACAGTGGAAACCGTATTCAAATCTGGTATGTAGTTTAAAAAAACTAAGGAAACTAATAGACAGATTTTTTATAGATGTGACTTAATTTACATCGATAAATATAAATCTACAATTTTACTGTATGTATGCTAATTTACAAGAAAACCATTTTGCTTCTTTGTAAAAGTAAGGACAAGTTACTTGGCCTGGATAACTAGGATGCTCCTAAGATTAAACTTTTCTGCGACGGTTCACTTAGCACAGATAAAACTAGTTTCAGTTAAAATGTTTTCGTAAAGTTCAGACTAGAAATGTGCGATACATTTTAGTTTAAATCGAAACTTATTTTCGTGAAGTTATGTAAATTTCACGCTTGCTTATTTTTGTTTCTTTTCTTCGTATTTATTTGGTAGATGCTTTTGCTAATATATTTTTCATTATTCACCTTTCTGTAGTATAAATCGGTTTTGTTATAAATATCTTGTTATACTCATCAGAGTACAGCATATATATTTCTCTATAGATGGTGTTGTAGTAAATTAGTAAATATTAGGTAAAGTTCTCGTCAATCTTTTTAGTCGCTCTAGATATCATTGTAGGTTCGGGTTTGCGTGATATAGAGTTTATTAAAAAACGAAGCTACAATATTATTACAGGAATCTGAAATTTGAATTTATTTATCCTTAAGATGTCTCTATATTACACATATTATACACCTAAATGTCTTTATACCTAAATTTGTTTTCTGCGCATCTGTATTCAGAGAGGTCAAAAAGTTTGGCGAGAACTGTATTTATATTATGGATTTAATAAAATATTTATAAAGTTACTAACAAAGAATTAATATTGCTAATACTAAATATTTTTTAATTATAAATCTCCTGACTTTTTAATAATATTAATTCAATTAGATAGACGTTGGATATATATGTATGTAATTGATTAAGTTGTTGTTTTAATGAATACAAGGTGAACGTAACAATGAATGCAATTTTAAATAATGGTAAATTACGTAATTATTATCAATAATTTCATCGCGCAACTTAGAAAGGACTGCACTGTTATTTTGAATATATAATACCTATTTATTAAATAATTTTCGGTATTGTAATGTTTAGGTATGTTGTTTATATATACTATATCAAAGGTTCCTGTATGTGCTTACAATATATAGTAACACTAATCATGTTTTATATTTACTAGGCAATGTATGAAGATAATTTTAGATGGCAACGCACTTGCGACTCCTCTGGTGTTGTTAGTGTCCATGGACGGTGGTGATCACTTAACAGCAGGTGACCCACCCGTTCGTTTGCCACTTAAGACAAAAAAAAAAAAAAAAAGCAAATTTAAGAAAAGGTAACCGGTGCAAATATCTTTTCAATTTAGTATGATCTCTTGGAAAATGGACATGTGATTTCGTTACTTATATTTAAATAGATTTATAGTTGCATTATTATTTTTGTGCTTAATATATATTTATTTACTCTGCTACGATATAGTGGCAGCCCCACTAGCCACGCAGCCCCATACCTATTACAACAGGAAGAAAAATCAGCAATTTATCGCTAACTGTCGCTCTTATGCTGGCTTGTTCTCCGCGTCAAAAATCCCTACCAACCTGTATTTAAAATTGTCCAAAAAATAAATCCCATTCTTTTCTGTTGCATTTTATTATTAAATTTGTTTAACTTTCGATATGTACCTCACTAGTGTCTGCATTTGGTGTTCCATTTATAGCGATCGAGCATGAAATAAACTAATTTACAGAACGACCCACTTTCCGCATTTCTCTTCTTGAGTTCAGATTGATATTGGATTTTATTTCTTACTAGGTGCATTTAAATTTCCATTTCCCATTGTAATTAAATAGAGGAAGTTTGTTGAAGTAGCCGAGAGTACTAAGCTTCGTGGAACAACCCCGAGACTCATTTTGCTATATTTTTTCTCGAGTTCAAGAAATTAAATCAGGTTTAAACAAGATTATATCAAACGGTTTCCAGCTTTTGACTAACTTAATTATCAACTTGCGACTGTAATATTGGACTTTTTTAAATTGGCTTTTTATATCTTGGATAAAAATATTTAAGTTGTAGGAAAATTGTGTTAATCTATTGATAATAATTATGAAAAGATAATTTTATTGACTTTGAAATGACTTATAATTGGAAATATAAATACCTATGGTTATAAAACAAGTTAGTTAACATTTGTTATCACCCACCGCCGGTGCCGCTGCATCACATTCAAGAGACGAGACTACAACATGATGATTCAGGATAGCCGAGTGTTATCACCCACCTCCGGCGCCGCTGCATCACATTCAAGAGACGAGACTACAACACGACCGGAACATTGACATTAGCGCCACATATTATAAATCTACATTGACATTAGTGCCAACATATTAGATACACATTGATACTAGCGCCACCATATTAAAGATACATAAATAAGAATTATTATTATTATTATATAGATTTTAATAAGCCGTAAATAAGAATTGATATCAATACATAGAATTGAATCATTAGTTTGATCATTAGGAATAAATAGTATATTCTTGGGCTTCATCGTTCAGCCATGAAAGGCAAGATGTCGCTGATCTACATGTCGAAACAGATTAGTAAAAACATTATAAAATTGTTGTATAGCTTAAATAACATTAATTTGTTCATACTTTATTATTTGTGTGTTACTTAAATTGTTATGTATAAATAGTAATCGCTTTGACTTACATAGATCGGCCTTTAAAAGGCAAGATGTCAGTGATATCTAGGCACTATTATATACGAAGTATTGTAAGGCGAAGCTCTGGCCAAATAAATAGTGACAGTATCTACGAAGTGTTTATTGCCATTTCTTTTTTTTTTTTTTATTAACGTGGGGAAATGCCTTATGGATACGCCACCCTCTCGGGGGAGAGGATGGGTGATGTCCGATTTGCACGGACTAAAACCCCACGGTATTGCCATTCCTGATTGCATCGGCTCTATACGTGATTAATGTAATACATTACATTATACTTACCAATTAATGAATGAAAGAAAGAAAGAAATACTTTATTATTGGAACAACTATACAATTAAATTAAATTACACAAACTAATTAGACAGAAAAAATACAGTTTAAAAATGAAAAATAGATGTCCAACAATTGACGAACCCATTCAGCAAAAATCTGCAATACAGTAAGTAGTACTGCAGCGCTGATTTTCCATGGGAGCCTATATGATGATAAACGGACGTTCAGTCGGTCATATTAATGTTAATACAAAAATTAAAACGAACAAACAAATAATACAGACACACATAACACGTCACGGATATTCATACTAAAGAGATATAACTACTGTAACCACAAATTTAGGATTAAACAAAACAAAATATAAATTTAGACGAAAAAAGATTTAAAAAAAAATACACACCAATAAACAGAGCTTACAATGGAACTGCGTGAATACATTATACGTCACTTTAATTACTGTGTTTGAAATTGCATGCAATTAATGTGATATTATAAAAAAAGTATGACATTTTATTACAAAAAGATTTTTTTTGTCTCAATAATATTCAACATTCAATGAAAGTAAGATATTTTTAATAGAGGTTAAGGTAGTTGGGATTTATTTATATTTTTAACAAGTTTATTCTCGAGAGCCGCAGAGAAAAGAATAAACGACAAGGGAAATATTAAAGCTATAAAAGGCAAGAGTTACAATAAAGCGCTATTTGAGAGATTACTAAACGCAGCTGTGACTTCTGTGGCATATTGTACAAGAATACTTAAATATTATGAATGTAATATATATTTATGGTTACAACTGATAAAATCTCTTGGTTTTTTTTATAGGCATTCTTTATTTCTATCGGATGGGTTGTAATAATGTTCGGCATGTATAGTTAAAGACAATAATTAAAGAGCTTGCATAGCATATAAAAATATCCATTCAACAATACTATGAAGACGTACATACAAAATATGGTAGTTTGAAAAATAACCTCACTATTTTCGGAAGCAAGACATAACAATTGTGTTCTATAGAAGCTTGACTACCATACACCAGGTATTTCTCCGATTTTGCAGCGTATTTACGCTATTGGATTGAACACCGTGTATTGTTTGATAAATCTATCACCTATCTCTTTTGGTTTGCCGTCTTTTTCTTCGAACTGATTGTACGCTGTTGGCCGGATAGGTCTTTACCGGACATTTTGAGCGAGCGCTTAAGGCACTCAGTCGTATGACTGATATCAGTGATGATATCAAAAGATGATATGATAGTGATGATATCAATGATATCAAACTCAAGGGCGTCAATGTACGGTAAGTAAGTAACCTTGGTTTGAACTGTTCCCTTGAATGCAAACATCGTGAATCGAACAAAGATAACCAAGCCAGCTAAAACAATCATGAATGTATACGTTAGTGAGACACACATGTGTGCCTCAGGATCGAGTATATGTATTCCGAATCTGACAATTTGGCTTAAATTAACTAATTGAAATCAAAAAATAATAAAAGCTCTTCCATAATATAAATGTCTATGGTGTGCAAGTAAGTGAGGTGCAGTATGGTGTGTTTGGTGAGCTAGTGAATGCAGTATCATTGTATCGGCGCTTACAGCCTCCTCGAGGGCTCAAATCCAAGGAATTAAACTTGCGATTCGTCGCATTTTAAGATCAACCATAGTATATAGAACTATCGAGATGTTCGCATATTGTAGATCTCATGACGGTCGCCGTTGTGTATTGTTTATATTGTACTTACCATTATATTTACCAAACCGGGTAACATGTCCTGATGAAACTACTTGATAAGGCCACCCACCTACCTGTACTTGAATGGGATATATAATTGTTTACTAAATTATTTATCTTTGTTTTAAGCGGTGATTAACACCGAAAAATTGAAGTCCAATGGCGATTCTACAAGGAAGTCCACCGGTTGTTGACAATAATGGCAAAGGAATCTATAGTTATAAATAATCCAGCAACATCGAGTACAGTAAAGTCGTTTCTCTCTTTCCTTGTGATTCTTAATTGAGTACGTATTACGTAGTTTATACGTATAATTTAGTGTGAAATAATTTAGCCATTTATAAAATGTATATAATGTTGGTTGGTTCTGCTTGCATAATTTAGTGTCACGGGCAATTCACGCCGGATAACTCGATCATTTAAGTAGGTGTATTATTCATCGGTATGTCTACGATTTATAGAGCAAAACAATTGCGACAGTATTTGTATTACTATATCTAACATATTATGAGATTTGTTAGTAGTAGTAATGATTATTATGAGTATATAACATTAACTTTTTTTTATGAACAACGAATGAGCAATCTTAACAAAATTATATAATTAAAACCACCTATGTAATAATAGCTTATTACAGCGAATCTATACTAATATTATAAAGAGGTAAAGTTTGTGAGTTTGTGACGTTGTAGGGGGTAATCTCAAGAACTATGGTTCGATTTCAAAAATTCTTTTACCAATAGAAAGCCACGTTATTATGAGTGTTATAGGCTATATATCATCACGCTAAGACCAATAGGTGCGGAGCAACAATGAAGAATGTTTTAAAATCGGGGCTTTTTTCCTTTTGAGAGCTTGCGCTGCGTCTTAGCCCAAAATAACTATTCCACGCGTACGAAGTCGCGGGCAGAAGCTATTAACTAATTACATTATGTATACTAATATTATAAAGAGGTAAAGTTTGTGAGATTATAGTGGGTAATATCTGGGGAGTTGGAGAAAAAATGGTCGAACGAAAACGTCTATTACGATGAGAGATATATGATTAAGTTCTAGAGAAAAGTTGTAGCTTGATAATGCCTATTGCCGCCCAACGAAGGGGGTACAGGTCAGCTAGTAATTTATATATTATTATGTTACAAGACCTTATTTTTCAATTAATAAGAACCAGTGGGCCCGGCGGGCGTTGTCCCGCCCTGATAAAAAAAAACTTTGACAAATTATATACCTAAATACCTTCCTCATGAACCATTTTATCTACTGGTGAAAACAGCACGAAACTCCGTTTAGTAGTTTTTGAGTTTATCGCGAACAGACAGACAGACAGACGCGGTAGGGAACTTTGCTTTATATTATGTAATGATGATAATTTACATTAAGTATACTAGCTTTTACTCCTTTAATATTAATTTGATCTATCCTTTGGGAGTAGTACATCTTTTTATGGATAAGATATCCTATGTTCTTTTGTGTGCCATTGACAATTTGTATGCAAAATATCGTAATAATCGGTTTAGTAGTTAAGGTGTGAACGTGTAACAAACAAACTTGACTTCGCATTAGTAATATTTGTTAGGATTAGTGTTATGACTAATCGAAAACACCGTGGGAATATTCTGTATTTGCCATTTACTATTCACCTTTAAGCAATAGTTTGGGTAGGGTCTGTATAGGAATGTAAACATAAATTAAGCATAAAATCCTTAAAAACGAATATTTGATTATTTAACTAGCGGGCCCGGCGGACGTTGTCCCGCTCTGATAATTAAAAAAAATCCTAACGTTGATACCCTCCTCTTGAACCACTCTATCTATTAATCAAAACCACGCTTATAGGTGGTAAAGCCAAGCTGAAGGTATTACTGGTTTCAGCGGGAATGAGTCGGCTTGCCCGGGGTACTATCACCCTCTCATAGAAAACCGACGTGAAGTAATAATGCTTTTCGTTCGGTCAGTGAGAGCGCTGGAGGCCCCCTTCCTTCCCCCTCTCCCAAACAGCGACTCCCCTGGTGTTGCTAGTGTCTATGGACGGCGGTGATCTCTTACCATCAGGTGACTCGCCTGTTCGTTTGCCTCCTACAATATAGAAAAAAAGACATGAAAATCTGTTCAGTAATTTTCGAGTTTATCGCGAACAGACACACGCGACGGAGGACTTTGTTTTATAATATGTAGTGATGTTAGATTTACGTTTGTGTCTATATTAGCTCATTTTTAATTTTTAATTATATAGCGTCTCTGTTAGTTTTTTTAATAACAAATTCTTCATTATATTCTTATCCTTATATCAGCTGCTAACTTAGTATTCACATGTTTTACATACATATCATTCTATATATAAACTATCCATACGTTCTTTTTCTTTCAATAACGAATTGTTGCATTCAATTAACAGTCTCAACTGTCAGTAGTATCTACTTTTCCTTTTGTTAAATTTTTTAGAGGTCTGCGTTCCGCAATTTCCGATGTTAGTCGGTTATCGTGTTTGAAAGCAATATGAATGTATACATGATCAGTATCGTACATTGATCAATAATAAAGGTTTAGTCAATAGCATTCCAACGAAATTGTTTCTAATAATTCGCCGTTTGCAACATTCGCTCCATTGTTGTAGTGTGAGATATAAAACAATGCAATTATTCGTACATTATTACTGCAATGTAAACTAGCAGACCGACATAGATTCAATAGAAGATAGAAAAAGTTATTTACGTGTCGATTTAAAAATATCTTATTAAATATTATTCATTTTTGTGTTTGTATTACATGTTTAAATAGATTTTACACGTAAAAAAATATACTATTTTATTGTGATATACTTATATCGGTGACATCTTTTACAGATTTCTCAAAAATGTTATAAAAGATTTCATTTATAATTTGCTTAATAACCTATTATATATAAGCCAAATCTTCTAATTATCTAAGCATAATCTAATTTGGAAATAGCATCAGTCACGGAAACTTTTAGTCTAATATTATTTGCAGGAGAGAATGCAGGTTCACTGTCTAGACACTTCCGTGTCTAGAATTAAGTAACCTATAATTTAAAAAAGATTATTCAAATTGCAATTAACTAGACAGAATTATATAAACAAATTTCTTCAACACTGTGGTATCTACAATCATTTCGTTATAAGTATTCATTAATATTTGATTCAGGTTTTTCAGAGTGCTGGTGTAAGAATAAATTTGTTCATACGCGCAAATAATTTTATATCATAAATGTGATTGCGTTACTACAGCAACTAAATAATAGCCTGGCTAAATGGAAAGCAAGGCGTGCCGGGGTCAGACCGGTTTGCAGCTAAATATCCTTGTGTTAGCAGTAAGGTGATCTAGTTACTCGATACTTGAGGTTTATCAAGTACTATAGAATGCGGACACGGCCCACACCCTCTCTTTACGTCTACAAGGAAGCCGGCGGAGACAAGTTTTTGTTCTTTGTCGACTGTAATCAATAAATAATTTCGTCAGTCAATTTTAAAAGTTTAATATAACATGACATTAAATTATAACATGGTTGTATATAAAAAAGAAACAAGAAGATAGGGAAAGAAAGAAAATAAGCCATTTGTTGTTCAAGTAGTATTAAAAGTTTAATTTATTTACAAAAGTTTTTATTCTATACACTTCACACGTTCAGTCTGTGAATCCTCTATAAGTAACAAAAACGATAGTGTACCTGTCCATCAATTCACAATATCACAGCAAACAACAATTAGGGAATGCTTTCGAAGAGATCACCCCTTCGATGACTCGACGAGTTGGTAAGTAAAATCGTAGTTTTTACGTGTTTTGGCTAATACAAATCGCCGAGGCGCTTTCCTTACATTTACGCTTTGTGGAACGAATAAGAGAAACCATCAGGCCCTCTGTTTAAGCTGAATTTTCCTGGGGGAAAGAAGCGTGCTGGTGGTGGTGTCGTTTGCTCATAATATTGTTGCTGGGACGCAGGTTCTGAATACTGCTGATTTTGCAGACCACTGTATTGCGCTTGTTGCACACCTGTGTATATGCTATTGGGCTGGTATTGAGGCTGGGATTGAGACTGCTGTTGGTATTGAGGCTGGGATTGAGACTGTTGTTGGTATTGAGGTTGGGATTGGTATTGTGACTGGGATTGGTATTGCGGTTGAGCCTGGTAACGCGGTTGAGAAGCTACGTTATTATCTTGCTCATACAATTCTGGGTGATATTGACCGTCATCAACACTGGGCTGTCCGCCATAATTGCGAGATTGGACTGGTGCGGTGTATTGTTGAGGAGCGTTATATTGCTGTGATTTGTAGTCCGGTGAGTTATAACGCGGGTCAGGTTCGTATCCAGGCGTTGGAGCGACGGGCAGGGGAGCAGTCGGGATGTGATCACCGATAGCTTGGAAACCGTTTTTGCCGGCAACATAGTTCACAGTCTTCCTCTGTCCGCTAGGGTCGATGTATGAGTAGCTTCCTCTCCTGTTACCGTCTGCGTCGGTTTCTTCTTTGAAATTGATACCATCTTCTTGCTGATACGCAGCACCGAAAGCTCCGTTACCATTGAGGTACCTCGCCTCTTGCACAATAGCTGCCGTCTTCGGGTCACCCGCGTATTTGGGAACGCGCCTCCCTCCTTCCTGCTGTTGGCAGGTCACCACCGCGATCAAAAATGTTGAAACAATGAGCCTGTACATTTTACACGCTCAAAATGTACACTGCCCGCGTGAAAGTAACAGAGTGTTTTGCTGCGAGCGGGCGAACTTATTATATACGGATAGTTGAGGCCTTGAATTGTATTGGAAGGGCTGTGGGTTCGACCGCGAAAATTTCCCGCACAAGCATATCATATATTCATCAGATGCAAAATATATCAAGGAAGTTGTTTAAAGATGAGGTCTCTAGTGGATTACAGTTTGTCGGAACGAGAACAGCCCTACGTAAATGTCAACCGGTGGGCGATCGAACCGGATTGACCTTATAGCATTCATAAGTACATTTCTTCTGAATGGTTCGAAACGTGAATGCATATATTATTATTTTACATATTGAATTTTAAAAAAGCAGAAGTAGACCAAAGTGTACCTTCATTAAATTATGTTTATGTCGTATTCCGATGCGTTTCAATGTTAGTGTTCATTTACTTAATACATTTTGTCGTCATTATAATAATATTTTTTTGGTTCAGCTTGCGGTCGTAACGCGTCGAATCTCCAGGGTACCGGAGCGTCAGGAAACATCAAATAATGAATATAATATTTTCTCATAAATATTTTCAAAATCAATATTAGGATCTAGCCAGCTAAAGCATAATTTGTTCGACTGTAGAATGTTCTACCTATTTTCGATACAACAAAAATACTACCGCATTCACTTTGCAGAAACTCGTTTTACAATTAAAATAGAACTATAAGAAATATCGTGTTAAGCGTTCAGTCATTTGTTTAGAATAATATCAGGCATAACAAATGTGATATAACTTACGAATTGCAACGTGAGAAGGCTTGAAATATTCTTCTCTATGACGAAAGCTTTAGTTATATGGTAATGCGTAACACAAACGCGAAGATACGACGAAGTACAAAGACTAAAAAAATTGCAACTACTGTATTACGTTGCACAATTGACAAGTAGCCTTTACTTATATCAGACATCATCGGTGTGAATTCTTTTGTTCGCTAGTAAGTAGCTATTATTTGTACTAATCAAGTAGATCTGATTCTCACATAGATTTTTCATAGGTAACATTTACGTAAGAAATGTAGGTTTTAAAAGCATATTTATTTATTTATATTTCGCTATAAAGTCACATTATGTTGACTAACCTTGTCAGTTACTGGATTGATGAGAGGTTATATTTAATATTATAGGCATATATTTGTTTTAATTATAGGAGGCAAACGTATAGGTTGGTCACCTGATGTTAACTGATTACCACCGTCCATAGACACTTGCAACACCAGATAGTCACAAGTGCGTTGCCACCCTGTGTTTGGGGGAGGGGGAGTAGGAAAGGGGCAAGGGAGAGGGGAGGTTATCCGGCGCTCTCACTGACCGAACGAAACGCAACAATGCAAGCACTGTTACTTTACATCGGTTTTCTATGAGACGGTGGTACTACCCCGGATAAGCCACCCATTCATGCTGAAACCAGTAATAGCTTCAGCGTGGCTCTAAAGAAGTTCATAAGTTTGGTGTATGTTTTTGTAGACGGTAATCTCCAGAACTACATATCCGACCCTAAAAATTCTTTCAGTAATTGCAAGCTACATTATCTCTCGAATTAAATTTTTATATAGTAACTATCTTTTGCTCGTGGCTTTGCTCACGTTAATGTAGATTTTGTTTTACTTTCGTGGATAGTACATTTTTAATGGATGACAAGTACTCTATGTCCGTTACTGTACTCCTAACAACGTGTATATAAAAATTTAATGATGCTCGGTCAAACATGGCGTGAAAGTATATGAAACAAATCAAATTATTTTCGCATTAATAATAATGGTTAGGATTAATGCGTACACAGTTGCAGACGACTGTTACAGGTTAACGGGTTATTTAAAACATATTTAACAATGGGTTAAGTTCTAATATATTCATTTATAATTGGGGTATGGTCACAAATTGACCCCAGCGATTAACAGCAAAATAAATAAATAAAAAATGTACACAAACCGTTTTACAATACCAACCATAACCATCCTGTAAAGCATTCTTGCTTCCTCGGATGTCGGGAATGCAAGTAAGGTCATACACCTACAGATTTTAATAAGTCATTCATTTTATTCTCCAGTACTAATCTTGGGGCTCGGTTATGTGTGCATTCAGACATTATGTGGTACACATCTTCAACAATATTACATATGTCACAATTTGGTGACAAATTCACTTTTATTAAATACTAGCGGACCTGTGCAACTTTGACTGCATCAAGTAGGTTACTACCGGTTTCAATTATATTTTTAAACGCAAACAATCTTAAAAAACCTAATACCCGATCACAGCGACACTTGCAGTTCTCAATTGTGAATCCAAACTATTCAGGAACTCACTATACCAGTTGGTATGAGAGAAATCTTTTAAAATAAGCCTAGCACCCGTTTGCAGCATCACCAATAGGGTCCAATTTAGTTGTTGGTTCTATAAGAATTTGTAAGTATAAGTGAAATCTGCACCCAAACTTAATCTTGTCAAATTTATTTTACTTTTGACACATAGCCTATAATCATGTTGACTGAGATATTAAACTTAGATATATAGGGTGTCGCGGACTTCTTTGTAAAAAAAATGAATATTTTTGCCATAGAATTTATTCTTTTATTTCAAACCGTTCAAGCAGCGCACGACATATTATAAAATTTTGCTAATTTTAATTACATTTATCGTGATCAATTATTGAAAATATATATGTAGCAAAAAAGGAGTCTAATATATATTGCTAACAGTGAAAGAATTTTCACGATTGGATCAGTAGTACCAGAGATTATCCAAACTCACTAAATTCAACTTTTTAATATTGGAGTTTAATAGATATGAATTCTACCAGTGTCAAGTCAGTCACGGGAGAGTCACTTTATAGGTAATATTACATTTTTATTGTATATATTAATTCTTCCAGATTAGGCTACTGAAATCCACAAAGACAAACACAACATTTACAGACATTATGCCTTAAAATATATTTATTTACATAATAATGACTGTTAGTTATTCGGTTACCTTAAAGTTTAATTTTGTTAAAACTTATAAAATTAGCCAGAGTTTTGGCAAAAGGAGAAAATACACATCTTTGTGCTTTTGTTAAAATCTGACGAACGTAGTATATTGTCAAGTAAAATATCATACAATATAATACAAAATTGGGGTAATTGAAAAAAATGTGTGATAGAGTGCTTTCATCCAACCCACATTTACATATTGAGTTGTTCCTGATTCTGAGCTCTGGAAAGTGGACTGGAGAGTACACCTCTACAGTTAGATCGTCAGTCTATAGATAGTAGACGCTGCAAGCTTGTAACAGTTACGAAACCTATAAAGCCATGGCTTACCCGGAATATTATCCTGACAATATCCGGAAGCATAAGATTTGCTATTAATTTGGTTGGATGCATACCAGTTTGAGTTCCATGATGCAAACAAATCAGTCTTGTTTGAAGAGGATAAATCCTGAAGAATATAGTGATCAAAATATCCAGTCTGGATAGCTTCTTTAGCAAGAAGACCAACAGCTTCATTACTCTGGTTCCCATTATGTCCTGGTATCCATACCAGAACTACATAAATTCCTAAACAATAACGTTGATACAAATGGAATTTAATAATTATGATAAATGGGGACTTTAGAATCGGACTATACTGAATAGTTTGTAAGTAACTCAGAGAATCTGTCAATATGATAGTTTGATCTAATTTCTGTGATAGCACAAATTTGATAGCTTCTAAATAACGAATTATATTTAATTGAAATATGTCAAAATAATATAATTTAATGGTGGTAGAGCCACGCTGAAACTATTATTGGTTTCAGCATGAATGGGTCGGCTCGCCCGGGGTAGTACCACCCTCTCATAGAAAACCGACGTGAAAGTAACAGTGCTTGCATTGTTGCGTTTCGTTCGGTCAGTGAGAGCGCCGGAGACCCACCTCCCCTCCCCTCTCCTCTTCTTTCCCTCCCCTAACCCTTCTCTCCAAAAGATGGCAACGCACTTGCGACTCCTCTGGTGTTGTTAGTGTCCATGGACGGTGGTGATCACTTAACAGCAGGTGACCCACCTGTTCGTTTGCCACCTATGACATAAAAAAAAATATATATATAGAAATGTATTATCAAAAGTTCCAATAAGAACGAAAAACTTTTCTTTCTTCAAGGCAAACAATTTCATTAATATATTTAAAAAAAAGTGTGTGTGTGTACTTATAAGAAGAAATAAGAAGAAGTTAAGTTACTTTAGAAGTTATATTTCTTTGGCGTAATAAGATAAAAATCTTTTCTAAATTTTTATCGGTATTTTAAATTTAATCTATATATATATAAATGTTTTTGAAGTTATACTTCTTGTGGCGCGTTAGGGAAAAATGATGAGAGTAAACTTTTACGATGCGCGCGCACACCGTCAGGAAAAACAATCACCCTGAAGTTAGCTATAGTCAACATTTTGTTTCTTTGTATTTTTTGTTTGTATTTCTTTGTATTAAAACTTTCAATGTATTAAATACCTTTTTTGCTATTGCTAGTGTCATTTTTTCTAGAAACGTAGAATAAGGCGAAAGATAAAATTTTTGAATAGATTTTTATCTTGTTACTCCAAAGAAGTATAACTTCTAATGCGTGTACTTATATAAGTACATACACACTTTTTTTGAGCCAGGAACACTCTCGAGCGTCTCCAGAATACCCACCTAAATTATTATCACAATCTGTTCAGTAGTTTCGGCATGCATAGCGGACAAAGATGCGAACATTGATTTTTATATATAAAGATTAAATGTTCATTTATCTCACTGAGGAGTGGTTGAGTTTTAGTTATATATATGATACAAAAGTATCTAACATACAGGTGTCGAACCCACAAACTTTCAGATTATTAGCAGAGCTTACTACCACGTGAAAACTGTTATTTCTCTTGGGTTCGCATCTTAAAATATATTTCTCCTTGCACAGGCCTTTAAATTTGATATTAAGTATCTGTCGGTGTATTCTGTCAGCGGAACTAGCCAAAACTCAATCCCGTATCTAGATTAACCACTCCAGTATTGAAAACCATAAGGGTTTAAGCTCCATACAAAGGAAAGTAGACCTTAATGCACAGGCAAACAAACATTTTGGCAGCATAAGTTTGAAAAAAATAATATTGAATTTATTACAAGATTTGAATAATAACAAATTATGTAATGTATAATTTTACAATTTTTATATAAAATATATTATTAAATTATTATTTCACTCCTAAGAACTTTTTTTTTACTTAACCATTAAGTTTATTTATTTATTTATACTTTTAGGTTAAAAAAAATATTTTACATTAAATACTGAATTAAATAAATATTAAAATATTAAATAAATATTTAAAATTAAATATTTAATCATTTAGACACATGATTAGGATAGCAGCAGTTTTTAAGTCAATTAACTTTACTATTTTCCTCCCTATTTGTTTTATATCATCATATATATTAATACGTGAAGCCTAAACTTTGTATCCCTTTTTAACGGAATTGGGCGAACGGATGAACGTGAAATTATGCATAGTTAAAGTTTATATGGAAGAGAAGTGCAGAAAGCTATTTATTTTATATAAAATGCATTAGAAGTACATTAAATTAATTAAAATATGCATTACTGTGAGTTACTACTGCTTCAATTTTACACAACATATACACACATGTAAATAAAAAAGACATTTCTCCATCTGTCAATAAAGGACTTCAAAAAAGTTTGTGAAGGAGGTTGCTATGCTCGACTGTATGTATTATTTTACTCTTACGTTCCAATTACCCTTTTTCATTCTACATTCAACAATGATATTAACCCTAATAAAATTCAAACTTAAAAAAATCAATGAACTATGGTCGAATGTCGACCACTGGGAGCCCACTAGTAAAACTTATTATAAGAAAATGTACTAAGACCTAGCTAAAGGGTTATGCATGTTACTATAGTTAGTACATGGCGTGACAGTAAAAGTATACGCTAATACATAATGATAAAATAATCAAATGTGCAGATTACATGAGATGCAGGTAATATTAACATATTAAGTAGTAGTAGTTAGTAGTAAATAACCTTCAAAAATATTACATTATTTACATAAACGATACACGTTAACAATATACCACGCTGATAATCATGCCTTTTCCCAAGCCTTCGTAATACGCAGGCATGCACACATACATACTGACAATGGTACAATGCTCAAACAAGAGCAAGTGCAATATGCAGTGACGAAACCGCCAATAAAAGAAACACTGTATAACGGCGTTCTGTCTCAGTCTCTCGGACGGTAAATACTATAGGTGTATTTTTTTTTTATGTTATAAGTGGCAAACGAACTAGTGGGTCACCTGATGTTAAGTGATCACCACCGTCCATGGACACTAACAACACCAGAGGAGTCGCAAGTGCGTTGCCACCCTTTGGGGGGAATGGTTGGGGAGGCTGAGGGAGAGGGCAGGGGAGGTGGGCCTCCGTCGCTCTCACTGACCTAACGAAAAGCAACAATGCAAGCACTGTTACTTCACGTCGGTTTTCTATGAGAGGGTGGTACTACCCCGGGCGAGCCGACCCATTCATGCTGAAACCAGTAATAGTTTCAGCGTGGCTCTACCACCATATGTTATGTATATGTTTGTCTCTTTTTAATGTTTTTTTTTGTTTCATAGTTCACTTTCCTTATATCGAGTTTTAAATTATAATGCGGTTAAACAAGTGTTCATATAAAAAAAGTCATGGAACAAACGATTGCATAAAAAATACATGGCATATTGTTATTTGAGATTAAATAACGAAATTATGATCACCTGAAAAAAAATTAGAACAAATATACTTAAGTTAATTATTGTTAACTTTATGTGAAGTAAAACATTATACATAAACATAGTATATTGGCAGGGAATTCTTTGAACTTATAGGTGGCAAACGTACAGGCGGGTCACCTGATGGTAAATGATCTCCGTCGTCCAAAGACGCCATTAATACCAGGGTGGAGCGTGAAGTAGGGGAGGAAGTTGGGATTTCGGCATTCTCACTGACCGAACGAAACGCAACAATGCAAGCACTATAATTTCCCGTCGGTTTTCTGTGAGTGGGTGGCACTACCCCGGGCGAGCCGACCCATTCATGCTGAAATCAGTGATAGCTTCAGCCTAGCTCTACCACCTACAAATGGAAATGGAAATGACTTCATGGAAAATAACCGTAATCAAGTCTATTCTTACTTTGTTTCTCACTTTTAGTTCATAGTCTATACTAATTTACAATATAAAAACATGACGATGACATTTGTATGTAGATTTCTAAAATATATAGATTGGTAATGACATTTAAATTCCCATTTAAATAATTGTATTTATCATACCGATCAAGTAATTTGGACTTCAAGTAACATTTCCTATTACAGGTTATCGGATGCTTAGAGACCTTGCTCTGCTTATATGATATTAACTATTTATGCATGACTTGCTCCTTATGTAACCGGTCTAGTGAGGTCTTGCCTGTTTGGAGTATTCAATTACGTACATGACTACTATTTACTTTTGTTGTATACAGACATTTTTGATCTTTCTTATTCGACCTTCCAAAAGTTTTGCATTAAAAGTATAACATAATCACTACATATTAATAATTCATTGCGCTATTTCATAACAAATGTTGTAAATTTTTCTGTTGTTGCGTAATTAATTCGCTTTTTTGTATCGTATTGCAATTTGTGAAAATAACACGATAATTAAATGAATATTCGTTGTCCGTATCCTGACTTTTAGTGCGAGAAACATATAGTGGCCTCCCTTTTACACCCATTGGTTGTTGCATAATGCGTGCTTGTTTGCTTGCACGTTACGATAACACCGAACAATTATTATCACTCTCAATAATAATCACGAATAACGGATAGCGAAATAACGATGTCTTCAATAATTTGTTATCGATTGCATCAGAATAATAGTAAAGCAGGGTGGTACGGTTTTACAGCCCCACTGGGTCGCAACCACTATGTATATGGCGAAAAAGCCCGTCATAGTGATTCGCTTCTGTGGGTCGCGTTTCGGGATCGGCCTGTGCATGTCCGGCTTTTCGCAGACCGGCATGTCAGCGGCGACCGGCGATTGATACTGTGTCACTCGGTGGTCGCCATTGTTTTTGGATTGTATGTGATTACCATCAGGCATAGTGCAGTCCTATTGCAGTGCTAAGAAAAAAGTATTTAGTCAAGCGGGTATTTCATTATGACTATGTATCTCTTCACCAAAAGTTTTGGCTCATTACAGGGTTTGAATCTATTTCGAAGAACGAGTTGACCGTTATGCTACTGCCAAGTCAAAGCCACCATTGGTTTGGAAAAAAACAACCCAGTCATCGAGAAGATGTATTAACTGTACAGTACAGTTTTAACTTATACCATAATTTCACATCCTGCTGGCGTATAAAGATATTAAAAAGGGCACGTGCAACTGATTCGCCTTGGGATTATAACAGAGATCAGCATAGGATGGGAGTGGTTTTCATGAACTACGACTTCGCAAGACTATTTTTAGCTCATTGTCTTTAGCGTATTCAGAGAAGGCCCAGCCTTTGAAAAGTTACGCCTATTGAAAACTAAAGTTCAATTTTGTTTCCTAAACCAACATTTTGTACGTGGCATTCTAGGAGTGGTCACGAATCATGTGGCCCCCTCTAAATATGCCTACAGCAATTCTCGTTGTCGTTCTGATCAAAATATCTATTTATCGACGTAAATTCTAAATTCTATACTTACTATTCTAAAGATAAGAGATCTGGTTTTTTGTAACTATCGGATAAACTCAATAGATACTTAATAGATTTCACAAATTCTTGCACTTATAAAAAACTATGTTATCTGTGAGTAACATGAGCTGTATTTTATTTTCCATATCTACATTAAACTGAAGTGAAGCTGTGAGCATAAGCTAGTGTTCATTATAATAATAGTTGTGTGACAGATCTTCATACATTATATTGAGAAAAGTGGAGTTTAAACATGATAGTGAAAGCAGAGAGATGGAGAGTAGGAGATACGTTCATAATTATCACTGTCAGTCTAGACTGCAACTTTTGGAAGAAAAGTACCTTAGTTATACTCTGGTTTATCTTGATAACATTAAAAAAAAACTAATCACTGTAAAGTTTTTTTAATATCATTTAAGTGGTCACGATCCAGCCACATACTAATGCCCTATCGATCGATGATTTCTACATCAATTTTAAAATGATAAAGAGAATTTATTGGCCAGATTTTTGCTACGTGATATTTTGAATCCACGGTACTGTGTTTCGTACAATAAATAATGAATGTTTTAATATATATATGTCTATACATAGGTATATATTTATTTTAATTAATAAAACAATTACCGCTCAGTTAGATGAGTTATTAATTACATTAAGCATTATTATGCTTATATATAATTATGTTTACATTAACAATGTTTGCTATTTGAAAGGTTTTTTCTATACTAATATTATAAAGCTGTGGTGTTTTTTTGTTTGGTTGTACGCGCTAATCTCAGGAACTACTGGTCGAGACATTCTTTTAGTGTTAGATAGCTCATTTATTGAGGAAGATTATAGGCTACATATCATCACGCTAAGACCAATAGGAGCGGAGCACCATAGGAGAATGTTTTAAAATCTGGGTTGAAAAAAAGCTCTCGCTGCGTGTTAGCGTGAGCCCAAAGTATCTATTCCACGTGGACGAAGTCGCAGGAACAGCTAGTTTTATAATAACTAAAGGAAATCATATAGCTAGCTAGAACTAGTCAACTACGATTAATCCAAGTCCAAGTAAGTAACAGACAAATTACCTACAATTATTCCAAATACGCATTCCGTAAAAGGTCATCGGTCGCCCGCGATCAAGGCCTTGGTACCAATTTTGTGGTCGGCGCTTATTCTAAGAATATCGCTACTGTTGAATATTACTTCTTGCTCTCTTCGATTGTCGTTTACTGAGTATAAAAAAGACAAAGAGATATTAATCAAAATCGATGTGACGTGTGAACTTTAGTGAAACCAGACGTGAAATAATGCAGAACAATTTCTGATTCATTAACTTTTACGGAATTAACAATAATAGCAGTCACGGCATGTATTGAAAACGGATGCAAAAACTGCGGATATACGAAGTGTACTTGCATTGCTCATAAATTACCATAAAGATTTATCTAAGGTCTATAAGCAGAGTATAGAAAGGCTACAAGTTAGTTTTTATGTAACAAACTATAATTATTAAGAACTAGAAGACACCTGCTATTTCGTTTGCGTATATATCCTTGTAAAGAGAATGTAATACATTGGCTAGGAACTCTTTTTTTTCTAAAAATATAATTAGTTTAAGTTACTCCATATAATATCAGCTATTTGCCAGTGCAAGCCACGTCGAAACCTGTCCATTTTGGAGATTAGCTGGAACAAACTAACAGACAGGCATAAATGTAAATAAAAGTTTTTATGTTATAAGTACCGTATGTACTTTCATACCAATTTAATAAAAAGTTGTTTAACATTCCAAACGAATGCTTCAAAGTTATTTATATATATAGATAATTTTTAGTCCATGACTGTATCTAAAACTTTTTTTTTTATATCAAAGGAGGCAAACGAACCAGTTAATATCATGTAAATAAATGGTTATACAATGCTCACCTATCACTTTCCTCTCCATCCCGGGAGGTGGTTCGATATCTTCCTGATCTACAGACACGTGCATGATGTCTGCAAGGAGTGCTCCTTGACTGACACTTGACATTCGCCTGTGACCTCTCGATCCTGGTTTGTGTTCACGCGACGGCGTCGTCTTTGTTGAAAGGGAATCCTGTGTCCTGACAATTTTCTTTTGAGGTTCTGGTGTCTGTAAAATTCCTTCTTTTGAGTTGTGAGTTCATATAAACCAAATCACACAAGGCTATACACAAATATTATCTGTACTAGGTCTTTAGGTACCATAAAACTAATGTTTGAAAATATGAATCAGTTAAATTCGTACGCCGTAGAATTTTTAAGTCCTTAAGGTTCGAGCGAATATGTCCAGGTCGCTAAGACCAATAGGAGCGGAGCACCATAGGAGAATGTTTTAAAATCTGGGTTGAAAAAAAGCTCTCGCTGCGTGTTAGCGTGAGCCCAAAGTATCTATTCCACGTGGACGAAGTCGCAGGAACAGCTAGTTTTATAATAACTAAAGGAAATCATATAGCTAGCTAGAACTAGTCAACTACGATTAATCCAAGTCCAAGTAAGTAACAGACAAATTACCTACAATTATTCCAAATACGCATTCCGTAAAAGGTCATCGGTCGCCCGCGATCAAGGCCTTGGTACCAATTTTGTGGTCGGCGCTTATTCTAAGAATATCGCTACTGTTGAATATTACTTCTTGCTCTCTTCGATTGTCGTTTACTGAGTATAAAAAAGACAAAGAGATATTAATCAAAATCGATGTGACGTGTGAACTTTAGTGAAACCAGACGTGAAATAATGCAGAACAATTTCTGATTCATTAACTTTTACGGAATTAACAATAATAGCAGTCACGGCATGTATTGAAAACGGATGCAAAAACTGCGGATATACGAAGTGTACTTGCATTGCTCATAAATTACCATAAAGATTTATCTAAGGTCTATAAGCAGAGTATAGAAAGGCTACAAGTTAGTTTTTATGTAACAAACTATAATTATTAAGAACTAGAAGACACCTGCTATTTCGTTTGCGTATATATCCTTGTAAAGAGAATGTAATACATTGGCTAGGAACTCTTTTTTTTCTAAAAATATAATTAGTTTAAGTTACTCCATATAATATCAGCTATTTGCCAGTGCAAGCCACGTCGAAACCTGTCCATTTTGGAGATTAGCTGGAACAAACTAACAGACAGGCATAAATGTAAATAAAAGTTTTTATGTTATAAGTACCGTATGTACTTTCATACCAATTTAATAAAAAGTTGTTTAACATTCCAAACGAATGCTTCAAAGTTATTTATATATATAGATAATTTTTAGTCCATGACTGTATCTAAAACTTTTTTTTTTATATCAAAGGAGGCAAACGAACGGTTGGGTCACCTGATGTTATTATTATGTTATATGAATTTTAAGTGTAACATTTATACATTTATTTTAGCCACATGGAAATTAATTCAACCGTTTAGGAGATCGTACAAAATCACAGGTTAAGAGTTAGTCTAAAATAAAATATTCTAGGTTACTTCTCATAAGGTCAGCTATTTGCTAGGAAATATAGGTCCAACCGTTTTGGAGATGGCACTACGAACGAATCCGCGGGTAACAGTTAGTCTACAATAAAATAGCCTATGTCACCAGCTGTAATTTTAGCTATCTGTCAGTGAAATCCCCGGCAAAATTGGTCTACCTTTTTTGGAGATTACCTGGAACAGACAGGCGGACCGACAAAAATTTTAAAAATTGCATTTGTGTTATCAGTATCGAGTATACTTTCATATCCAATCATAAAAAAATTGTTATTTTGATATTACATACAGACACTTCATTTTTATTATATGTATACAAGATCATTACATAGTATGAAACAAAGTCCTCTGCTACGTCTGTCTGTCTGTCTGTTCATGATAAGCTCAAAAACTATTGAACGTATTTTCACGCGGTTTTCACCAGTAGATACAATGATTCATGAGGTAGATTTAGGTATATAATTTAGAGCAGGACAACTTCTGTTGGGCCCCCTAATAGACCATAATTTAAAAAATAGAAATATAAGAAATCCATGTATTCGAATAATATAAAATGAAATAACATTACCTTTTCGTGTGTTGACAATAAGTTATTTGAAAGCCGTCTCTCTGCTCGAAATTTGTATATCTCCTGGTTGTGTATGCAGCCGAGCACATGTGACATAATCCACGTAGTGCTCGTATTTTTGTCACAATCACCTTGCTTTTATTCTTTGTGTGACAAATATTACATTTCGCTAAGGTTTTTGTGAAGCGTACATTTTATACGACCTTTTAATTTCAATTTTAGTTGAGCTTATTCAAAGGCTCTTATAATTTTTGTAATTTCTCTTCTTTATAACTGTAAATACATTTTATTCGATTACCTAAAATCATATGAACATTTCCTTTATTTAGATAAATATTGCATGTTAAAAATCATGATTTTAAATTGAGTTAATATTGAGATTAGTTAATTAAAAGAAATGATCCACTAATAACATACAAATTATATTATCGGAAGAAAATTAAATGACAATATTTTCCATATGAAATACTGAAATTAAGTACGATTCTCTTTTGAATAACCTCAAAATATAATTACTTGTGGCTATATATCGATGTTATTTTAGAGGGAAAGACCAGAACTAGACTCGTTCATGTTTGGAATTAATGGCGGGTAAATAATAAACGGGTATAGCTTTAGGCTCTGAGCTAGATTGAAAAACGGTGTCTATGACAATGATATACGGATAGATTAGAAAAACACAGCGTAATTGTTTTTGATTATGTTATGTTTTTCTTATTACTTTATGTTTGTTTCGTCAATTCCGACGTCGCTAAGCTTTAAGCTGATATAATACGTGTTACTTCTCGAGAAAGTAAAACGATGGAAAAAAGTTAAAGTTAGTACTTCTCTTTACGCACATAAACAAGGAAGTTCACTTTGTGTAAAAGAAAGGTTCCATATGAGGAGCACTTCAGGGTAATTCCATTTATTTTCTTGGAAATAAAACTTCCAACGCGTTGGGTAATTCTGAAAATGGGTATACCTTTACCATATCTTCGTGCCTGGCTAGAAAATGTTGGTATAACTACATTGAAATTTAACACGAATTTCTTGGGTATTTGTACTAAGATAATGAAGATAAGAGCGAATAGAAGGTTAATCTCATACATTGTTATCTTGGTCTTCTTTCTTCCCCTACCGACGAATGGAGATTAATTTACTACGTCCCCGAGAAAACATGGAAAACGGTGGATAGCAGCTCTCTATTAAGACGAGCGGGCGGGGAATAAGACGATTAATTATAATTTCTTTTTACACCCGTAGACGTGACCTCTCTTCAGTTCCGGCTCCAATAACGAATGGTTATAGCAATAGTGATTGCAAAGCGATTTATATAAATAATACATATGCTCTATAAGCAATTCCATTCATTTTAAAGTCTGTTGTTATCGATTGTCTAATTCTGAAGGCATTGTTTATATTGTAATTCTTCGCGTATTCGGGTAAGCAGTGATAGGTTGACAATTTTTTATTAACGTTACGACAATTGCATTGTTAACAAAATCTATATATAAAGTTGGATATTGATATATCCCAAGTCAATAATCACTCAACTCGATTATTTACTACAACAAACAATAATTACAACAGCTAAATAATTCTGTGAACAACATGTAGTATTACACCTGAATTGTAAGTTGTAATAGCTGTAGCATAACGGGCAAGCACATGATGGTCTTTGTGTAAAACGAACGCTAATTCCACCGATAAGCTTTGATACACTTTTCACCAAATAATTCGTTTAATTATAAACAAGACTTGAGAGACCATGTTCTGATATATTATATTTTTGATTTGATTTGATATGATAAACAATAAACCTCATACTCAATTCTTTTAAAATATGACATTTATTTGTATAGAATTTTGAATTGAATAGATAATAAAATATAATAAAGATAATGCGAATACGACATATCTATTTCTACCCATGAAGGAGCTCCCTAGCAGTTTCTGAGAGTCCATTATGTTCAGGCCTTTTTTTTTTTTTAACGTGGGGAAATCCCTTATGGATACGCCACCCTCCCGGGGGAGAGGGTGGGTTATGTCCGAGTCGCACGGACTAAAACCCCACGGTGTACCGACAGACCGTTTTGTGGGGGCGGCAAGGGATCGTTCAAGCTAATCAACCTTGTAGAGCCGCCCCCACGGTCCGCCCGGCGGAAGGTGACCGCCGGGCTCCTACCTATAGAGGGACAGACCGGGTACACACCGGCTGCCCCCCCTCGTCCGCCGGACCTGTGCAATGAGGAGATGGGCCCCCCGGCCCATCCCCTCAGGTCCGGCTACGGTGGCAGGAGGAGTTGGGCGAAGCGCCTTCTCCTCCTGCCTGTCCTCCTTTGGCGGAGACGGCCACTTTGAGGGTCTGCCTCGCGGGCCCTCTCCGCCTCCTCCTTCTGCGAGATGACCTCCTCGCAGAAGGAGGCCATCGCTCGCCAAGCCTGTTCGCTGCCGAGCATGGCCAAAACCACGCTCGGCAGCGATAAGTCCGTTCCTACGGCCGCCGCCAGGATGCGGCGCTGCTCCCCCCACGCAGCACACTCAGACAGCGTGTGCTGCGCGGTATCTTCCTCAGCGCCGCACTCGTGGCAGGCGGCCGTCGGCTCCCTGCGTGCGATCCGGTGCAGGTACCACCCGAAACAACCGTGTCCGGTGAGTACCTGCACCAGTCGGAACGTCAGGGAGCCCCACTCCCTGGCAGTCCACTCCCGCAGGACCGGGCGGACGGCGTCCACTGTGAACCGCCCGAATCGCTCGTCCGCCAGGTCCTGCTGCCACCTTTCGACGGCGTCCCCCCTGAGACGCCGTCTCTCCGCCTCTACCTCCCTGGGAGCCGGAGGCTCCCCCCTTCGTTTCCTCGCCGCCGTGAACTCGTACACGGCGGCGAGAACTCCTGCCTCCAGCTCCCAGGGCAGGGAGCCGGCGAGCGTGAAGGCCGCCGCCGAGGACACCGTCCGGTACGCCCGGATTGCCCTCAGTGCCACCGTGCGCTGCGCATTGCGGAGCGCACGCACGTTGGCGGCACCGAGGGCATCAGCCCAGACTGGTGCCCCGTAGGCGGCCATCGCCCGCACGACTTCCATGTAGAGTCGGCGGCACCCGGCGCCCGGCCCCCCCACGTTGGGGAGTAACCGGCCGAGTGCCGCCGCCGCCCCAGAAATTTTTGTTCAGGCCTGCGGTAAGCTCTTGTCACTACTGACAAAAAGACTACAAGGACGACATATCTATGTCTACCAGTCAAGTAGTTCGATAACAATTTCTGGAGACCACCATCAGCTCATTTTGTTCAGTCTTGTTGTAAGCTAACAAAAGGACTACAAAGACGACATATGTATTTCTACCCGCCAAGAAGTTCCATAATAGTACCTGAAATCCATCTACAGTCAAAACGTTAAAAAAACTGTCCTAATAAAAACCAAACTTAGAATTTTTGTTTCAACCTAATTACAGTGTCTCTTACTACTAGAAATATAAAACATTATAAAAAATTGGTTAGTTTTTCGAAATGATCAAAACGTTTTCTGAAGTGTTTACGTATTTCTACAGCGATGTTTTATTTTTCTAATCGAGTGCAAAGCGACGTAGACGTCCGCTCGTTACGGCGCCTGAGCACTGTCTGGCCTGATGTGATTCCTTCTTCCATTCTTTTGTTTAAATCAAATCTAATTATAGAAATAAATTAGACCTTGTTTCATAGGAGTTAAGGTCTACGTAATTGACATAAAACCTTGAAATTTTGTTTGTTTGTTTTGAGTGAGGGGACTACAGAGAATTGAATTTTTTCAACGATAACCTATTAATTATAAAAAAACAATCATCTGTACATCATTGTTAAAAGTTCAATGTGTCTGTAGTTGTTCATTATGTTTAACAAAGTTCAATAGTTTTGTTGTAATTCTTACCGAAAAACAGTGAAAATGGACCTTTTTTGAGAGCACGACCTTAAATTCGAAATATTTAAAATTATGACATTAGTAATTCCTTAATGAACACGTAATGAAACTCGACAATTCCTAAGTTGTTCACAAGAAGTCATCATCATTTCTTATAATTGTTTTTCATATAACAGAGAACCTTAAGATTGAGACGAATATAATTTCCTATGTATAAATTATTTTGATTTATAGCCCCTATTTAAATTAATTATGAAATATTTATTCTTTCCGTACCTGTTTATATCTAGACTGTTTTGTTATAGAGAGTAAAAACTGTTTTTTTTTAATTTTATATACTAGCTTCTACCCGCAGTTTTACTCATGCTAATGTACATTTCACCTACCATTTGGAAACGGCCATTTCTTCTGGGTGCAAGGTACCCTATGTTCTTTTCTGGTGTCCTACAATGTTTCATACAACGTTTCACGCAAAGTTTCATGACGATTAGTTGAGTAATTAAGACGTGAAAATGTAACTAACAAACTCACATACGCATTTATAAGTTCGTATTAGAATAATTAATTTACCTAACAAATTACGTAATGATTACACTTGTACATATGTACACTTAACAACATTCAATTCAATGACGACGGAAAATAAAAACTGTAAATTAGTAGTTATACCAGGTAAATGTTTAAAGACCCTTCAACCTTCACCCTTCAATTCTTTGGTAGTTCATGATCACATTTAACATATAAAATAACATATAATATTAAAACAAGTACTAATAAACAACAAAGAGAACCTTAGTTAAAGTTTGTTCTAAAACTTTTAAAAGTATGAGAACAATACTTTGAAATGTTAAGGAATCACGCCTAGATTTAATGAACAATTTTAAAGGGGCGTTTTCAAGTTTATTCATTTCGTAACTGCTTATCGTATGTTCGAACTAGCCAAGGTTTTTTAAGTTGTTGTAATTTCAGAACTCACCAGTGAACTTGGCACTCATTTAGATCTGACTTCTTTTGTCGTTGAAGTCAACAACCAAGGCATATATCATAATATTGAACTTGGCTCTCATTTCATATTTATGTTTTTGATGGGATATAATTAACCAGTTTACTCGAGAATGGTCTCTACAGAAGGTCAATATTCACTTTCATTTATATTATTGCTATCGTTATGCATACCTCTGTTTACTAGCAGTATGGATGACATAGCCTTAATTACTTTACATTTATAAATGATTTAAGAATTAAAAAAGAACACAGTTATTCTGTTGTTCTGAGTCTTCAGTTCTGTCGGCAATACTTACAACTGCCTTGCTTATTTTTCTTTTCCGTCAATACTGATAGATTGCTGTAAATAGCTTTAAAAACGCTATTTGGCGACGTTCTTGAGTTCGCCATTTGATAGTATTAAAACTATAATTATATTATAATTAACATTATGCCAGTAAGTAATTAAGAATAACAAAAAGATTTTCGAATAATTCGTTGTACAATGTATAAGAAACGACATATAAAATTAACTCGAAGTGATTTTATCTATTTTAATTAAGTTCATGTAAAACGAGGATAGCACGCGAGCTTTCCGTGTCACAATTTGTTCTATTTAAAAACGGTGTTACGCGATAGGAGTGCTTACATTATAAATAACGTTATGTTGTTTTTGTGAGTTGAGCTGACTTGATTAAAACTTGGTTATTAGAGTTGTCTTTTATTTGTCAAGGTCTGTGTTACTGTACAAGTTTTAAGATTACATTTTACAGGTTACGTGTCTAAAGGTAGTTTTCGGCAAGTATGTTCTATTTATTACATTGTGTAGTTGTATAAATATTTTAACTCGATTTTTGTTTAATTAAAATAATGGTATTTAATTATGATTGATAATAATAATGAAAGTAGGATAATTATGGATATTCATTTTGGAATTACAGTATATTCGCGTGTACAAAATTTCAAAGATTGAAGACAATTTTTATGTTTCAAAGTATTATTAAGTATAGATACCTCAGTAGTGAGCCCGAAGCTCCTACATTATGTAGGAGTTTCGGGCTCACCACTATACGATTCTAGACTGACACGGACAACGTAACAATAATACTCGGAGTGCGTAAAATAGACTGTTTATTAAAATTACCCTATAAGGTATTTATAGAGACACGCGATATTTCATTTATTTGTTCAATTGTTTGAACGACATTCTATTTACAAAAGTTTCAGCCAGCCTGCCAAAGAGGACGACATACTCGGTAGCTACACCTTTATACTCTATTAATTTTGAAATGTTGCATATTTGCCGTGTACACAAATTTGAACTGTAGCTATGCCGCATCTTTGTATGTAAAGTAATTGCCGATTAGTTTATATTCTTTAAGACTATTATTGATCATTCTCATATTTATAGCGATTGTGAAGCGCTATATTATTCTCGTGTACAAAATATCACGAACATTGATCGAATAACAAACAATCATTACATTGTATAAAACAAAGTTTCCTGCCGCGTCTGTCTGTCTGTCTATTCGCGATAAACTCAAAAACTACTGAACGGATCTTCATACGGTTTTCACCATTGGATAGAGTGATTCATGAGGAACGTTTTAGTATATAATTTGTCAGATATATTTTTATAATCAGGGCGAGACAACGTCTGATGGGCCCGCTAGTATTAAACTATTTTAAAAATTCTAGATTTCCATGTACATTAAAATGAAAATTACTCTACGTATCATTAAATAGGTGAAGCTTAAATTTCCAATTATCCGATATATCTATGGGATATAACGTCTGAAGACGCAATTCTGTCGCTTAAGAGATCCCCGAAATATTGATTTACCCTCCTACGGTCCTTGATACACAAATGGAATAAATTGGAATATTAATTTCGCATAACAATGGTACCAAACAAATTAAAGTGTGCCAGATGTCTTGCACAGATTCCCCCCTATTTCCATTTATTTATATTCTTTGATTTATTTTAATTGATGTCATTTTCTATTCCGCGTTGTTCAATTTCTTCGCCGTCTTGATTCTTATGTCAAAATACTTATAAACTTTCAAAATGTAGGCCTTTCTCACAAACGTAACTTATATTAGTTATTTTAAGATGTTGACGATTTTAAAATAACAATTGAAAAATTAATCAATATTTGAAAAATCTGTTATAATCTTTGAAGATTATTAGATATTAGATTTTTTACAACAATAAAGGCTTAATAATTTGACCTATATAAAGAGAATGAATTAATTATGAATAATCTAAGCAAACTTTAAAGACAGTTGATGTAAAAGTATTCGCTACTTGGAATCTGCCTTAGTAGTACAATAATTGAACAAGATAATATTAAAGGTAAACTGGATGATTCTAAAATACCTTCGGTTGCCATTCCGTGTATACTTTATTTAGTACTGTTCGTTGGTACTGGTACTGGTGGAGAACATGCTGTATATAGATAAGTTACTGAATGCTGCTCTTGTTAGGGCTCACATAGTTGGAGTCAAAACTCTAGGTCAGTCAATCTTTAAGGAACTCGTCAGCTGATTGGTCAAATATTACCTATTTGCTACTTTACGACATAAAAAAAACCTTACTAGTGTGTGCAAATGATAAATGAAAAAGGATTTTTGCAGTAAATATACCGGCATATGCAAATTAACTGCACAGTCAGTTTGTGGGATTGTTTTCATAGGGTTTACACACGTATACAAGGAAGGTGAAATATTTTTTTAGCGATTAACATGTTAAACTTATACATTATTCAGGATGAAAAAATAAGGACTGTATTTGTGGAATAAAACACATTTTTTATTGTGCTACAATGTGACTATAGTATAATTGATGGTAAGTATAGTACTATAGAAAGACAACGGTAACGATCAAGAAATCTACAATCTATCGGCAATTGTCGAAACTAAAAATGAGTCACAGTGACTGATTACTGGATAAACTCCGATTGATCTTGGGAGTGGACACGTCTAAACGCACTAATATGGTGGGTGTTAAATCTAGTGTGTGTTGGTCGCAATTCGGTCAACCATAATGGCCATGTCTCACCACCCCGCAATATCTAAGCAACGATGGGTTAGTGATTACCCCGTTCGGACACCACGTCGAACAACAGTAACATCCTTGCGGATGAAAACTGTCAAGGAAAATATCGTGATGTAGCCATAACATGGTGGTAGGGCTTTTTTAAGTTCACCTGGCTAGCAATCACCCTTCAGTTGAAAATCTACCTATAATCACCTATATGTGTATTCCAGCAGCTGGATTTATGAGCCAGATCCTATAAGCTTAGCGTGTTTCGGACTATATCGTCATTTAATGTCGGATGAGATTGTGGTCAGAGCTAAAACCTATTAGGTTAGGTTTATGTAGGACATGTAGGTGTTTTTTTTTTGGCTGCAGTAACCTTAAAGAGACTTTCGAAGATATCGAAAGGTTGCCATAAAAACTGAATAAAATGAAATAATTCGAAAAAAATCAATCTCGGAAATCTTTACAATTTTTTTTGTTTTTTTTTTTTAAATGGCCAATGTTATCAAAATACAAAATGTAATATATCTTTCTTGAACAGTTACCGCATCGCACAGTGGTTAGTCTCTGTAGTAGAAATCGTAAAAGAAATTATGGACTTATCATCTTCGAAAATTAGCATGCCCTCAAAAAATAAGTGATAAGAAAAGGCCAGGATTTAGGTATAACCTTGTTAGTTATAGGTAAGGTATTAGGTATATATATATATATAACGCGTCCTTAACAATCGGAATATAAATAATATAATCAAATTAATTATAAGCAGAAATTTAATTTTCGTAATATATGTTTTTTAATTTAAACTGTACATTGATTTACAACAGTAACAATCGATGTACTCTACATTATACTATTATAATAAACATAATTATTATTCTCGCTCATAAAATTTTAAATAACTAATTATTTTATAATATTGTGTAATTGGGGTTTTAGCCGAATTACAAAATATGAACATAAATCTTGTCAAGGTAATGAGATATATAAATATGACGTAAGTTATATTATAATAGGCGGCAATAAAATTATTACTCGGTACTGTCAAAAGAACTGTAAGTATTATTTAGTCCAAATTAATAGTTGGTAACGAACGCACACGCGTATACCATATTATATAATTCCAATACTGCGTGTGTACTACGATTTTTTTTATAGTAGCACAGCAAAATGACTGCACCTTGCCTGATGGTAAGCACAGTACAATCCAAAAACAATGGCGACCACCGAGAGAGAAAATATATTATATTATAGATACGACACTGGTCGCTGCTGTCACGCTGGCTTGCGAAAAGCCGGATATGCACAGGCTGATCCCGATACGCGACCCGCAGAAGCGAATCACTATGACGGGCTTTTACGCCATATACATGGTGGTTGCGACCCAGTCAGATTGTAAAACCCTACCTTCTCGCTTTCGTCATTGCCTCGTTCGTTATTCATCAGGATGCACCACGTGCTGGTGAGGTTGGCTTGGGCGTCTCAAGTCTTATAATGTTATTCGACACCCCTTACATCCCTAAATCGAGAATTAGAATATTGTGTACTGTACAATCCTGTTCATCATCCGAACTATGCTAGAACGAAGCACTTTGTTTTTTATTTAACCTTATGGCTGAGAATAATCCATTTTTTATTATCGTCAATTGATTGTTTACTTTATTTGTTGCTGCGAGATTAAATTTATATGGATCAGTGCACTGGCCAAAAAGTACTTACTCTTTAGCACCACCCGTGGAGCACTTACAAGGGTCTTCTTGTCAGACGCGGCTTTTCACATCTTCATAAGTCATGCTAAATTCTCATATATGATACACATGGTCATCCATAATGTTGGCAGCAAAAAGAATTCATTATTACACCCATACCTAAAATATTTTTCTATTGGACGATTTTTGTATCAGTAGGCGTGGGTATGAGAAACGTTAACTTTACGAGAGTGAGACGTTCACAAAAACTACGTGACTAATAAATATACGACAGGAAAGGGTGAGAGATTAGTGTTAAAAATGAGAAACTGGATAGCGATATCGCTAGTTATGTATTGGACAACAAAGTTTTCAATCAGCTGACACCCGCGTTTTCATCTGCGTTGTTTATTATCTTAACTAAAATATACCTTTTTTTTTATGTCATAGGTGGCAAACGAACAGGTGGGTCACCTGCTGTTAAGTGATCACCACCATCCATGCACACTAACAACCCCAGAGGAGTCGTAAGTGCGTTGCCATCTTTCGGAGGGAAGGGTTAGGGGAGGGAAAAGGAGAGAGGAGAGGGGAGGGGAGATGGGTCTCCGGCGCTCTCACTGACCGAACGAAACGCAACAATGCAAGCACTGTTACTTCACGTCGGTTTTCTATGAGAGGGTGGTACTACCCCGGGCGAACGACCCATTCATGCTGAAACCAATAATAGTTTCAGCGTGGCTCTACCACCATTCATAACTTACAGAATTTTCTTTGTAAACAATACGATTAGTTTCCTTCCTCTTTCCTGCTCATGCGCACCACACCGCTTGCTCCACTTTAAACATAGCTGGACGCGCATAGGGTTTATAAAAATCGTAGTTTTTAAAAATCATGTTTTAAATAAACATATGGTGATAACGTTGCTATTATATAAACACCAAATGTCTAAGAAATAATAGCAGCCCGTCACAGGCTCCTATGGATGCAAGGTACTGATGTAACATCATAGGCCCTGTGTCAATATGATACAGATCCATGTATGGAACTTTTTATGTACTATTCATCAAAGTCATAGAAAATCTGTAATAATAAAAATGTGTAAACAAACAACGTTTTTATCATTTTGTAATTGGCAAAAAAAAGTGTGTGTGTACTTACGTACACACATTAGAAGTTATACTTCTTTGGCGTAACAAGATAAAAATCTTTTCAAATTTTTTATCTTTCGCCTTATTCTAAGTTTGTAGAAAAAACGACACTAACAATAGAAAAAGTTGACTATAGCTAACTTCAGGGCGTCGGTTTTTGTGACGGTGTGCGCGCGCATTGTAATAACTTCAGGGTGTCGGTTTGACGTGACGGCGTGCGCGCGCATCTTAAAAATTTACTCTCAATGTTTCCCTAACGCGCCAAAAGAAGTATAACTTCAACATATAAAAATAATTACTGTCGATTATTCTTAGCAGATAGGAACGTAAAAAGTTAGATTAACAGAAAATATTTTTTTATATCCTGCTGGCCTAAAATATCAGTATTATGTGATTTGAAAAAAGAAGACTTTGAATAGAGTTTTACTTAAGATCTTCATTTGTTTTTTTTTGGTTATCTGTCATTTTATTTGATACGTAGTGTATGATATTTTATGTATGTAGTGTATGATATTCCGCAATTTTTTTCTCCACAATTTAAACATTATTTTTTTCGACGAAAAAATGTTATTATTGAATGAAGAGAACTTCATTTGATATGTCAGAGTGATAACATTTCACAAGCAGAGAATTTAACACATATGGATATTAAATTCTATAAGTATAGTTTCTGTTATTGTGAATAAAAAATACATATATTAACCATTTGACACAGAACTGACAATTATGGTTTTCGCTCAAAAGTCAACCATGTGAGGAGATCGTAGTTATAAGCTCTGGGCACAATATTAGGCCTCATTACCATCGCACCAAGAGACTTATAATTAACAAAAGAAAATGAAATAAACAGTTATTTAGGTATTAAGTGGGAGTATATTAATACACTCCCGAACAAGCGTGCCAAACAGAGTTTTTCCACGATAACTCCTTTGAATATTATTATGAATTTCTTGCTTCAGTAACCGAGAGTTGCTTAACCTATTTACATTTTTATGATGTTCTCGTCCAATAACGTTGTTATTGTTAATGCGAATAACTTGTAAAAGATAATTTTAAATTATAATTAGAATAAACGGATAAATATTTCTTCAACATAAGCTCTTATTATGAACAGAATTGCACTACTCATATATATTAATTACTAAATCATTTATTACAAAAAAATACTTTGATTCATAGCACAGAAATTAAACCGTTTTTAATTCAAATATAATTGAAGTAATTTATATTACAGTTAAAAATTTAATTGATGGAATATTTTTCACGGCATATGTTAAGGAGTAAAACAATTCATCGATGATTCTATTCAATCACATTCGAAATCAGAGGAGATAATTAGGTATCACCTCAGTAAATTCGAAAATACAGTTTTATTGAATTTGTTCGCACTTGGTAGTTGTACGATATTCACGTATGAAATTCTATGAAAAATAATAAAAATATGGAGATGCGTAGCTTCGAACGACGCTCGTGCATCCGATATTTGCATTTTATTTGCAAATTGCTTATATCCATCGATATCTCGATGCTAACGGCTCTTCATAGATACAAATAACAATTGTATATATTTTTTAAATGGTATTAAGAATCTAGCACTAATTTAATTGAATTATTACTTGAACTTTTCATAACTTGTAATATAGTACCAGAAATGTCATATATGTACAGTACATATCACCATCATCATCATCATCACCCTTACCCCACCTAATTAGGGTCGGCACAACATGTTTTCTTTTTACACTCTCTCCTGTCAAATGTCATCTCAGTATTCACACCTTTTACGCACATATTATTTTTTACACAGTCCATCCATACCTTTTTTGGTCTTCCTCTACTCGTATATCCGTCCACAATCATACTCAACACTTTTCTAGTTGCATGGTTTTCATCTCTCCTTATGACATGCCCATACCATGGTAACCTATTACTCCTCAACTTCTCTGTCACTGGTGCTCTTTTCAAACATCCTCTGATATATTCATTCATAATCTTATCCATTCTAGTCACACTACATATCCACCTTAACATTCGCGTCTCTGCCACATGTAATTTTCTCTCATCCGTCTCTTTCGTAGCCCAGCACTCAGATGCATACAGCATGACTGGTCTTATCATAGTTTTATAAGCCTTCTCCTTGAGTTTTAAAGACATTGTGGGTCACAAGCTACCCCATACACATTTCGCCATTTCATCCATCCTGCATTTATCCTATTCCTCACGTCCTAATCAATGCCACAACATTATTATTGAAGTGAAATTTCTAATGCGACTTCCAACAACGTTGCGTTAAAAGTTTAACGTTACCATGGAGGGGGTATGAAACCACTGTTGCGTTAAACGTTCAACGTCCCTGGGGGGGGATAGAAAGAGACAGAGCGAGAAAAATAATCAAACATTTCGTATCTTACTTTAGTTATCATAATCCCATTGTAAATGTTATAGATTTGGATATTTCTCCACTCGAAAATGATAATTAAAAGAAGTGATTAAAATTGTGAATTGTAAGCAATGCTAATAAAGCTTGTCTTAAACAAAACAAAATTATTTCACTAAGAATCCATTTCTACCCCTTCCTATTTTCATTTCCACATTACGAAGTTTCACTTCTTCCCTCCCTCCGCAGGGAAGAAGTGAAACTTCACACACTATTTTTATTATTATTTATATATATCTTACATATCTTACATATGTAAACTATTTTTTTTATTGTAGCACGACAAAGTGACTGTACTATGCCTGATGGTAAGCACAGTACAATCCAAAAACAATGGCGACTACCGAGAGACAAACTATCGATCGCCGGTCACCGTAGTCATGCCGGTCTGCAGATACTGCGTACTGATCATGGTACACGCTTACAGAGTTAAGTAAGATTTCAAAAAATCGACTGTTGCGTAGGGGGTATTATTGAGCTTCACAGTTGGGCCCTTCTCGGTAATGTGCGATGTTCATTGGCGGTCAAAACACCCTTAACTCCAGATATCTTCTATCTAACTTTTTAGTTTTTCTATTTGTGTTGACATAAGAAGCTTTAAGAGTTTTTTTTTGGCAACCAATCTTCTAGTAGATTATTACTGTCAATATCGAGTAGTTAATGATATTAGAAGTTTCTTGTGATGATTTTAATGAACTAACAAGATGGTGGACATCTTGTTAGAACTTTTCAGGGAGGTTTTGTGGCAAGTCAGAATCCATGCTCGGTGGTATTATTTCCGAACCACTTGACTTGTGCATAATAACCAAACTGTATTATTTAAAACACCACCAATATTAACAATATAGAGCCAAATAACACAAGATTATAAATAAAATATAAAGACCACTACATGATAAAGGGTGTCGAATAACATCATAAGACTTGAGACATCCAAGCCAACCTCACCTGCACATGGCGCACCCTGCTGAATAACGAACGAGGCAATGGCGAAAGCGGGGTGGTATGGTTTTACAGCCTGACAAGGTCGCAACCACCATGTATATGGCAAAAAAGCCCGTCATAGTAATTCGCTTCTGCGGGTCGCGTTTTGGAATCAGCCTGTGCATATCCAGCTTTTCGCAGGCCGGCATGACAGCGGCGATCGGCGATGGATAGTGTGTCACTCGGTGTTCGCCATTGTTTTTGGATTGTACTGTGCTTACCATCAGGCGTAGTGCAGTCATTTAGCCGTGCTACTATTAAAAAATCCCGCCAAAAACACCTTCAAGAGTTGATAATAGTATTGACTCCACAGTCGAAGTTGTGATTTTTAGGTTCAATATAAGCATCAACCGCGAATTTCTTAGGTTAGTTGTATAATTATGACCGCATTTCTGTTTTAGAAATAAATAAACTTTAGAATTTGTTTTATTACTTGTGATTATAAAATTTGATGAATTACGTTATTGATCTTGTTGGAAAAATATAATTATAGTACTTTCCAATATTCAAAATAGCAGTTTTAGCACCAAAGAGATTGTACTGATACCGATGTAAACGAATTACTTTGAAAAATAGTATTTTAGAAACGATGTATTTACTTATCTAACTAATTTTTTACCTATATATAAATAAGCAATGGGGAAACGGTTAAGAACATTTCCTTCTTCTGTTTCTCAGCCACATCTTCTTCAATCTATTTTTATTTTGTAGCTATTGGCGAGCTTTAATGTTATCATTAAAAAAAATGGAAAACTTTTTTTCTATACACTTGGAGTTAACTCGACCACCGGACGAGCACTTGTTTAAATAAGATTTAAAAGACTCGAAGAGAGGTCCTGTATTTGTCTCTGATGTATCTTAAGAACGAAATTTTTGATGAAATCCTGTATACATTATGTAGGATATATATTCAAATTTCCCTGATTTCCAATAGAGTGTAAGCGGCGCGCAATGCGTACTATTGAAAATTTCTTATTCAGTTATTTCTTGAGAACTGTTTGGGATTTCCTTTCGGGTGGAAGTTTTAAGCCGGCAGTAAATTATTCCATCGACAGGTGAGGGTTGTGAAGGCAAGATTTACGCCCACGGGCACAGTGGGCCTTCCTTTGATAAGATGTATATTACCTGGCGGATAATGTTTCCTGCAAGTGTCCGGCGGGGATTGACCTGCTTCTGGAAAGTTCTGAGTGGTAATAAATTGGAAAACTCAGTTATCGGCTATTCGATTTCTTTGAAATTTATCGGTAGTTGGAATTCATTTTATTTTTAATACATTTGTTAAAAAATTTGAATAACTATGATTCGTATCGGAGTTTCTTTGGTTTAGACATATGACTATTATACTACTATTATACACTGACTAGAATAATTGATTTATTTCTAGATATTTTATACATTATCATCACATATTGTAAACCGCATCATATCTCTCGCTGCTTATTTATCTGTTACTATGATTATAACTCAAGAAATAAATTTTTTTATCATGGGTGAATTCTATGGTCACGTTTTACTGTATATTTATTTTATTTTTGACTGTTAGTAGGTAAAGTAACATAAGTTGCTAGGAAAAAATGATATGCCAAACATTACAATAACTTATGTTTTCATTTTCCTATGGTCTAATTATGACATATCAATTAAATTAGCAGTAATATAATAAAGCGAATGTAAATGAAATAGTATAAGGGAATAATATAAAAGATTCGTTACTATGTCAGTTTTTAATTTACAAGAGGCCCTGTAGTGAAGAAATAAAAAATACAGTGTAAAAATGCTATTTGAGAGTAAAATAAAATATGTGAACTCAAATTTCGTAGTTAACGTGAGCGAAGCTACGTTTACAGCTAGTATATTTTAAGTTAGGGATTGATCGTATTCTTAAGCGTTAAGTAACTGTGTGGTTGATTATAGCTTATGTACTAAATCAATACTCGGGGTGCATATAACGTTCAAGCTGCTATCTAAATGCGTAGATAGAAACTTAGTCTCGAGATGGAGGCATATATAATGTGGTGCCAGCTGAGCTGGTGCGGGCATCTGTCGCAATTGTCTTATAGGAGAAAGGTGAAGCGCATCTTCTTTTGCGAACTACAGTATGGTAAATGGAAAAGTGGAGTACAATTTTTACGTTTCAAAAATGTTCACAAGATATGAAGATATGAAGAGAAGCGATTCTGAACTTTCTCAGTGGGAGTCGTTCACTGAAGAGGTTATTGCATGGAGGCAATTTGTTCAATAGAAGTTAAACTTGTTTGAGTAAAGGCATGACAAAGAATAAGTATGAACTCCTCAGAAACAAACAGTTTTTAACAATAAAACAATACCGCTAACATTACTTTAGAGTGCCCTTTTTACGCTCGTAAATTTAGAGCTAAAATCGGCCACTTTAGTAATTTACGGGATAAACACTCCAGCCCCTGAGCTTAGCTGTTGTAGCTACAACCAAGTAGGAAAATTATATATAGATGCTGTCAGATTTTCGGCTTGATGATGTGTAAGGTAGGGTGAACGATTGTGACGTCTGGGAATGATGCCTCTCTCTGTGCGTCTGCCAAAATCTAATGTCTATAAAAATATGTTGTGCTATGTTATGTATAGTGAATACATAAACCAGATCGAGTTTATTGCTGGTACTTCTCGATGACTGGGTTATTTTCCGGGTAGTTTTGACGTTCATAAGTGGGGGCAGGGCCTAAATTGAATAAATAAATTTTGGATTTTGGTTTTCACTATGTAGAATAACATATATAACATACATTTGAGTTTCTAATATATACAAGTTGTGATAAATCAGGCATCGCCTTTAAAAGCTTATAACCTTGGCCAGTCTCCATAGGAGAAAATAATTTAAAGAAGGTATGGGCGGACTAGCTTGACCTAGGTACCGTTCATTCGCCACTGTCCACTGTCAGGCCGGACCAAGACGAGATGGGTTGAGGACACATTTTTGCATAGCTTAGTTCTTCGTATAGGAGACGGTTAGGGTCATACCGGACTGTCTGCGTCTTTATCATTGTTAGTATAGTCTGTGTCTGTCTTTATATGTTATCAGTGACTATTCTGTAGCTTACAAGTATTCTACAATATACTGTAGCGAACTGGCCATTGAAAAGTGTCTATGCACACTGGCCTTTTTGAAAAGATGACTTATTCGATGTGACAGATGAATATATATTTTTCCTCGGCATAGAAGTCCATATTAAAAGTCTCGATTGCAAAGTCAGTGTTTATTTTTATCATTATATTACATAGAACACGCTTAAAAATACTTTCCTAATCAATATTAGTAAATCTTTATTTCCGTCAGTACATATAATTTCCTTTCATATTCTGTAACAATTACTATTATAACGAGATGATGAACGAACGCCAGTTACAAATTAAAAAAAAATCTCCACTTAATAATTTAGATCGAAATTTTGTACACGGAGAGTCATTTTAAATTCAAATGTCATTTCTAAATTAATAAACAAAAAAATAAAACAGTCAATATTTTGGAAATCATATGGGAAAAAACCTAAAATGAAATATTTATATGCAAGCGATATTAATTAAATTTTGTAAAACATGTACTCCGTGTTATACCAAAAACGATTTTCTATTAATATATAATAAAAAACTAACAATCATATAATATGAGTAAAAATACAATTACCAGATAACTATAATATTACATGTGTTTACAATAATAAATATAATATTCTTTATTAAAAAATAACCAAGTATCTATTATACAATATTATACATATTATTTATTCCCTTTGACAGCAAAGACAGTGACCGTGAGCTTAAAACGGTGTCATTAAAACACTGAGGCGTCTTTTCCGTTTGTTTATGTTAATAGAGTGGGCAAGTCTCTTTGATTTTGAACGAGCTGACCCACGGCAGGACCGCCTATCGTTTACTTTGGGATATTAACGACGCAGCTTCCACAAAATTCAACCGTTCCTTAGTTGTAACTAACTTTAGTCTGGCCTTTAAAGTTACTCTTAAAAGGAAAATCGCCTGCAGTGTTTGAAGCTTCCACACGGCTATCTCGTTCTTTGATCCGCCAACGTAGCGTATCTTGAGCCCATTTTTTCGGCATATCTAAGCAAACATTTTAGGACTTCAATAATGCTTTAGCTTTCTCAGCTCAGTTTTAAGGACACTGTTAAACATCATTAGTGTGAGGTGGGATTGAGATGTTATATTTTTTATGTTGTATGTAGCATAAAGGAATGCAAATTACCTGATATTAAGTATGAGTCTATCCTAATTAATATTATAAATTCGAATGAGAGTTTGTTTGTTACAGTTTCACGCCTTAAGTACTATAGAGGATTGTCATGATATTTTGCATACACGTTGCAAGGGATACAGAAAAGGTACTTTTCATATAGAAAAACAGCACTGTTCCCGAAAAACAGCGTATATTTAGTTATGTGGTTCCCAGGACAAGTGATTACAACACGTTCTCATGAAAATGCTGTGTAAGCAGCATAATTCTCACGCGTTCGTATAATACATGGAAACAATTAGTTAACATGTTTAATTAAGTAGAATAAGGATTCATTCGTTCTGGGCATCTTCTTTTAATCAGAACAATCATTTTAAGTACTAATAAACTCTTTGTAATTAATTAAATAGTAACATAAAATTTATTTTTTTAAACAAAAGTCGCTCCCGTAATGTTGGTTCTACATTAATACTAGCGAAGCCTCGGGAAAAGATAGTAACTATGTATAATAGACGTGAAAAGGGCTGCAGTATTTAGGTCAGTTTTACTTATATACCCAGCTACTTCTGAGTACTGAGTTACCAGACCGTAATGGTAACCATTGTTTACATGCCAGAACATAACAGCTAGATCACTGGTGGTTAGCGATATTGTTCCTACAAGCTTTACCACTCATGGTACTTCTCATGAATAGATGTTGTCATGGTATTTGACTAAAGATAGTGTTTTATTTTTGTCCCCATTAAGTTTGTTTTAAAATGGGGTTGAACTGGAATACATGCATGTGTATGATATTGGAAGTCCGACTTTCTTCAATAATTTATTATAAGGAGACAACATTTGTCAATCCAGCGACATTCAACATGAATAGGAGAGTATGTGTCTGGTGTTGCATGTTCTAATATGCAACGTAGACAATATAATACTTCATATTATACTATGCCATCTAAAAAACAAACATTACTTGAAGTTTAAAGACCTCAAAATAGTAGAGCTACGCTGAAGCTATTAATGGTTTCAGCATGAATGGGTCGGTTCGACCGGGGTAGTACCACCCTCTCACAGAAAACCGACGTGAAGTAACAGTGCTTGCATTATTGCGTTTCGTTCAGTTCCTTCCTCCTTCCATTACTCCCGCTCTCCCCCAAGACAGATTGGCAACGTACCCCCCTGGTGTTGCAAGTGTCTATGGACGGTGGTGATCACTTAACTACAGGTGGCCCACCTGTCTGTTTGCCTCCTATGATATAAAAAAAAACCATGAAAACTTCCGAAACGTTCATAAAACTCTCCTTATAGTTTTCTCTGATAACTATTCATTGCGTATTATTGTAGAGTTCTAAAAAGTAAAATCCCATTAAGTTCGATTGCAAGAAAACGATATACGTATTACTTCAATAATTTTGACACTTTGTAGTGCATTGTGAAGTTATTGTAAAATAAATGAATTATAATAGTCAACTAATAGTAGGTAATAACTAAGGAGGTTTTATTCCTGCATAGTATTTTTTCGTGTACATTTCTTTTAAAATCACTTGGCTATCACATTGCATAGATGTGATTGTTACAAATACCAACTGTTTATTATTATTGAGCTATTTATTTCACATTTCTGGTTATATATTCTTTTCAAAATTATATACATTAACATTGCAATATATTATAGTGGTCTATGTATAAATAACCATTCAGTTTGCGGAGCATAGATAATTCAATGTAAGGCGTTAGTTAGGGCTAACGTAGGCAGTCGGTTTAGTGGCTCATCCAGGCCTGGGAACTACTTCCAGGCACCATTCCAACTGGCACACAACACACTTAGCTAGCGAATAATCCATTAGGATGTCGGATTTTCTACCGCTAATATTTATTATCTTAGACGCTAAACTTTTCTCTAACGATAGCTTATTTCCTTTTAGGATTACATCTTAATAGAATAAACACTTGCGTTATGTAAAAATATATTGACGGATATAGATTGACGCGTCTATTACTCAGCATCTATCAAATACCAACAGAATTATTTTGAGTAACATAAATGCAAATCACACCAAAATAATATAAAGCAAGGATATCTACTAAAATAAAGAAATTTTTACAATACCTTATTTGCGTTTAAAGATATTGGTGTGTATGTGAATTCTCGTTTCTTATTGTTATTGAAGTATTGGTTATTTTATTTGTCGGTTCTTGTAGATACATCGAAGATACGCTGGCTTCCTTTTTATGATTTAATATACGCATCATTCAGCGATAACTAAATTTACATTTCTATATTTCTTTAACGAGATAAAAAATTAAAATAGAGGCATTATATTTTAATTTTGTTTTGTACAATTATTATATCAATATATATCGGACGATATTGTTAAAAGCTGAATAATGTTATTAAACATTATAAATACCTTTGGGTACCTATTATACCTATAGGATATACCCATATACAGGCTGAAAGTTTAGACAGTAGCAATATTTATAGAGGTTACTCTGCACTCGATTCTCATTCTAAATCAATTAAAAAAATAGGTGATATTTCACCTAATTATCTACAAAAATACAAAAATTATACGCAATCTTCTACGCGTCTATGTTAAAGCACAGTGTCAATTACCATCGGGTGATTTCACTTTCAATTGAAAGTGAACGTGAGAACGGTATGAACAAAACAAATGGGTATATTGTCCATTTTATTATCTAAGGCTATTAACTTCGGGTCGTCTCTTGTAGCTTTTGGCACCGGTCATTACACCTAGGTTAATTTTGTTTGTGTTTATATTTTTGAACAAACTTTAACTTAGGTTCTATTTGTTGTTTATTTGTGTTTGTTTTGATATTACTATTTTATATGTTAAATGTGACTATGAACCATCATCTCTTAGAATACTGCAAGTGGCTAACTTGACACCTGATATATTTTAAAGCGTGCAGAAAAATGGTAAATGTAAAATATTGGATGCAATGGATCTGTCCAAGTTTGGTTTCTTTTTATATATACATATATATATAACAACTATATTAACGTTTAGGGAACTCATATTATTAGACTGTATCGAGCATAGTTTATGACTGTTTTTATTTACATTGATTTAAATTCGGGCTGTCAATTTAAACAACGTGCCCGCCCTGTTCTGAAACAAAACGAATCCACCGCAACGGGTTCTATTTGCATAAGCAGATAAGGGAGCTGGCACTAATCCACTATTGTTTCAATTGCAACACTATTCATTAGAGACAGTCCCTCGTTATGCTAATATACCGTCAATTGTGCCCTAACCGTTGATTTCTACCGATATAGCACGTATGTGTCTACGAATGCTTTGTTTATTATACATGTTCGTATTTGAAATTAACTGAATAATGCAATCAAGGTATAATATGATAACAGTAAATTAATTGTTGTCTTTATAGGAGTGATATTTTACAATTAGATTCAGATTTCGTCTTTTAATTGTAATGATTTTTTTATAATAAAGCATGATATTTTCTTTTTCTTTTTATTTTTTTTTTATCACGGCACAATGACTGCACTGTGCCTGATGGTAAGCACAGTACAATTTAAAAACAACGGCGACCACCGAGTGACACAGTATCCATCGCCGGTCGTCGCTGTCATGCCGGTCTGCGAAAACCTGGATATGCACAAGCCGATCCCGAAACGCGACTCGCAGAAGCGAATCACTATGACGGGTTTTTTCACCACATGCATGGTAGTTGCGACCCGGTCAGGCTGTAAAAACCCTACTACCCCGCAAAGCGAATCACTATGACGGGCTTTTTCGCTATATGCATGGTAGTTGCGACCCGGTCAGGCTGTAAAACCCTACACCACCCCGCAAATATCAGTATTTAAAAGCTTTAGTATATTCATGGTCATTAAAATTGAAACAGGGAATACTCGAAAGCTATTTAATGATCATATAGTTTGTGAACATACGTACTAATGAAAAATAATTTTTTCATAGACTTTTTTTTGAGATCTGAGTTTCTATCATGTCAAAATTACTGAACGTATCGGTATTTGATGCATAATGTTTTGTAAATGATTTTAGGCTAATAATTTTTTGGATTCGACTGAACCTTTTCGATTACTTTAAATGTCCAACAATGCGCACGAAAATCAGCTAGTTAACAGATAAAATCATAACAAGTTAATTTCATTTTCTTGTGTTCACCAAGCTAAGCGTCCATAATATTGGTACTTTATCACATGTCGGTATCAACTGCTGTATATACAGTAATCAAGTAGGTGGTAAAATCTATGTAACCGACAGGCCATAATATTAGAAAATACAGCCACAGTAATTGGTACATCACCATGTGCATTGCTGTAGGTTCTACGAAATCTTTCGATGTCATTTAGTGTATATCATACTGCAAAGAGGCATAAACCTATATATACATCTTTAGTTCCGTTACGTTTTGCGATCGGCCAGTGCTTATCGCTCTGCAGAGAGACTTGCGAACTGGCATGACGACGGCACAGTAACTTCTTTTGTTCTATAATGTTTTGGCATTAGCCAGTCTAAATAGTTTTGCAGAGGGTCTTATGAACGGGCATAACATTGGCGCAGTGTCTATCTCTTGTTCTGTAAAGTTTTAGGATTGACCAGTGTATATAGTTCTGCAGAGAGGCTTATGAACTGGTATGACAGTGGCGCAGTGACACTGTCTTTTGTACTCATGTTTTGGGGTCGGCCATGTGTTTATCGTACTGCAGAGAAGTTTATATGCTAACATGACAGCGTTGACTAGGAATGAATCTCATGCTGGTAGTCGTTATTATTGGATTGCACTGTACCTACCATTAGGTTCTGTGTAGTTACTTTATCGTGCTCAAAAAGATAAATATATATATATAATGTTATTTACTTTTTTCCAAGTCATTTTACTAAGCATTACAAACAGGGACTACATTATTCCATATATAAACGTTCAGGTGCACGCTTGGAGTAATATAAAAGGTTGAGACTTCTGAAATGGTAATTTCTTTATAAAGCACGTAGGGAATGTTAGAAGTTTAATCGAGTGGGCAGGCGGTAGGACCGCATAATGACTGCGTCATATCGAGCCGAAGCAGCGATGGGGCCAGCTTTCTTCCCTTATGAGAATTGAACATAGGCGAACTGGTTACGAGTGTATGTTTTGCTAAGATTTTCATATTTGTTAATAGCACTCCACCGTATCTGATGATAAGTTTGGTAGTTCAGTGTAAAAAGTTCGTTTGGAAAGTGACGTTGAATATTTTTATGCTTAAAATTTTACCTTCTATATTATAATTGATATGTCCCATTGTGTTTCCTGATAGTTGGTAGTAGTATATTAGTAGTAAGCCTTCTGTTAATAATTGCATTTTTTCCATTTTCTGTTCACATGAGAAAGTTTCCAAGCATTGCAAGCAAGCATTTCATATTGAACTCGCACTAGTTAATGTATCTTTATATATAAATTTCTTCTGTACCTGTGTATGTCACTGAACTCCTCCTAAACGGCTGGACCGATTTTGATGAAATTTTGTGTGCGTGTTCCAGTGGATCCGAGAATGGTTTAGATTCATTGGAACTGGTAGGTGGCGCTGCGGTTGAATGTTAGATTTATTTTTTTATTATCAAGGCAGGACAACGTCCACGGAGCCCGCTAGTTATATAAAATTACTGTACTAATTCGATAATGTACAATATTATTCCTTTACTATATATTCAACAATTTATTTAATTGTGTGTTTAATGGATATAATTAAATTATTCAAGTGAAGTCAAACTACAGTTAATATATTATGAAAATAAAAAGGTATTTTTAGGGTAGGATCAAAAATCAGCAGTATTCTGCAAAATTTACAATCATACTGATAATTCTTGTTCGTAATAAACAAAAAAATAAAATTACTAGAAAGGCCTCTGTGTAGTTATACTGATTTTTTAGGCCACACACACATTTTGGAAAAAAAGAAATCGTTCATGTCATCGACAATTAATTAACTTTTTATAAGTTAACCCGTTGCTTCCATGAATTTTTTGGTCCGCCTATGTGACTAGATCTCCTATTCAATCACCTATTGAAATGAATTTTTTTAATAAAAAAAAGGCAATCTTGTATTATTTGACAAACTGTTTGGTTAAAAATCCAATTGTATGCGGGCTACGACGAGCTCCGGTACCAGCTGTGACCGCATTATATCGGCAGCGGTCGTATTGGCCGGACGGGCCGGAAGAACCGGGTCAACTGGAGGTTTGATGAAATACCCCACCGCAGCGCCTCGCTCATTTACAATGCCAGATGTAGTGTTTTATTAATGTCCAAAATATCCTTAGAATGCTGCAGCTTGAGTTACCGTTACTATATTAAAATATATAGATATACGAATAAATTTGCATGCAATTTATGTTGCATTTAATAGCTGGCGTTAGAATCTATACTTAATATTATAAACCTGGAGGGTTTGTTTTTTTGGGTGAACGTGCTAATCTCAGGAACTACTGGTCCGGTTTGAAAAATTATTTCATTGTTAGTTAGCTCATTTATCGAGGGAGGCTATATATATACATCATTACCCTAAGACCAATAGGAGCGGAGCACCAATGAGGAATGTTTAAAAATCGGGATATTTTTCCTTTTGAGAGCTTTCGCTACGTGTTAGCGTTGGCCAAAAGTAACTACTCCCCGCGAACGAAGTCGCGGACAGAAGCTAGTTAACCATAAAATCGATGATATTCTATATTTAGTACGATTTTTAGAGGGTAAAATCTTTACTGTAATTACTGAATATAGTACAACGTCATTACATAGGATAAACAGTGTCCCCCACCGCGTTGTCTGTCTGTTCGCGATAAACTCAAAAACTACTGAACGGATTTTCATGCGGTTTTTACCAACGCATACAGTAATTCATGAGAAAGGTTTTAATATATAATTTTTTTATAATGGTCAGGGCGGAACAGCGTCTGCCGGGCCAGCTAGTAATACATAAGGGAGTCATCGCGGGCCGCCGTGGTGAACGGTCGTGTTTGCGCTCCGCGCTCTCCGTTCGTCCGTCCGATCCGCTGACTCGCTCTCGCGCTCGTGCCGTCTCGCTCGCTTTCATGTCGACCGCGCTCGACTTAGTGGTGTCTGTGTGTGGCTAATGTTTTTTCGTTCTGCGTCGTTTATGAGTATTTCTCTGTGGTGGTTTTGGATTATTTTTATTGATTATTATCTTTTCTGACTTGGCTTGCTTACGGATTCCGAACTAGTTTTCGTACCTGACTTGGCTTGCTTCTTGGACTTTGTGATTTTCTTCGTTTTTTTTTTTTTTTTGACTTGGCTTTGTTTTTT
>MU158751.1:2393636-2407455 GCA_015888305.1 Antheraea pernyi | reverse complement strand
GGGGGGGGGTGCGACCTCCCGTGTTGCTGGAGTGACGGCGGGTACACGCGGCGATGGTGATGTTGATGTTGATTCTTCTTGCTGCATGGGCTTCACTATCTTCGCTCTCTTGCTGAGCGGCGGCGCTTCTGTTGGCGTAGGTGGTGTCGGTGGTGGTGCGCGATTCGCGGCGGCCTCTGCTTCAGGTTCACTGCGCTTACGGAGTCGCAAGTGCGTTTCCAGCCTGTATTTGGGGGAGGGATGAATAGGGAAGGGGGAGTAGGGGAGGGAGGAGGGAGATGCGAGATGCGAGATGGGCTTCCGGTGCACTCACTGACCGAACGAAACGCATCAATGCAATCATTGTTACTTCACGTCGGTTTTATGTGGGTCAGGTGGTACTACCCCGGGTGAGCCGACCCATTCATGCTGAAACCAGTAATAGCTTCAGCGTGGCTCTACCACCTATAAAGCTAGTAATTTTTATTTTTTTTATTATTTTATTAGCTATCATCATCTCAACAGTCTACAGGGTTGCAGGCCAGTTCAGTTCTATAGGCTTCTTTCTGAAGGAAGGTATGGGCAAAATCACCACGTCAGTCTATGACGTATTTGCGATCTAAAACTCCAAAAGATACACAGTTCTATATTTTCCGACATATGGTGGTAATACAAGAACATTTCTATGAACTTGAAGCTTTCCTCACGATGTTTTCCTTCACCGTCAGTTGATTACGTTACCAATTTGAATGAGTAAACGAACGAGAATTCCGAAATATTCGTTAATACACGCTAGGTTTCGAATCTGCGGACATTTAACTGACATTCCACCGATCAAACTATTCCACCAACACGATTGGTAATTAACACCATACAAATAAACCGATACTCGGTAGTGATCGGACGAAAGGTATATTGTTTTTTAATAGTATAATATGCAACAAAGATTACTTTCCAATTCCTAATGGAAGTTTTATTAGTTCCCTTTGTTCTCGGAGATTATCTATATTTGACTTCTGACTGAAGCGAAATCGGCTTTCATCCCACAACCAAATATTTATATTTTCCTTCTTTCTTCATATTAAAAATTTCATGAACTTTATTAATTCTCTGGAGATAATGGTATATAGTGTGTTCGATTTACTAGTTAAAATAAAACCTGAAATAAACCTTTTCGCCGGGTTGTAATTTCCATCCTGTACGATGGCTATGAAATTTTAGCACGGCTACGTTGTCGTATTACCGTAACTGTAAAAATCTGTTTTATTTATACATACACCGTGGGCCTACCTCCCTTTCCCTCTCCCCTCCTTCCCTTCCCTTCCCCTCCCCCAAACACAGGCTGGCTACGCACCTGCAACTCCTTTGGTGTTGCAAGTGTCTATGTACGGTGGTGATCACTTAACATCAGTTGACCCATCTGTTCGATTGCCATCTATGATATTAAAAAAAACTTAATAAGAATGTAAAGCTAACGTGTCTGTACATTTTCGATTTTCGTGAAAAAAATTGTTTACAGGTATCTAGGTATAAGTAATAGAATACATTTCAATCATTTTTAGACATGTCTGTATATCTGTTTGTATGAACACGCATCACTGCTAAAATACTGGTATCATAATAAAACCTCATATATCTATACTATATATACTATATACTATAATTACTATAATATTATAAAGAGGTAGAGTTTGTGACGTTGTAAGGGGTAATCTCAGGAACTACTGGTCCGATTTGGAAAATTCTTTCATTGTTATATAGCTCATTTATCAGGGAAGGTTATATGCTATATATCATCACGCTAAGACACATAGGAGCGGAGCAGCAATGAAGAGTGTTGCAAAATCGGGGTATTTTTTTTCTTTTCAGAGCTTCCGCTGCGTTTTAGCGCAAAATAACCACTCCACGCTTACGTATTACCGCCCAACGAAGTGGGCACGGGTCAGCTAGTAATATATAAAATTATAAAGCATATCCTCGGGAGTAACTTAGTTTTCGTTTCGTTATCGTTTCATTAAAATCGTTCCACTATATCAAACTTTATTGTAATTTTAATTACGCCGCGACTTAAGTATGAGAGAAAAGTAGATAAGCGAATGGACTAAATACGTTCAGATGACTTTATTAGTCATTATTTTGTACATCAGGTTCCACGTGGACGAAGTCGAGGGCACAGCTAGTAATTATAATAAATTGTAATTCAACTGAGCATTGGCGTACCACAGATGATCTCACACGTGTGCACACACAAAGTAGGTAGATATGTTGTGGAAGGACTCTACTATTATTCCGTTCCTTATTTATTTTCTTTTTGGTAAGTCAAGAATCTTCTCCAGATATATCTTTTGTTTCCGCTGATATAGCATGCAAATTTCTTTGGCACACGTGTGCACACACAAAGTAGGTAGATATGTTGTGGAAGGACTCTACTATTATTCCGTTCCTTATTTATTTTCTTTTTGGTAAGTCAAGAATCTTCTCCAGATATATCTTTTGTTTCCGCTGATATAGCATGCAAATTTCTTTGGAATGTAACAAATGAAACCCTAGGTAGTGACCACTTAATAATTAAACTATCTACTTCTATTAACTGTATACCTAATGCTAACAATAGAAGAAATTTTAAAAAGGCTGACTGGATTTCATACAGTCTATATATTGAATCACAGTGGTGTAATATCAATGCCTCTAACAATGTTCAAGAATCATACAATTCATTTTTGAATATAATTAATAATGCCGCAGACATGTATATACCTTTTTATAAAATTAATAATAACCCCAGTAGCAAATTTACACCTAAACCATATTGGAATCAAACTTTATCTAAAGCTGTGGCACAGCGAAGGTTAGCTTTAAAGATATTTAGGAAAAATCCAACTCCAAGAAATTTTGATATATTAAAAGAGAAAATCAGGACTAGTCAGAAATTAATTAGAAACGCTAAAAATAATGCCTGGTACCAATTTTGTTCCTCTGTTAATCAAACAACCTCATCTACTGAGATGTGGCGACAAATGAAATGGCTGAATGGTGGCAATGTAGCGCGATCTCAAATTGATATAACAATAATTAATAATCTTTTACATGATTTAACTCCAGACTATGTTAACTCTGATGAACCCCTCTTTGACTCTAATAATATAATATTAGAAACTAAAATTTCCAAACATGAACTTCAAAAATCTATAAAATCTAAAGATTCTGCTCCTGGTGCTGACAACATTTCATATTCTATGATTAAAAAATTACCTGACAGTGCAATAAATGCTCTTTTAAGTATTTACAACAATATTTTACAAAATGGATTCGTGCCCAATCAGTGGCGACATATTCTTATTGTTCCTATTCCTAAACCAGGGCGACTCCATACTAATTCTTCTTCAATACGTCCGATTGCTCTTATATCATGCTTATGTAAAATTTTCCACTCTATTCTCGGAAAACGCATTGAATGGTTTTTAGAAAGCAATAACGTTTTTAACGAAAATATGACGGGATTTAGAAAAGCTAGGTCATGCTATAATAATCTTAGTACAATAGTGTCACAAATTCAAAACGGCTTTTCAAAAAACTTTATAACTCTAAGTTGTTTTATTGATATTGATAATGCATACAATAATATAGATATTCCGGTGCTATTAAGTAGTTTAAATAATTTAAACCTAGGTTCAAAAATCTGCAAATATTTATGGTCTTTCCTTAAAGAAAGAATCATTAGGATTCAATCAGAAGGGTATACTTTTATGAGAAGCACTAGTCAAGGCCTAGCTCAAGGAGATCCATTATCCCCCTTGCTTTTTAATATAGCTACTGCAAATATATGCAAACGGATCAGAAATGTTTCTATTTCTCAATATGCTGATGATTTTGTATTATATAAAGTATGTAGTAATACTTCTGAAGCAATTATCCACCTGCAAACTGCCCTTAATGAAGCTCAAATTATGTTAAGTGATCTAGGCTTAGAGATTTCCGCAAAAAAAAGTCATGTCTGTGTCTTTAAAAGAGGTATAAATAGAGACAATGTAGATATTAAAATCAAAGATATCTCAATACAGGTTAGTGAATCAGTTAAATACTTGGGAGTGTGGCTGGATCGGTCATTGAAATGGGGTAAACATATAAATGCAGTTGTAGAATCTAGCTCTAAGTTTCTAAACGTTTTCAAAGCATTAGCCGGTTCTAATTGGGGTGTTCATCCAAAACATTTAGTTCGTTTATACTTCAATATTGTACGCAGTCGAATTGACTATGCGAGCTTTCTGTATGATAATAGTGCTCAGGTTAACCTCTATAAACTTGAAAAAGTCCAAAACCAGGCTATGAGAATTATCGGGGGTTTCATTAAAAGTACTCCAATCCATGTTATGGAAAGCGAATTGAGCATATGTCCGTTACATCTTAGGAGACAATATTTAGCTGGCAAAATTATATTTAAATTTAAGTCATTCCAAAAAAACGAACTAACGAATGTATTAGAAGAACTGTCCACCTCTCTCCAATCACTTTATTGGCGTAACAGAAAAAAACCATTATTAGCTTCTATTTTTTCTCAGTATAAATATACTTCAATTCAAACAAGTATAAAACATGAAATGTTCACTTTACACACCTGGGTCGATAACATTGATTTGCACAATATAATCAAAATAAATGTAGATGGTATTTGGAAGCCAAAGCGTCAATATGATATTCTTAAAATAAAAAATATTTGTCTTCAATATATAAATAATTATTATCAAAATTTTGTTAAAATATACACTGACGGATCTAAAGCTGGTAATTATTTAGGAGCCGCATTTTTTGAGTCAAATTCCAAAACTTTTATGAAATTTCAAATTCATGAAAATATTTCAATTATGCACACTGAATTGATAGCAATTGCAGAGGCCTTATCATTTGCACAATCAACTGAATTCATTAAAATTGTCATTTTATCCGACTCAAAAAGTGCTCTTCAACACGTAGCTCGATGTACCTCGACTTTTCGAGGAATACCGATAGCCTACACTATTTTGAAGCAATTACTAGATCTCAAAGCAAAGAACAAAGTAATTGTTTTACAATGGATCCCTTCTCATATAGGTATAACTGGGAATGAAAGAGCTGATCTTTTAGCTAGAGAAGGATCCTCCGAAGGTGCTCCTATTAATATTTTACCAACTTACTTGGATGTATGCTCAGTATTTAAAAATAGCTGTTACTTGCATTGGAAGGAATACTTTGATGAGCGTTCTAAAACAAAAGGAATATGGTACAGAACGATTCAGCCACATCCCTTAAGGTCACCATGGATTGATGACAGTACGATTTGCCGTCGGGAAGCAATCGCAGGTATGAGATTACGCTCAGGACACATCCCATGTAAAAAGTTCGCCTACTTGATGCGTAAAGTCACATCACCACTCTGCCAGACTTGTGGACTCATCGACGATGTGCACCACATCCTGGCAGAATGTGTTCGCAGCGAAGATATTCGATCTCGGCTTAATGCTTCTGGTTCGTTCCACACGGGTTTGTACAATTCCTTATTGTCAGAACCCACTTCGAAAGGTGCTAAAGATTTGTACAAAATTAATATAAGCTATTGTTAAGTTTATTGTCATTGTTATTGTTATATAGTTGTATGTCACTTAGGCGACATAGTCGCACAGGCGACTAAGCCTTCATTAAATAAAAAAAAAAAAAAGAAAAAAAAAGTTCACTCAAAATACATGGACGCGCTCGTGAAAGGCATGTGAAGTTATGCACATTTGTCTCACTAAAGCATACACGTGCGTAATTAGTTTAGCTTGCAAGAATAGTTTAGCATGATATGAAATAGTGTATGCAAGACATCGGTTTAAACTGAAGAGCGCCCGTGTGCCCTTGAGCTCGCTGCCATACGGCTGAGTGTCTTAAGAGCTCGTCCAAAAGCCCGGTGAAGCTATAAATGTCCATTAGGCCAACAGCGGATAACTAGACCGAAAAATAAATGCTTGAGCGTAACTTATCAAAACGTTTATTTCAGAAATAAGATTGTTCAAATTGTTCCGATAAAATTTATCCATTACAGAAGTTTCCATTTAAAAGTAGAATTTCAGTTTTAAAGTCAGGGTACGTCGGCTTTACCAGTGTCATTTTGCAGAATTATCTGGTTAATGCTGTATTTAGTACTTGATGTTGACTTATTATACTTTTATTTATTATATTCATATTTATGTATGATGTTGTTATGTGTATGTATTGTATATGTGTAGTATATTGGTGTTGATATTTTATTTATATATTGTGATATTAAATAGGTTAAATATAATTTTATAAAAACCTCACCTTTTACATTTATCTCTGCATCATGGTTGACTGGCAGAGAATGCCTTCGGCATTAAGTCCGCCATTGCGTATTCAACGCATAATGTAAATAAATAAATATATTTGTATCGATAAAATTGATGTAACGAACTTTATTTATTGAAAGTAAGAATATAATATAATAGAATATAATAATAAGAAGATAAGATTTTACCGAATGTGCCACAAATACAACAATATACAAGCTAAATTTGATATTTTTCATTGTTCTTTAGCTTCAATAAAATCTCAATAGAAAAAAATTGTATTGTATTTAGACTTTTAACTTAATTTTTATATATTTTGTCTGAATATTTAATTTCTACATTAGTAACAACATCATTGTATCGACGTCAACAGAAATTATCATCTATTGTAACCAGTTTTATGAAATAAATAAACTAAAAAACAGATATATCGAAACCCATTTTGTATGTAGGTCAGTAAATATATTCGGCAAAGTTTGACAAATAAAAACAAACGTGTAAAATTGAAGAGGGATACATTTACCAGGAGTTACGGCGATATATACATACTCATATATATACAAGTATTACAAATTATAAAAATTATAATTTACTATAAAAAGGTTAACTATTATTTACGTATATATATGTATATAATATGTACATCTGTAGTAGTTTGTAAAAGAAATGTTTTTTGTTATTCGGAGATGGTGTATTCTGAATTATAACGAATTTCTGTGATATATCCTACTCGGGGTTTTAGATAACCTTATTCTAACTAATATTATAATTAGGAATGTGAGAATGTTACAATTCCATACCTTAACTACTGAACTGATTATTATAAAATGTTTAATATCTGCACGTTGTCAAGGGTACAGAAAGGGTCGTAGGATTCTTTTCAACGGGGTTGTTTTCCGAGCCAGTGGTAGCTTTGACATTCATAAATAAGCGCCTTTCCAAGGACTTAATTATTATTTAAACAATTTTTGATTTTGGTTTTTAATCCAAAAAAATGTACTATCCCCGTGTGATAGTTGAAATATACATTAATGTGAGTGAAGTTACGAGCAAAAGCTAGTTAATATTATTTATGTACGAGAAAGATACTGAGGATAGATGGAAATCTGTTACTCTTTCACGTAAAAAGTACGGAATGGCTTTTGATGAATCACAATAATATAGTGTACATATGAATAACTGCATAAGAATAATATTTAGGCTGAAAACTGACCAAAATGTACCTACCTATAAGTGCCAGGTGAGTTGAAAACATGTGTGCAGTTTATAAGCGATAGAAGGTATTCTTCATTGGCGTAACAAGATAAAAATCTTTTCAAAAAGTTCACCTTTTCCTTATTCTACGTTTGTAGAAAAAACGACACTAACAATAGAAAAAAGATATTTAATACATTGAATGTTTTAATACAAAGAATTACAAAAAAAAAAAAAAATATTGACTATAGCTAACTTCAGGGTGTCGATTTTTCGTGACGGTGGTTAGACGTTGAAGGTGGTAGAGCCACGCTGTAGCTATTACTAGTTTCAGCATGAACGGGTCGGCTCGTCCGGGGTAGTACCACCCTCTCACAGAACATCGACGTGAAGTAACTATGCTTGCATTGTAGCGTTTCGTTCGGTCAGTGAGAGCGCCGGAGGCCCACCTCCTTTCCCCCTTTCCCTTCCCCTTTCTCCTTTCCATACCCTTCCCCCATACACAGGCTGGCAACGCACTTGTGACTCCCCTGGTGTTGCTGGTGTCTATGGACGGTGGTGATCACTTAAGATCAGGTGACCCACCTGTTAGTTTGCCGCCTTTTGACATAAAAAAACGGTGTGCGCGCGCATCGTTAAAATATACTCTCATCATTTATCCCTAATACGCCAAAAGAAGCGTAACTTCAAAATAATTTCAATTTTTCGTTTCATCTAGTTTCAAATCATAACGATGCCAAAAAACTTTTCACCTGTGGTCATCTGAGAGTTATTTCGGTATGTGATGCATAAATTGTTGGGAGTTATATCAATGTAATGTAGCATGTCAACGTTTGTAAACATACAAATGCAGGCGAACTCGTGACTGACCACTAGTTTAATATAATTGTGATAAGGGTCAGCCCATCCTCCACTTACTGCGTCAACGAGACGTTCCAAATTATTATTAATTTCCATACAATTTTTTTCTCAGCCAAGTCAGCCGATTGATTTATTGATAAATACAAATTTGGCTTTCTACATCCGACTTATTCATGAAATTATACCCGTGTTTTAGGAAACCATGAAAGTATAAATTATTCTCTCATCAAAGCACCCTTGATTATAGACAAGCAATTATGGTGATAGTATCATTTTGATTTATGATTGTCTCTACTCTACCCTATTTTCAAAGGGTGAACAGGATCTAAAATTAGTATTCGGTAAAGATTCAAAGCTGCCTACATAAATAAGATGTTTTACTGAACTAAAGACGGTGAAGGTCTAATTTTTTTCTCGCTAAAACCAAATTAATTCGTGGTTAAGAAGGTTGAATGCGAGATTATATACAATAATGTCTTAACCCGTCGGCTGATCTTTTAAGACCAACATCTTGAAATGGCGGATCGTGTTTTTAAATATTTTTTTAAAACTATAATTTTACATTACATAATTTGTTTTCGTTCAAGTTTTTCAATTCAGGTAATAAATACGGTATTTGTTATGTTATTTTGGTTATGGTTATAGGTTATGTTTGACTTGTTATTTATTTATCACTACATGTACCCGCAGATCCGCACGCGATCTTTTAAATTGTATTAAAGAAATACAAAATTAAGAGACCATGTACAATTATAGAAATGCTCTTTAGAAACAACTATAAGTACGACACGCACGCCACTTACAATAGCATGTAACGTATACATTAGATATATAAATACTAACAATGTGTCAAATGAGGTTTATCATTAGCAACATATTTGGAACCTACCATATGACTACCTCAGTGCTCACTTACACTGTATAAGGAACTAATGAAACAATGAGTTAAAGATGTTATTATAATAATATAATATGCCCATATTGTCGATAACGTTTATGGTCTAATATCTTATTAGAAAGACACTCTCTATCTTAAAAATTACTATTAATAATTATAATGTTGAATTGTAAACAATAAATGAGCTGACGTCTTGAAATCTTACATATTACATCAATATAAATCAAGATATAAAACGTTACATCTGTCTAAGTAGTTTTTGATATATGACAATTTAAATAGAGCTCATTGACCTCCATACAATATTTTTATATGTTACTATGGATACTGAGCTATGTAGACGAGAGCGCGGTAAATAAAACAAAATGGCAGCCAAAATGACTGAAAAGATAATATAATTCAAATTACATACATAGATACTGATATATGAATTTTAATTATATTTGTTCTTGGAGTCCAGTAAAACGCACGTCTTACGCACATGTTTACAGTAAACAACATATATTTGCTAAATTTCATTCATACGAAGTCGCAAGTAATAGCTAGTCTAAAATAGAATAACCTAAATTACTTGATATAAAGTCAGATATCTGCCGGTGAAAGTTCCATAAAAATCGGTCGAACCGTTTTGGAGATAGTACTGCGGGTGGAGCCACGATTAAAGGCATAAATAAATTAAAATTGCCTAAATTACGTTTTATAAGGTCAGCTATCTGTCAGTAAGTGTCTCGTGAAGATCGGTCAAACCGTTTTGGAGATAGCACTGTAGGCAAAGCCGCAGTTAATTACTTGAATTATTTTTTTATAAGGTCAGCTATCTTTCAGTGAAAGTTTTGTGGAGATCAGTCTAACCGCTTTGGAGATAGCACTGCCGGTGAAACCACGGTTAATAATCGAATATATATAAATCAAAATCACTTTATTCAATTTAGGCACTAAGAAGGCACTCATGAACGTCAAAACTACACCGGTTTGGAAAACAACCCAGTCATCGAGAAGAACCGGCAAGAAACTCGATCTGGTTTATCTTTTTAACAAATATATATATATTTTTTTTTTATGTCATAGGTGGCAAACGAACAGGTAGGTCACCTGCTGTTAAGTGATCACCACCATCCATGCACACTAACAACCCCAGAGGAGTCGTAAGTGCGTTGCCATCTTTCGGAGGGAAGGGTTAGGGGAGGGAAAAGGAGAGGAGAGAGGAGAGGGGAGGGGAGATGGGTCTCCGGCGCTCTCACTGACCGAACGAAACGCAACAATGCAAGCACTGTTACTTCACGTCGGTTTTCTATGAGAGGGTGGTACTACCCCGGGCGAGCCGACCCATTCATGCTGAAACCAATAATAGTTTCAGCGTGGCTCTGCCACCATTAAATAATATATATAATCGAATTATAGACTAACGTTTGTTGTTCTTTTCTTATTTAGAGAATTGCTATATAAATTGTTACATTGAGAAAGACATAGGAATAAGACAAAAGATTAAAAGCATTAACTAATAAAGAAACTTAGAATTTAACTTAAAATCTTTTTCTCTCGTCCTTGAAAAGGCGCTTTAACGATATAGAAGTTTCGGGAATAAAATTAGGAACTAATTTAAACTTCCATCCTCTCTTTGATGTGACTGGAGATGTCTTGTTCTCTCCCATTATTTTTGTTTTATGTTGTTTATAACATCTTTGTTATACTTTGTTATAATCTAGTTTATTTTATTAGTATTTTGTTATAAATATCTCTTATTCTAAGAACGATGCTATAATCATCTAAGCGTTTCAAGTTATTTTGTGCTCCCTTTTTAAGAATTAAATTTTTGAGTGATTAGTTATTACATTGAATTAATTTTCTATATCTGAAGAGAAAAGTGAATAATCGTGTTATTTTGACTGTTTAGGCAAAGCCTAGAAGATAAATATCCAGGGTGGAACACTGAAACTAGAGTTTAGAGATATCTGTCATTTCATACTATTGACAATGTTTTGTTTTCATACATTTTTCTATTGGTTGTGCTGAATTATAGTATATACCTTTTAAATTGGGAGGCTCTTTATATATAAGACGCTTCTTTTAATATTACTCGATGAACACTTTCTACACTTTCGTGGTAACAGCTTTCGTTCTTTTCGTTTGCATAGTACTACTACCTTATTAGAGAATGAGCATATTTTTGTGAATGTAATCTAAATATTGCAACGAAAAATACAGCAGACATAGTATCATATAAATCCGGAATTAACTATTGCCAATACACCGCGATCGAATGAAATCACGCAAAAGATTTAACAAAATATAAAGACAATCAAATTACCCGTAACATTTATATTTTAATTAAAACCCACTCAGTTCGAGCAGTCGTCGTCGGCAGCGAATTTTTATTTATAAAAAAAAACGGTCTTCAAATGATGGCCGTTGCGAGAGGCTCTTGAAACAAACGGTGTTATCAAATCAGTGCACCCGACTTAAAGTGCCAGTGAAATAGAAGGGGGCACTTATTGCCTCTCCTTTTTCTCCCCTTGTCACCCTATAAGGCGGGGGTTCTGCGACCTGAACTGCAGTATGCCAAAAATTACGAAGATTACATACATGGAAAATTGAATTGTACAGTGAAGCAGAATTCAAATTGTTTAGTCGTTTTGTTTTAGTAAATTACTTAAAGTTTTGTAATTAACTGAAGTTTACCATTAGGAAAAGAATTAAAGAAGCAAGTAAATCGTCGAGTAAAATCCCTTTTCCTGATTCCGTAGAAATAGTGAGAGAATAAATATCCTAACAAGTAAGTAGTAAGTATATTTGTTTGTTTGTTTGCTACGCTTTAACGGTACTACTAAACCGATCATCACAAAAAAATCAGGGCTTTTCAGGGTTACAAAAGGGACATTTATATATATAATTTTAGTCCAAAAGAATTTACTGTTCTCGTGGAATAGACCAAGTCTATATTACCACGAGCAAACCCACGGGCAAAAGCTAGTACATTATAATTCAGATAAACCCCGCAGTAGGTGTAAGCTCTTTGACGCAAGGATTTTACCGACACATAATAGATAGGCACAAGAAAAATTCAGACAGCAAAATATTTTTTATATTGCAAAAATATTTGCCCTGTGTGGGATTTGAACCTACATACGGTACGGCATGGCAATATTGCGTAATTTAATTATATATATTTTTAAACTTCCCAGCGTAATATTTCAATTTCCTAGATATAGAATGAAGTTCTTAATAACGTCAGTATGTTTTCTTACACTAATTAAAGGTTCTAAAGTTCTAAACTTGTTTACGTCAAGAACTTAAAACATCTAGAAGCGATAAAAAAGCAATTTAAGTTGTTTTACGACGGACAATCAACACTTCCAAAACGGGTTCAATCCACCCTTCAGTGGAAACAGTAAAGCCGGCTTCGTGACTGCCGGGTGACGCTACTAGCAGCTTATTTCATGTTATCCTTTTTCAAATAGTTCGGGCTTGACAAAGAAAAATATCATCCTAAGCCGCGGAATAAATAATAATTCAAAATATTGTTTCATCTCATTGGTACTTTCATTTGTTTTTCTTTTTTAAGTTTGTTAATAAACTGTTATGTATCTAGGCGGACAATGGGAAATGAGATAATGAACTACATTAATAAAGTTTGTTAGAATTCACAGAGTATATTAAATAATTTGAATATGTTATTGAAAATTACACGTATCTTCTATATATCAATAAAATGATAAGGTCTCCAAATTCGCGCGCAGAACGCAAAAACTATTGTAAAGATTTCGATTATTATTTTTAGTTTTATATCATAGATAATTGTGCCTTTTCTAAAAAAGATACCACGATAGGTTAATTTAAAATAAAGTTATTAAATTTCTAAGAAACTACAATTTTTATAAAACTACGCGTTCAGCGATGCGCGTTTTCCTGCCGTAGAAAAGTGGGGCAAACGGTGTGGTACTTTTTTTTGTAGCACGGCAAAATGACTGCACTGTGCCTCATAGTAAGTACAGTACAATCCAAAAACAATGGCGACCACCGATTGACACACTATCCATCGCCGGTCGCCGCTGTCATGCCGGCCTGCGAAAAGCCGTTCGTGCGTTGTAGCAGGGTGCGCCACGTTCAGGTGAGGTTGGCTTGGATGTCTCAAGTCTTAGATGTTATTCGACAACCCTTACACCCCTAATGCTTTTTCCTCTGTATATAAAATATATTGTTAAGAAAATACATCTTAAAAACGACGCAGAAGAAGTTTCGGGCATCAGCCAGTACAAAAATACAATCATTAATTTTATTAATACACTATTATAGACTGATTATAAACGTGTATCATTCAATTTAATTGATTGAATTCAAAGCTTCCATTTTTAACCGACTTCAAAAAAAGGAGGAGGTTATCAATTCGTCTGTATTTTTTTTTTTATGTTTGTTACCTCATAACTTTGGACTGGGTGAACCGATTTTGATTATTCTTTTTTTATTGAAAGCTGGTACTTCCAGAGTGGTCCCATTTTAATTTGGTACAGTTCCGACAACGGCATCCAACGCAAAACCGTATAAGTTTTAAATTTGCATTAAGTATGTA
>MU158751.1:2362191-2393088 GCA_015888305.1 Antheraea pernyi | reverse complement strand
CTTCAATATCAATCAAAATCCCATAAGGCACTAAAAAGCGGAAAATAAATAGTTTATCAAAAATAAAACATATGATATGTGTGCTACCTAGAGATGTATTGGCAGTCGGTGCCAACCAAACCGAAAATCATATATATCATCTACCGGTACAAAGTTTAAGTCCACTCTCGCGTCTCTGTAATACAAAAATTTTGGTTGGTACCGACTTCCAGTACATCTCTAGGTAGCACACATATTCATATAGTTTATTTAATTTGGTTAATTTGATAAACTATTTATTTTCAGCTTTTTAGTGCCTTATGGGTTTTTGACTGATATTGAAGTCGGTTAATACTTTTTTTTGAAAATTTACTTTATTACGGGTAATATTACTACTATTTATTATTTAATCACCTACGAGATCAATGTACTTACTACATATACTATTTATGTCTCCGGCCACGTTCACGTGGAAATTATTGAATTTTTTCATGAGATATAAATATTTTATCTATATTAATAATTATATTATAAGCAGGACACTATTTATTTCTTTAATTGTAATTCTGTCTTCATTACATATCCTTACTAATAATGTAAATGCCAATCCGAGTTTGTTTGACTTTCAGGCCTAAACTACTCAACTAACCTTATGGTTAGTTAGTTACTATAATCTTGCATATATATAGAATACTAGTGATCCCGGCGGACGTTGTCCTGCCTTGATAAAAAAAAAAAAATCTAAAATTCAACCGCAGCGCCACCTACCTTGTCCAATTGTCAATCTAAACCATTCTCGGATCCACTCGAACACGCACACAAAATTTCATCAAAATCGGTCCAACCGTTTAGGAGGAATTCAGTGACATACACACGCACAGAAGAAATTTATATATAAAGATAGAATAGGATATAAAGCAACGTTCATCTAAAAAGAAAGTACTATTTCCGAGGAATTGGTCAAATATACTTTAACGCAAGCGGGTAAAAGCCAGAACTCCTATTACCCGTTTATAGGCTCTAGTTATCTTCATTGAATTTTATCATTAATGCCTAGTCCCTATCGAAAAGCGCAAAGATATGCATGCTTGATGTTACTCAGAAAACTCCTTTATCTGCTAGAATGTGTCGTCGAAATAGGTTAAGCCGGACAAGTGACAGATCTTGAATTTTATCTGTAAGTATAAATTACACACTTTAATATCATACAATTAGGACAACATGTTTTTTATGACAAATATTACATTATATGAACAATCTCACTGACATTTAAGTACGTATAAACGCTTGACTTTTATGTGATCTTTTGTTATTGAAATAGAAAATTAGAATTCAATTTATTCGTACGAGCGAGCGATGATCGATTTGTCATTCACCATTTATTGTTGTAAAACTTCGCCTGTGGAATTATTATTGTATGATATATTACTGTTATTGTAAATACTGTATAATATTTATATCTAAACATATAAATAAAATTAAAGTGTCTATCTCTAATGTCAAAATAACAGGTTTTTAATAAATATATATGAAAGTATATAAGTTACTTATGAAAAAGAATCAATTATTAAAATTTATCTCTGTCTATGTGTTTCCGATAATCTCCGAAACGGTTAGGCCGGTATTGATAGGGCTTTCATTGGCAAATTGCTGATGTTATAATGGGTGACGTAGGCTCGAACTAGCCAAGTTTTAGACCTTGCACTTCAATATTATCCCAAGTTACAAGCATATATGATATCTTAAGTTGTTATAACATATTTTATGTTGTTATAAATTAATTTCAGGACTGGATAGTGAACTTGGCACTCATTTAGATCTCAATTCTTATGTCGTTGAAGTCAACAACTAAGGCATATATCATAATATTAAGCTCGGCTCTCATTTCACATTTATTTTTAATTGGGATATGGTTTTAATAGAATAAGATGTGTATAATTTAGTAATTCAATATGCGTTCGATCCCAATACCAATACAGCCTAAGTCGGATCACTTTTGTAGGTGGTAGAGCCACGCTGAAGCTATTACTGGTTTCCGCATGAATGGGTCGGCTCGACCGGGGTAGTACCACCCTCTCAGAGAAAACCGACGTGATACTTCACAGTGCTTGCATTGTTGCGTTTCGTTCGGTCAGTGAAAGTGCCGGAGACCTAATCTCCCCCTCCCCTTCCCCTTCCTTCTTCCCTCCCGCCCCCACACACACAGGCTGGCAACGCACTTGCGACTCTCCTCATGTTGCAAGTGTCTATGGACGGTGGTGATCATTTAACATCAGATACTACGATATAAAAAATAAAAATTTGTTGAACAGATGTCACTTACAACAGAGTAAAAAGTTACATAACAAAAATTATATATTCCGAAAATTCAATCGGTATTTTCACAGATCACTAAGCTTTGTGACGTCAATGATCGAATTGAAAAATAACAGATGAATTCTTTCGTTGGCGTTGTTAAAACGCGGAAATTTGTGGCGTGAAAAATAGTTAATTAACGATCAGTGAGCTCAGCGGAGCGGCGATCGAATAACTGAGAATTAACGCGCCTGAAGCATTCGATCGAAATCCGAGCTATAGTAAACAAAGTGCGGTGTTTTTTTTTTAATTATTTAAAATTGTAGTTAATCGTAGATTAACGAATGAACGTTAAAGTTTGGTTAATCGTAATAAAAGTAATTAAATTTGTAATGTTTACTTTTTGTCCACGTTAATCTCCGTTTTATTTTGTCGAGAAATATATTTGCAGATCGAAAAGTTTTTTTTAATGATTCACAAGCACACGCTTGACTTACATTTCACCTGATGTTAAGTGAAGATGAGACCGCGATAGTTCGCGCTTATCCTGTGCTACTTGAACACTTCCAAGTTATAGGATGATGAGAAGACCGACACTGGGAGTGAATTTCACTCCTCAGCCGTACGTGTAATAAATGTAGAAGTAAGTCGGGATAATCTATCACGGTAATATCTATCACACAAGAGGAAACACGTTGCGGAGTGTAGTCCTCTGTTTATTTTAGATTATTCTATAGGCCACATAATATAATTATACTTTCCTATAAGTGCTAGGTAGTAATTATAATGTATAACATAGGTAATTTAATACCGGTAAAAGTATTATGGAGGTTAATAAATAATAATCATAAAATAAAAAAAATAAAAAGTAGAAAAGAAAGCTAGGAGACCATTACTATGAAAAATTACACTGGACAATTAAAAATTAATACAGATTTCATTTTTGTTGCTAAAGTAATTTTAACTTTAAATATTACAGTGGACGCTACTTTGCACTTCCGCTTGGAATTGATTGAACACTACTACGTCTAACTGCAACAAAAAGCAAATCAATTAATCAATATATATTTATATAATAGTTATACAATATATAATTAATATAAATATAACAATAATCAATGAATTAATTAAATTATTTAACAATGGATTTCCGCAAAGTAACGCCTTCTTCAATCAAATTCTAACTTTATTTAAAAAAAGTTTAAGCGTTCAACAGTACCTTATCTGATATTAAATGACCATGTGGTCATAGATGGTAAACACGCTAAATCTAGAACTGGCTCTTAAGTGCAACTTTTGAAACACAACCATAGGCACCATAGGCACTTGGAGACATTTTTTTTTCTTTGTAGGCAAACGAACTGGTGGTTCACCTGATGTTAAATGATCACCACCGTCCATAGACACTAACAGCACCAGGGGAGTCGCAAGTGCGTTGCCAGATTTTGAGTGGAAGAGGGGCAGGGGGAGAGGAGAGAGGATAGGAGAGGTAGGTGGTCCTCCGGCACTCTCACTGACCGAACGAAACGCAACAATGCAAGCACTGTTACTTCACGTCGGTTTTCTATGAGAAGATGGTACTACCCCGAGCGAGCCGACCCATTCATGCTGGAACCAGTAATGGCTTCAGCGTGGCTCTACCACCTATTAAAATTGCTGGAGGGTAAAACTGGAGGGTGGTAGCGGGCAAGGCGGGCTTAGAAAAAGCCCTTCGACCATACGCATTTATATTTTAATCACACACGTTCATATTTATGCATATAAAGCCCTAAACTTTTTCTATATAAAAATATGTAGTACGTATTATTATAATTATATAAACATATAAAACAGATTCAAACCATTATTTCTTATTTCCAAATCATTGACTTTTTCCCTAATTTAGATAATTATAACGTGATTTCCAAAACAATGGCTTAACGTTGAGATATCAGTCGACTCAATTCCATTTATCTCGCTTACGATTAGGTACATCGCCCTGGAGAGTACTTCTTTAATAGCCGTCCTTACTGGAATGGGCAAACGAATAAAGTCGTTCTCCTCTCCGGATATCCTTAGCGCAGTCATAATTCAAGTTTATAGAGTTTCGGGACTTTTCGTTGATAGATTTTAGAGGATATTTAAGTTTACGGCCCTTCGTAAATGAGATTCTCAACATGGGTCATACAGTGAAGACAAGTTTGAATAACTTTGATGGGGAAATAACTTCAGCAGCACAATAATTATTATTTTTGTTAGCCTCCGTTCGTTGTTTTTATGTGTGTTCACTGTCCGGATCTTCTTTATACAAAATAGATTAGACGTTATGTGGAAAATAATGAAAGATAAAGTAGTAAAGCAAGGTACTCACCAAGAGTGTAAAAGTGTTTTAAGATTGGTAGAGCCACGCTGAATCTATTACTGGTTTCAGCATGAATGGGTCGGCTCGTCCGGGGTACTACCACCCTCTCATAGAAAACCGACGTGAAGTAACAGTGCTTGCATTGTTACGTTTCGTTCGGTCAGTGAGAGCGCCGGAGGACCAGCTCCCCTTCCCTCACCTCTGCCCGTCCCTCCCTTCAAATACAAGCTGGCAACGCACTTGCGACTCTTCTGGTGTTGGTGGTGGTGATCACTTAACTTCAGGTGACCCACAAGTTCGTTTGCCAGTTATGACATTAAAAAAAATACTATTTGTCTGAAGTCTATGATACCTCCTCTCACAGCAATGTAAATACGCACATTGACAAATTTAGTCTAGTTACATAGAAGCAATAAATTTTCGCTTTTAAAATTAAAACCTAAACTGACTGATCTATGCCCGGTTTCTGAGATACCCGGTTAAACTACCAATAGTTATTGACTCAACAAAGTTATCCATAAGATAAACTGTCAAATGGCCCGTTGAGTTTTACTGACATTTATCGTACGATTGTGTCTTCAGAAACGTAATTTGACAAGTTATCGAAACGATAACATTATTAAACAGATAAACTACAATTAAAGTACTTTAGAAACCGGGCACTACTGTTGCAAGGGTAGAGGGTGAAAAATGTAACGTATATAGACGAATAAACACATTTTATATACATGATTATTTAAACAACATTCAGTAAATTATATTCCAATACTCTTTGATTATATTTGCCATCGTGTTTTCCTTTCCATAGGTTAATTTTAGTTTATATAGATAAATTAATTTTCACTTTTTATGTTTATTATTTCTCTATCTTCTTCTATTTCAAATGTTTATTACTATTTAATGTTACATAATTTACTTTATCAATATTATTAATAGTGTACGTTGTATCAATATCACAAAGCGTTGTAAGTTTTCAGTCTAATAGGCTCCTTCGTATTCATCGGACTGTTGACTGTTGCATTACCCGCAATTGGTAATAAATGGGATATGTAATATATACTTGCGTATAGGGATTCTTCTATTCACAATGTAGCCTAAATAGTTACAATATAAAGGATGACTAGAATACTGTTATCCTCTTACTTGCAGGGTGTATGCTTATATTTAGTTATTTTTCTTAGTACACTTTTTGGAGCAAACGGCGTAAAGTGTGTCAAGCATATGCAAAGTAGACACTGCATCAACACTGAAAAGTCTGCAGTCCTATTCCACTATATCTTACCTTGTACCTCAACATAGCACATAATGTGTATGTGGTATGTAATTGAAATGTTTATAGAATAAGTTGCTAATTAGCAAACTATATTGCTATATCTAAGGACTAAATTACGATACCTGGTATGCTGATCTGTGGTGGAAACCGAAGACGCGAAAACCGAATAACAGTATTTATTTGGGACAACGGGGTATACTTATCCGAAAAGGTATATATTAATGTAAAAACCTTTTATATTCATAGATAAAATGAATATAATCAATTATATTCCAAGTTATATAACACCTAATATTGATTATTATCAAAGCGAATTGGGTCACGATGTCAAGTTATTATGACGGTATACTTTCTTCCATTAGCGTTGACATGTCAATTGCAGGGTATACATTAAATAGCATGGTATATGAACCAGCGTTGTGTAAACTTTGACACCGAAACCTCTGGATCCATTGTCGTAGATAAGGATAGGTTTATAATGTCAACGTTACTGAAAATTCCCCTGTTGTAAAGTAATGTAATATTGTCTTTAACCTTTGAGTTTATTATTTATATTCATTTTTTCAATACATAAATAGATCACTTATATATAACTTGTCATAGAAGAATGTAATTAAACGGAGATAATACCTTAGGTATTCTATGGGAATATCGGCAACGCTTATTAAAAATACAGATATTATTTAAATAATTTCAATTGGGGTTTCAGTCAAACAATCTAAAGTTACAGAAGGTTATTTTGTGAAGGATATTATGCATTTTATTTCAACGAAAATACCTCTTTTCTTGGACATACATTTTCTTCAAAGATTGCCACAATGTGCGGGTTATGTGCAGGTAAAAAAACTCGTAATTGTAATTAAAACGGCTAGCTGAAGCTAGTTGTAAGATCATTTAATAAATAGGGGCTGTTCCACGCCATTTCATTCTCGTGAAACTTGATTGGCTGTTTTGGGAGATCTATTTCTTTTATTTGCAATTTTATAGAATTTATGTTACTACATAAAATTTTACCATTACAACTTAGGCTACAAAAGCGTAATTATATGAAGGCTTAGTAATATCTTGAAAAGTCATCTATGTGTTCTTAAAAGTCTCGTTAAAACTGGTTCAGTTGTTTCAGGGATAAATTTGAACGAACAATAGAAATTTTAATGTATAAGTTCATGTGTATGTAGCTTAACGTTCGTTTTATCCGCTCATTTCCTTCTAAGAGCGGGACTGCCATTAGCAATACAAACAGGACATGTATTTCGGCGACACCTGTGCCTACGTGTACTCTATTCATCTATTTGATGACACGTGTATTTGCTTAAGCACGTTATATACACATAATACACTTAGATATATACACATATAATCCGTAATAATTATGTATATGCTATGTTTATAGTTGTGACGTCAGATTAGAAAGGAAATGGGATTGCGTTCGGTATTAGTGGTGAGGGTTCAAGAAAGTTATTTGTATAGGCTGAAGTGGTTCAACGTTGTATAGGTGCACTTGTACTAGATAAGCATTACTTTTAATTAAATTACAATTATATTAACCCTTTGCACTCGAAGGCTCCGGAGCGGAGCCATTTAAAATGTTGGTGATAAATAACTGTTGTGGCTCGCGGATTGTTATACTCTTCATAACAGCAGTTAATCGCGGTTTCGAGATGCTGGAAATACGAATGAAAAAAAAACTTCGAGTGAAAAGGGTTAAACTAGTAAAATAAACAATGTTTCGTATTTTAAAATTTAAGTAAAATAAATAAAGTTTCAATCCACAAGATTAATCTCGATTTTTATAACATTCGAAAGTGAAAAACATTGGGGTGTAAGGGGTGTCGAATAACATCATAAGACTTGAGACACCCAAGCCAACCTCACTTGCACTTGGTACACCCTGCTGAATAACGAACGAGGCAATGGCAAAAGCGAGGTGGTAGGGTTTTACAGCCTGACTGGGTCACAACCACCATGTATATGGCGAAAAAACCCGCCATAGTGATTCACTTCTGCAGGTCGCGTTTCGGGATCAGCCAATGCATATCCAGGCCGGCATGACAGCGGCGACCGGCGATGGATAGTGTGTCACTCGGTGGTCGCCATTGTCTTTGGACTGTACTGTGCTTACCATCAGGCATAGTGCAGTCATTTTGCCGTGCTACGACAAAAAGAAAACAAAATATAAACTTTATCATTACATAGTATAAAATAAAGTTCCCTACCGCGTCTGTCTGTTCGCGATAAACTCAAAAACTGCTCAACAGATTGTCATGCGGTTTTCACTAAAGGATAAAGTGATTCATGAGGATCGTTTTGGTATATAATTCGTCAAGGAATTATTTTTAATTAGGACGGGATAACGTCTGCTGGGCCTGCTAGTATTTTATAAAAAGTAAATAGATATGACAGTAGCGAAAAATCAAACTACAAAAAATAAACTGGTAATTTACTAAGTATATTAATGAAAGCAATCAATGTACTTCATGTTTCTTAACTGTTCTTGTAAAAAAGCAATCTAAAAATAACTTATTTTGAGATTTTTATTTATTGAAATGATAGTTCAGAGTTATTTTTCGTTTATTTGAATGTTATATATTATATGTTATATATTGTACTCGATTTTATAATAATTAATAGTAAATTAATGGCTTTCATTAGTAACTAATTAAAAATTTTATGGTATCAATTTTATACTTGACAGGAGGTACATGTCCCTATTTATTGTTTTAAGATAGCGCTATTGTACCCACAAATTCCATAATCGAATGTAGCTGATAAAATAATGTATGAAGTAAAACGTCGAAACATTTTGTTTTGATTATAAACTGTAGTACGATTATACGTATATAGAAGAAGGAACTTAAGCCAGCTTAAGTTAATTTGAAGGGAATTTTGGCTGAAGTAACTCCGGCTCAGGGCGGTTTAATTAAATTTTAAAGGAGAGAGGAACTGTTAATTAAATTTTAGCGTCAATTGTTTTTACTTTTAAATTGCAAATAAATATTAAACATCACAAAGTAAATTTGGACTAATATGTAGGTCACTAAAGTCAAAGTCAATTGCAAAGCAGAGAGTTTAAGAAGCTTGTAAAACCAATATGATGAACCGAATTTTATTAAAGAAACATAGACTATTTTAATTTTAAAAAATCAATTGTTGTGTTGATAACACATCCTTTTTTACACATACTTATTTGCTTCACCTTATCTATTTATGTCACTGATATTATAATATAAAAGCTGTCCGTACATCATATGCGCTTCGACAACGCCTTGTTAAAACTTGGCTAGTTAGCTTTTTTTGACGGTTGCCCCGTCAGTCCGCCCGTATCTAATCAACACATAACTATTTCTTTTTCACCACCGATATGACGAATATGCCGTCTTACTTCCACATTTTATCTAAAACAGTGTGGCGTTACAATATAACTTTACGTATGTGTGCGTTATCAAAGATTCAAAATAAGAATTCATTTATTAATTTTTCACTTACAAAAGTTTATTTCACGTTTATTTTTTTAATATTTTCTTGTATAATCATTAGGGTGGGTAAAAAAAATCAAATTTTTTTTTTTTGGATCCGACACACGAAAACTTGTTTCTAGCTACCTCTACAAAGTACTTCCTAAATCTGAGCTCTTAATATTAACGGGAAGATTATGCTCATCATAGGTTTCCATTTTTTAAATAATTATTGTCAAATTAGTTTCAACTATTTCCTATTCCTATTCCAATTTCCTATTGAAATAATTGAAACTCATTTGACAATAATTATTTTTTAGTAAGTTACAAAGTTCAAAACAAAAAGTTATTTTCCTAAAAATACTCCAATCATTGACCTTGAATATCTTTTAAATGGTTCTATTAATGAAAAAAGTATAACAGACCATTTTTGTAGAGCGTTCAATTTCCTATAAATATTGACGATGCAACTAGTTTAATGACCAATTGGTGATAAGATATGACCATTTTCATACGAGACTAAATTTAAAATGGAAAACTATGATGAGCATAATCTTCCCGTTAATATTAAGAGCTCAGATTTAGTATGCACTTTCTAGAGGTAGCTAGAAACAAGTTTTCATGTGTCGGATCGAAAAAAAAAACTTGATTTTTTTGACCCACCCTAATAATCATAAACAACGTATCTACGTTATAAATTCGAAACAAAAATCGAGACAATGTTGTTCCATCTTACACTTCATTGGTCGTGTCGCCGATTCATATAGAGTATATTTATTAAATGTATTATAAATTACCAGATTTTGTTATTTTCTAGAAGATTCTATAACATTTTTTATAATAATAATTCGAGAGTATTGTGATAAATTATTTAGATAGACTGTTGGAGTTAATATCTATTTTTTTATAAAAAATATTCATCTGAACTGGTTAAAGAAATGCATTTTCATAAGTTTAAAATATCTACAAAATACTTTGCTCACAAAATACCGTTACCAATTTACCCACTATTGTTATTCAAAGCGTTAATTAATTATACATTCACGTCATTTTCAGCATTGAATTATTTCCTGCTTATAACGTTCCGGAAGTTAAATATAATTTATTCAAACATGTATTGAAAAATTAAGACAAATTGTGATTTATATTGTCGAGATACAAGGATCTTTATAGTTTGAAGTGTAGCAACTAACAAATATAATATTAGTATTTTTTATAGGTACTAATGTTTTCTGATGTGAAATTTCTATAAGACACGGTGACAAAAATTATAGTATAAAGTACTAAGGTTACTTTACATATAGTACCTATGAAGTGAAAATTTAATTATATATCAATTTATAAAATAACAAAAATATTTCATCTGATGTTATGTGATGGTAACACGTTAAATCTAGACGCTTCTCAACTGTGGAGGCCGGTACACACCTACCAAATAGAACACATTTAAGGGAGGTAACTGACCAGGTGAGCATAAAAAAAGCGAACTACTATGCATCACCATAATATTTTTCTTTAGCGAAAGTTCCAGTTCATTGCAGGGATTCGAACCTACAGGGATAGACAAGACGTTAATCAAGGTGTCAACTGATAATGTTACTGTCAATGTCACTGATAACGATAATGTCAATCGCCACCATCGAATAAAACAAAATAAAATATGTTAACGTAGTTGTAATGTAAATGTAGTTAACGTATAAATAAGTGCTTCAAATATAAGGTAAGATTGTTAATTAAAATTGCAAGCATACGGGTATATGAACGTCATTGTTGAATGTCGCGAATTTTTTTAAAATTAATAACTTAGCGTATGCCAATTTGACCTATTGTGGCTAATTCGGAAGCCGATGGGTTAACAACTAAAAGGTTTTCATAAAACTGAAAATGTAAGGGCTTTAACGAATAATGTTTGTAGTGGAGAAATAATGAAAAAAAAAATGTTACTTATCAGTGTATATTACCTATAAATAAATAATAATACCTATAAAAAAAGCTTCTGAACACATCACTTGAATGTTGAAATTATTGGAATCTTTATCATTTAGAAAAAGATTGCGTTTGGCACTGTAGCTTAAATAATTTTAATGTTAATACCTTTCTCTTGATCACTTAATTATATTATCAATATGTAATTTAATACAATATAATATTTCATTTGAATATGCTTTATTTTATTTTTAGTTCAATCTTCCTACTTTGTCCCTGACGTTACACTAGATTCATTATAAATACATGGAAAGGATATATTGTTTTTTATTTATTTACATTGTTACATTCTTTTTTAATCGATTGCCGATGATATATGTCTAAGAGAGAGAGCGATATCTTGCAAATAATAACATAATTATAAAGATACAATTACAAATACTATCTCACAGTATAGCGATCTAATTTCGTCTTTGCCAGACTGTCAAATTTCAACATTTTATTCAAGATCATGTACGTACATACCCCAGTCTGTAGAATTTCTTTACAGAATATCCTCGGAGACTGAAAACTGAGATCGAATTATGGAGACATTTCCGTGTAATATGATAATATCAAAATGTGTATAGAAAGGAAAATGTGAAGTTACCGTGGAAACCGTATATATAATGCTGAGTTTTAGTAATTTATTGACTTGGACAGGTTGACAGTTTTGGATAATGCCGAAATATTGAACAAGAACATTAAAAAAAAACTTTTTCTTTTGACAATAAGTTTTTTTTAAATTCTAGCTTTTAAAAGTTTAATCATATAAAATACTTTTAATTTAAAATAATAAATGATACGGGAAAGTTTTAAAAACATCGAGATAAGAAAATCAAACATAAATCAAATGTTACGTTCCAAATAACCCAGTAGAAAATTTACTTTCTAGGTTGCTACAAGTTCTAATTCCTAAAATGTACGGGTATAAAATCGATTGTAATTTGCTCTCAGTAGAAAGAATACTACTTTTTTATATCATAGGAGGTAAACAAAATGTGGGTCACCTGATGTTAAGTGATCACCACTGTCCATAAAGTGCGTTGCCAGCCTGTGTTTGGGGGAGGGGGAGGTGGAGGTGGAGTGGGTATCCAGCGCTCTCACTGACCGAAGGAAACGCAACAATGCAAGCACTGTTACTTCACGTCGGTTTTCTGTAGGTCGGGTGGTACTACCGCGGGCGAGCCGACCCATTCATGCTGAAACCAGTAATAGCTACAGTGTGGCTCTGAAAACTAGCTTCTGCACGCGACTTCGTTTGCGTTTGCTTTGGGCTAACGCTAACACGCAGCGAAAGCTCTCAAAAGAAAAAAAACACCCCGATTTTGAAACATTCTTTATTGATGCTCCTCTCCTATTGGTCTTAGCCTATATATAGCCTACAGCTTATTACGTCGATAAATGAGTTGTCTAAATCTGAATAAATTTTTTAAATCGGACCAGTAGTACCTGAGATTAGCGCATTCCACCAAACAATTAAACAAACAAGCTTTATATTACTAGTATAGATTACTACTCGTCTCTCGTACTTGCCTAGAGCCGTCATTCAAATTACAAGAACTCTTGATAGAGTGGACCGATTTTAATGAAACATAAACTAAGTTACTCTCGAGAATATGCTTTATGATTTTATTTTGTAGGTTTAATTGTGAACCTAGTACTTTAGCAAGAAAGAAGGAAAGAAATTCTTTATTGTTGGAACAACCATACAATTAAATTACACAAACTAATTAGACAGAAGAAAAATACATTTAAAAAATGAACAATTGACGAATTGAACAACATGTCCAACAATTGACGAACCCATTCAGCAAAAATCTGCAATACTGTATGTAGTACTGCAGCGCTGATTTTCGATGGGAGTCTATATATGATGATAAACGGACGTTAAAGTTAGTACAAAATTTTAGACGAACAAATAAATAACACAGACACACGTAACACGTCACGGTTGGTCATACTAAAGAGAAATAACTGCTGTAAACACAGATTTAGGATTAAACAAAACAAATATAAATAAAAAAACAAATAAAAAATACACACCAATAAACAGGGCTTAAAATAGAACTACGTGAATACATTATACGTCACTTTAATTACTGAGTTTGAAATTGCAGTAGATAATGCTTATATGAGAGTTTAAAGCTAAGTTTACTCTTTTTGGATGGACATGGTGGTGGGATGTTGTTCCAACAACGAGTGGCAGCATATTTAAATGACCCTCTGAAAGCGGTAGTTCTATGGAAAGGTATCGATAGTGGATTAGTCATGGTGCGAGAACATGAAAAATACCTGTGCTTATCTTGTCTCCACTCTAACTTGTCATACAGATATTTAATAGAGGTGCGTGTTCATACAAACAGACAGACAGACAGACATTTCTAAAAATGATTGAAATGTATTCTATTACTTATTCTTAGACACCTGTGCACAAGATTTTTTCCACGAAAAAGTACAGATACGTTAGATGTACATTCTTTTTATATGTATGGAAGATGTATAGATGTATTCCCTTTCATATAGAAATAAGTATTAATACCGACGGATATATCTAATATTTAATAAATAATAAAAGGTAATGGAGTATAAGGTTACCGAGACATATTTAAGAAATACGTAAAGCATAAAAGGTATAGTATAATGGAAAAAAAACACGGATAGAAAACCGGGTAAAATAACATCGCGTCTTGAATTTTAATTATTTAGTTTGCAGGAAGGTCGAAAAAATCTTACGGACACTACAACCTCACGAAACCTTAGCATACACTCCGCGTTAGTACATCGACCCCGGGAGTAGTAAATCATTTTAATAATTGATCCGGCTTGAAATATTCATGAACATTCAGGCTGAAGGTATGCCCGGAGAAAAACGGATGAAAAATGTTCCGACCTCACATAATATTTCAGTATATTTGACCGTTTTAGCGATGTAATCTTACTTTCTTTAATATTTTTACACTAACGTTGGCCACCGATTCCAGTGTGATCGAAAATGAAACTTTGCATGTTTGCACAGAATATAAAATAGATCTAAAAAAATATAGGTCACAATTTGAAAAGATTTAAGCTCTATATATTTATTTATATGTAAATAAATAACTTTTGTTTTTTTTATACACTAGCTCACCCGTGCCCACTTAATTGTGCGGTAATTGACATTATTAAGCTCTACAACTTTTCTCTAGAACTCAACCATATATCTCTCATCGTTAAGGCAGCGTTCGTAAGAAACGTTTTCGTTCGAACGTTTTTTCTCCGACTTACTTTGCAAATCCGACTACCAGAAAAAAGTCTTTTCATTTTTCGGGTTTATATTTAGCCTATGATACTCACAAATAACGTGGCTTTCTATTGGTAAAAGAATTTTAAAAATCGGGATATTACCCCCCACAACCTCACAAACTTGACTTTTTTATAATATTAGTATAGATTGTAGATTTTAACGTTTGGCCACATTCTTATCTAATATTAAATAATGATTTAGTTAAAGATGATAAATACGCTGAAATTAGAAGGACCGACTTCCAACTGCAGCTAAAGCTTGGCGACAGATTTCCATCTAGAGGGTGGTAGCAAACCAGGTGGACTTAGAAAAACACGTAGGTAGAGCCACGCGGAAGCTATTACTGGTTTCAGCATGAATGAGTCGGCTCGCCCAGAGTACTACCACCCGACCCACAGAAACACCGACGTGAAGAATTAGTCAGTCAGTTGCTTTCTTCTCACTCCCGTTAATAGTACGGGTGTGGGGAAACCGTGCCAGGGTAAACCCTCTGACGGTGGACAGTGTTCGCCGCCCTATTATAGGGCGTGTCGGTTGGCGGGGGTTTATTTCTAAAACCTCCTTCGGGAAATCAATGCACGATGCTTTCATTCTCGCTCTGGCGAGTGCATAAGCGTGCGTGCGTGTGCTCTAACTGACTTTCTCCTGCTAATAGGCTGGTCATCGGTGTTTTCGTCGTCTGGAGGTCTTGCGTGGAGCGGCGCTATGTCGTGGAGGTGTACATGCGCCGAAGCATCCGCTCTCCGAAACATATTCGTGGCGAGGCTGCTTATAAACTCGTCTAGGCTCTCTATTCGCAGATCTCGAGCGATCGTCGCGTTCATGACGTAACGCGGGGCCCCGACGATCGTTCTGAGCGTCTGGCTTTGTTGAGTTCGTAATCTGCGTTTTGAAAATTCTGATACGCAACTGAACCAAGCCGGGGCTGCGTACGTGAGTCGTGACCTCACGTACGTCTTATAGAGGCCTAGTTTAGTGCGATAGGGAAGTCTCGAGGTGAGCACCGGGCACAGCACTCTCCTCGCCAGTTTCGCTTGCGCGATGATACCGTCAACGTGCTTCCGGAATGTCAGACCTCTGTCAATAGTGACTCCAAGGTACCTTACCTCGTTCCTCCACGGCAGGGTTTGACCTTGGAGTGACAGGGGTGGTGTGGGTTTAATTGTATATCCCTGTTGGTAGGCCTGCGTCTTCCCTACGTTGACTGCCAACCGCCATTTGGACAGCCACTCGGGTAATGCGTCGAGTGTGGGTTGAAGTAGTGAAGCGGCTCTCTTGCGATTGATGGACGTCGCCCAGTAGGCCGTGTCGTCGGCGAAAAGCGCGAGTTTCGCTTCGCCGACCGTCGGGATGTCGTTAGTGTATAACGCGTAAAGCAGCGGCGATAGGCAGCTGCCCTGCGGCACTCCTGCTCGCACCGCTACTTCACGGGATGTCTTGTCTTCGACTTTCACTTTAATGCGGCGGTTGTCTAGAAATGATTGCATTAATCGTTGCAGACGGGCGGGGGTGGTAGTCGCTGTGGCGAGCTTATAGAGTAGGCCTTCGTGCCACACCCTGTCGAAGGCCTTTTCCATGTCGAGGAGCACCATGGCGGTGTGCTTCTTACGATTATGTTGCTCGACTAGCGTATGAATCACCCTCGTTAGCTGGAGTGTAGTGGAATGATCTTCCCTGAATCCGTATTGCTCCCGTCGCAGTTCAATGTGCTGTTTCAGCATACTCAGTACAAGTCTTTCAAAGACTTTTGAAAGTGTACTGAGCAGCGTGATAGGCCTGTAGCTTTCTGGCTTCTTGGGATCTTTGTCCTTTTTGGCAATCATGATCACCGTCCCGAGCCTCCACTCGCTGGGGAAGTGACTTGCACGTAGGATGCCGTTATAGAGACGAGTTAGAGCCGCGACGGTTTTGCGCGGCGCATGTCGTAACATTGAGCCGGTGATCCTGTCTGCTCCTGGGGAAAGTAATAGTGCTTGCATTGTTGTGTTTCGTTCGGTCAGTGAGAGCGCCGAACGCCCATCTGTCTTCCCCCATCCCATCTCCTCCCACCCCCAAACATAGGCTGGCAACGCACTTACGACTCCCCGATGTGACGATGGACGGCGGTGATAAATTCCCATCAGGTGACATGCCTGTTCGTTTGCTTCCTATAATTAAAAAAATAAATACACCCTATACTATAGTTTCATCATGATTTTTTCTTCACCGAGAGCTCCGAATCAGTAGCAAGGATTCGAACTTTCATCGTTCCACACAGTTTCCGAACACGCTATCAACTAAGCCATAATCGCTTGTGAATAAAATCAGATATCAATGACGCATCTCTATAATATTATGTTAAATGTTGTGTAAATAACAAAAATATAAATATTTAATACACTTCTGTAGAACTAAGATTCTATTGAATTTTCCGATCTAGCTCTACTCTGTTTTTATAAAATGTTCAAATATGTATCGATTAAGTACTGGTTATATTTTTCATTTTAACAAATTATCGTTTGGTTTCTCAGAAATATGTTATTCAAATTGAGACTTTGTGGCTACATACAACAGCGTTATTATTACTTTGCGCTTAAGTATTTTAAGTTAGCAAAAGGATCTAACTTGTATATTATTGGTTATAAAAAACAGAACAACTGGGATATGACGTAAAATTGTAGTGTCGTTGTCGGCGGCATTTCGCTTGCAAATTGCTCTTCGGCAGGTGAACGAATATCGAATGACGTCACGACACCGGGACACGTCGCCATTAGCATATCGATGGGTTATATCGGCTTATCCCGACACCCGATAAAAGAAATGTATGTACTTGGCTTCAATTTTATACAGTTTAATGTCGTTCTGATATCTTGAGCAGGTAAAGCATAAGTATAAAATTCATTTTGTAACTCATACTGGCTTAACGCACTACCTCATCTATACTAAAAATCTATACTAAAATATAAAGAGGTAAAGTTAGTGAGTTTGCGACGTTGTGGGGCGTAATGTCAGGAACTACTGGTCCAATTTGAAAAATTCTTTCAGTGTTATATAGCTTATTTATCGAGGAAGGTTATATGTCATCACGCTAAGACCAGTAGAAGCGGAGCACCAATGAAGAATGTTTCAAAATCGGGGTTTTACTCTTGAGAGCTTCCGCTGCGTGTTAGCGTTAGCCCAAGGTAATTATTCCACGCGAACGAAGTCGCGGGCAGAGGTTAGTGTTTGTATAATACTGTTTTAACTTTCTTATCCTTACATGTATAATATGTTTGTTTGTTTACCCTTTCACGTCTTAACTACTGAACTGATAATCATGAAATTTTGCATACATGTTGTAACTTTTTTTTAAAATTCTAACTGAATATTATTTCCATGCATAATGTATAAGTATACTAAGATATTTTTAGGTTAAAAAAATTCGCTCAAAAGTATTTCAAAGGAACAACTGCTGGAAAGATTTTCTCAATAATATTAGAGTGTAGAATATATCTTTATTGTGGATACATTTACCAACGAATTAAAAAACACTTTCTTTCGTTTATAGGTACTTCGTTCCTTTTTAATAGTATATATGTACATATATTTAATTTTCCTGTTGTCATGGAATATGATACAGAAACCGAGTTTAAGATATAACATAAAAGTAAATTGTTTCGTTCATGCCGCCTCGCATTTAAATAGTTTGTCAATAAACGAATAGTGGTAGGTCAGACTGAAAGCATTGTCGTATCTATAAGGCATAACCGTTCATACGGTCACCTGTTATAGAACTGTATTCGTCTTTGGTTTGAGTTGATTTTGAACCAGAAAGCCATTCAATTTACCTACTGCATTTTGATTCAAGTATATGCTTCTAAAAGAGAATAACCTCTTAGTGGACTCACTTAGGATAACATAGTTACCAACAAGTCATTAATTAATAGTTTTTTTTTATACTTTATAGGTGTTATTACAAAAAAGTTAAATACGTATTGAATACTTGCTTTAAAAAGGTTTCGAATTAAACACATCATGGTCGCTGAATGTTCGCCATCTTGCTCTTTTGTCTCGCTTTGATTACGTTAGGTTAGACTTGTGAAAAAGGATAACGCAAACTTGCCTCGGGCGAGCGCGGTGCATTTATTACGAAACCATTTTAAAGCAAGTATTTAATACGTATTTAACTTTTTCGTAATAACACGGTTTAGATTTTTGCTTTTATTCTACAATCTCACCTAATGTTAAATCAAAATCAAAAATACTTTATTTAATGTAGGTCTAGAAGAGGCGCTTATGAATCTCAAAGCTACAACAGGTTCTGAGACATAACTCAGTCATCGATTTGGTTTATCTTTTCACGATACATATTTTTACAAACATAACTGGGTGCAAACGTTTTTGGTGACGCACAGAGGAAACCGTTATTTCCTGACATCATGGTGTGTTCCAAGATGGTAATCACGCTAAACCAAGAGGGAATGGTTCTTAAATATAGCTACTGGAACATACCCATAGGTAGATACTTGGTGACAGATTTTCAACTATGAGGGCTTAGAAAAAGCCCTACTACCAACAAAATATTTGCGTTATATTGCCTTTGCTATGTCTAATAGATGTTCTGTTGCAGATACGTAAGGAGTTAGGTAAATAAAAAAACAAAATTTTCAAAAGTGGGCTCGGTATACATTGGCCCCCTTTGATAACAAAAAATATCTTGACAAAATATGTACCAATACGTTCCTCATGAATAACGTCATCCACTGCTGAAAACCGCAACAAAATCCGTTCCGTAGTTTTTGAGTTTATCGCGAACAGACAAACAGACAGACGCGGTAGAGGACTTTGTTTTATACTATGTAATGATTAGTAGCTTGTAAGTGGTACAGCCACGTTTAAGCTATTCCTGGTATCAGCTCACTCGGGGCAGTACCACCCTCTCACAGAAAACCGACGTGAAGTAACACTGCTTGCATTCTTGCGTTTTGTACCACCTTCCCCCACCCCCTCCCCCAAACACAGGCTGGCAACGTACTTGCGACTCCCCTGGTGTTGCAAGTGTCTATGGACGGTGGTGATCACTTAACATAAGGTGACCGACATATTCGTTTGCCTCCTATGACATAAAAAAGGTTAATACGAATTAGTGTTCTCTTTTATAAATAAACTAGCCTCTGCCCGCGACTTCGTCCGCGTGGAATAGTTACTTTGGGCTAACGCTAACACACAGCGGAAGCCCTCAAGAGGAAAAAACCCCGATTTTGAAACATTATTCATTGGTGCTCTGCTCCTATTGGCATTAGCGTGATGATATATATATAAACTATATTCTTCCTCGATAAATGAGTTATATAATACTAAAAGATTTTTTCAAATCGGACCAGTAGTTCCTGAGATTACCCCTTACAAAGTCACAAAGTCACAAACTCATAAACTTTACCTCTTTATAATATTAGTATAAATGTAGATAACAGTTTTACAATCCGTGCACGCCAAGGTACGCAAGCAGGTGTTGTTAATTAATATGTTTAAATTAATTCAGTCCACCTACTTTCTACTTTAGACCAGAAAATGATTGAAAATACGAAATGTTAGAAATACTGGCTGTCTACAAAATCCCAAAGGGATCGTAAAAGTGAAACTCATGCTTCTAATTTTATAAAGTATAGACAAACTAATCCAAATGAATAAACTTATATAAACTGATTTTCCGAAACGTAGAAATTTTTAGTGGCTATAAAAATAGTTATATGTGTCAGGTAGTCGAGAGTCAATCATTCACTACCTTTAGTCTGTTACCAATTAAGACCACATTTTATTTTATTTTAAATTCTTAGGAAAACTTACAGCTAGACAAAAAAAAATCCATTACATGTATAAACATAAACTAACGCCATTTACAAGTTTCCGCATATATAAGAAAATTTTCATTTTCTTTAAAAAATAGTATGATTCGAATAAGGAAATTAAAGATTAAAAAAGCAGGAATTAAGAACGCATTTAAGTTTCTGAACACTTGTGTTAAACAGATCTACGCTCAGATCACTAACTAATTTGTTAACACTGTTACCAACTCTAATTATGTACGAATTTTGCCTGTAGGTCGCCTTAACAACCGGGTTATAAAGTATAGTATAGTTTCTCCTAGGCACAGCTGGTACACGCAAGTTAATCTTACTCAGTAATTCCGAACAATAAATTTTACCAGTGAGTATACAAAGAAGATATACTATATCAGCTATGTTTACATTATCACTAATATCAGTGAAGATTGTGACCAAATTTCAAAATCTTAAAGAACAATAATAACTTATACCGAATTGGGTCTACAAGGGTTATTAGATGCATTAAAATCATATTTTCTTTATATAAAATTTTATACTTTTTCAAATATTCTGATTTAATTTTGTTCATTGACACTTCAGTTTATACTATTATAGACTTTCATTTAATGATTACCATTGTATTTATTCCCAAAAAGATTTGCATATTGCCAAATATTTATATTAATCTGTATACATTGCTTGTTCTTATAATTATTATAATAAGCACTTTTATTTCAAAGCATAACCCACATACTGACCGTCCATTTATCTATACTTATTATCTCTAGCGGACTACAAACGTGTTTTAATTTAATTTAAGTACACCCTCACCTACATAAGTAAAGATTGTTGTCAAGATAAAGAGTTCACTGTACAACGTATTTACGTAGTCGCGCTGAATTCACGTTCACCTGGCAGTGAATACGCGATTATACCGGCTCCCTCATCCGTGCTGTGCGATAAACGATGAAAGGGCTCGCGCCGGACACTCTATTCATGCATATCATTGGCCTCGTAGCATTACTATGCTGCGAAGAAATGTAGTAATAGGCATTTGTTTCTCGCTTCCATATCATGATCAAGATATGCATCTTTTTAAAATCACAAAGACAAAACAGAAGTATTTTACTGCGTTTTGTTTTGAAGACATTGGTTAGAAATATATATCGGCACGCATTTTAAGTAATCCTTAGAAGTAAAGGTCATATTGGTTACACTTATATAGCTATAGGCTACAGTAATCACATGAAAATATATAGATTAATAGAAAGATCGTGAATTAACTAAAACTTAATAAAGAAATGCTTTACAATAATCGCAAATGGTTAATATGGTAGATTATAATTAAGAATTTTCTAGAACCAATTTCAAAATATTTTAATGATTATTGATACTGTTACAGGTAAAGGAACGTTTAATGCTGTTGAAGAAGAAAATGAAGTAAGAAAAACGATGTTAGTTTAATCATAATCGGCCAATATTGATATTTTTATTTATCTGTGTAATATAGAACTAAGATATCCTTAATAATTAGAATTCAAGAATTTAAAGTGTGTTCGAATACTCCGTCGATCGATTTAGGTGCCAAGGCCTAAATGATCAAGAGCGTTCGATGAAGAGGAAATCATGATGGTCGTTGGGTCTTATTTTAATCTCCTCCTGTTAAGTAACCACTCTCAATTTGAAAATATCTCTTATATTTTGAGATGTGTCTCTGCAACTAAACTTTACAGGTAGTTTTAGTTTAGTTTAACGTGTTTTGTTTATCTTAGTTGAAATCACCATTGAGGATGTAATCAAAATGCTAAAATATATAAGGTATAAAAAAATACACGTTAATTTACGAACGTACCTACCAATCTACATTTATCACATAGTTATATGAAATAAAAAAACAGTGCGTGTATAAGTATGTACACGCGGAAGAAGTGAAACTTCTTTTGCTTATATGAGAATCATCATCATCATCAGCCTGTAAGAGGTTCACTGCAGGGCCATGAGCCTCTTCCCGAATAGTGTTATCAATTACCAATGCGAATGCTCATAAACAATTTACACAAAATACCGTAGTATATATACTTAACTATAATTTTTTTATGTCATAGGAGGCAAAATACCAGGTGAGTCACCTGATGGTAAATGATCAACACCGTCCATAGACACTAGCAACACCAGGGGAGTCGCAAGTGCGTTGCCGGCCATACATTTACTCATTTTTGTATACTGCTAGATACAGGCAGACCCGTATACATCGTTTTTTTTTACTGTAGCACGGCAAAGTGACTGCGTTATGCCTGATGGTATACACAGTACAATCCAAAAAGAAAAGCGACCACCGAGTGACACACTATCCATCGCCGGTCGCCCCTGTCATGCCGGCCTGGGAAAAGCTGGATATGCACAGGCTGATCTCGAAACGCGACCCGCAGAAGCGAATCACTATGACGTGCTTTTTCGCCATATACATGGTGGTTGTGACCCAGTCAGGCTGTAAAACCCTACCACCCCACAAACACATACACCTAGTTATACATACACACTAATGCATATCTACCTTACGTTTAACGCGTAACACGTAACACATAACACGTAACGAAGATTTTTCCCTACCGTGCCATAAGAGTTTCACTTCAATAATTGGTATACATTTTAAAAGAATCGTGTTGAAACTATGTACAATAAGAGTGAGTAAATAACAAATACATATATTTCTAAGAACGTTTTTACTTTCGTAGAGTTATTTTCACTTTATTCTTTCTTATCAACTCTACGGTTCATCCACCCTTTTAAACATTTTTGTTTGGTGTATCAATAAGATTTCACTCGATTGTCCGCATCCCTTCAGCCGGAGAGTGCGATAAAACGCTGAAAACATGATATATAGACTGACGGACATCGGTCTGACGGTCAATGTAATTTTCTAGCGAGGTAAGCCCCTTGTCCGTGATACTGGTGTTTATATTGTTTATAAATGAACCTTATCCATTTCTGTACTAGTCTAATTTTTATGTATAAAATTATGTTGTGTGTGAGTTAGTTATTATTTTCCTTCAAAACATTTTGACCGGGATTGCTGATGTTTTTGTAGTGACAACTTCTTTAGGTGTGTTGAGTGGTATTGGCAGGAGATAAACGTATTAAATATTAAAGGATATTTACCGACGGTTAACCTTACATATATAGCCCACTATAAAAATTTTTAGTAATTTAAAAAAAAAGCGTTTATGTACTTATGTACATGCGTTAGAAGTTATACTTCTTTGGCGTAACAAGATAAAAAAAAAGAAAAATTGTATCTTTCGCCTTATTCTACGTTTATAGAAAAAACGACACTAACAATAGAAAAAACAAAGAAATACAAACATCAAAAATCAAATACAAAGAAATAAAATGTTGACTATAGCTAACTTCAGGGTGTCGGTATTTCGTGACGGTGTGCGCGCGCATCGTAAAAATTTACTCTCATTAACACGCCAAAAGAAGTATAACTTCAAAACACTTTTTACATGAATACTCACACTCACGAACTATAATTTTAATAAATTTAAAATAACCTAACTGTTGCAAAATTTTTTTGTACATTATAAGTTGATCAAACAATATTTCAAGTTATTAAAACTAGCAGTGTATTAATTTGATAGTAACAACAACGTTTATGACTCTTAACATGTTGATAATCATATATGAACTTATCGCAACAATTACGAATAACTTTCGTTGAGTATACTTTCTGAATATGTTAGATATCAGTATGAAAGGTAGGTTACCTTGTGTTTGGGCAATATTTCTGATAAAGAACATCAATTTTAAGTTTGAAAAAAATTATTAGTGACATACGAATTCTATCCTCGATTGTACAATACCTTCAATAACAAAAATATTTGTCGATCGATCCTCGTTCCAATCGTGAACAACGGCCCATTGCCCTAATGACATTTGATTGTGCCGCTCGCATTTCAGCACGTATGCTCTGTTCATGACAATCGATGGCGCATTGTGCCCGTGTCGGCCAAATGACTGGAGAGAATGTTTGTATTACGTACGTGTTTACTTTATCGGTATTTTATATGGAATGATAGCCGGTTCTTATTACATTACTTCTAATCTATATAAATAAAAATGAATCGCGAAATATGTTGCTAAGTTTTGCAAACTCAAACTCAAAGCGGCTGGTCGAATTCGAGTAATTTTTGATTTGATTTATTCCGTGAACTCTGAGGAAGGTTTTTATCGAGATATGATATCGATATGAACGAAACTTCAAATTGCTATTAGCAACTTAACGCATCCGTTTTTTTTTTTTTTTGATTTGACGTATGTCATTTTACTGATCCAACCTAATCCTCCTCGTTTCCCTTGGATCGATAAACGTCACTGATCTAGGACTGAAATTGTTACTGCTTTGAGACTTCGTTCCGGACATATTCCGCTTAATAAATTCGCCAATTTAATCAATAAGATACAATCACCTCTGTGCACTGAGTGTAATAGAGTAGAAGATGTTTATCATATAATTGTAGAATGTGTCCGTAATGAAGCAGAAAGGCGAGAGTACTGCCTAACAGTGGGCAAGGATTTACGTTGCGTTGGGGTCTGTAACGGCATTTTGGCTTCACCTTTGTCGGATGAAGCCAGGATGATGTACAGGTTAGCCAATATTGCTATCAATAGGAGGTAAAATGCGGTTATATGTGTGTAGTATCTATTATATATGCCTTCCAATAAGGGTGGCATGGTCGCTTTGTGACCAAACCCTTATAAAAAATAAAATAAAAAAATATTTCGCTATCTCAGTTTGTGTTCCAGAATAGCGAACAGTCTCTATGGAGTAGCATAGCAAATGTTCCATATGTCGGTATCTAAGTACTAAAAAGGTAGGCTAAGAAAAAAAAACATATTAAGGCGAAACAAAGTTCGCGGGCGGCAACTAGTAGATAATATAATTATTGACATGATTAAAAAAATGTCACACAATTACGTAGTGATACCGATACAAGAAAATACGCTCTACAACTAATATATAAGAAATATTACTAATTTTATATCAGCATACGATAAATATATCGTATGTGGTAAATCACTAATCGAGACATTGCGGAGGAATTATAGTGACAATTATTTTATTTCGTGAAATAAGAATGATTTTACTATTTCTTTTTGAGAAAAATATATCTTTTAGATTTGCTTACAATCGGATCGTTGAGAATGTACAAATAATAACATTGTTATTAATAATGTAACAATTAAAATTATATAACGTTGATTAGTATTCTTTGATTACTGCATGACGAATAATATCATTAGTATTTCGTACCTAAGATTATTTAAATAAATTAAACCCTCATGGAATCGCTTGGCTGTAAATATTTAACTACTTTTTTTTTTTTTTATGTCATAGGTGGCAAACGAACATGTGGGTCACCTGCTGTTAAGTGATCACCACCGTCCATGGACACTAACAACACCAGAGGAGTCGCAAGTGCGTTGCCATCTTTTGTAGGGAAGGGTTAGGGGAGGGAAAGGGAGAGGAGAGAGGAGAGGGGAAGGGAGGTGGGTCTCCGGCGCTCTCACTGACCGAACGAAACGCAACAATGCAAGCACTGTTACTTCACGTCGGTTTTCTATGAGAGGGTGGTACTACCCCGGGCGAGCCGACCCATTCATGCTGAAACCAATAATAGTTTCAGCGTGGCTCTACCACCATTAATAAAAAATATTGCAGAAGTATTCGTCTGAGACAGTACACTGTACTAAAATGTTGGATTAATAAATTAAATGTAATCAAGACCCTAATCTCATAGTTACATTATTTTTAAATCTTTCCTTGCAAATATTATTTTAGTAAAGATAATTGCATTTGTTCCTAATCCGAGCGTTTAAATATCTTATGTGTTACTCGAGAAAAGTATTCATTTCCTCTCTTGCAGACGTCGTGACATTGATGTGAGATTGTACATGAAGAAGCTTTTGGCGCCTCTGACGTCATTATCGTTTGTTTGATTGCTCAAGGACAGGCATGTAATCAGATTCTACTGATGGGGTTCATAACTTATATTATATATACACGGAACCTCTATGTGAATTTAATGTTTTACCAGTTGTAACACTAAAGTAAAAATATCGATACATATATTACATATATTATACATATATTATTATACTTACATATCATCTCATAATCAAAAATATGTCATAAAATTAAATACAAGGTTTTCGGCAATTTATTCAATAGTTTTATTTTTATAGTACCTCCTAAACCTAGTAGTGTTTACAGGAGGTTGGCATCTAGCTTCTTGCACCATGTTTTCTATATATCATCTCTATTATATAAATATTCTCAAAAATAATTATTATGTTGGTTGTACTAGAATTTATCACATTAACTTATGTCAAAATTAATTGTGCATTTTTGCATGATCAGCATTTTGTATCATTTGGACATTTGGTAAACGAGTCCTTTTGGATATAAAAAAATATTCTGAATAGCAACCTACATAAAACAGAAATTAATATTAGGGGGTCGGGACCCGCCTACCACTCGTTTATAGTTCATACATATCTGCTTTAAGATCGAGTATTAGATGAACTTCCAACGCTTTGGCACGCACATTCTCTGGGGAACTAAGATAAATGTTAATGGTTCTGTCATCCGGGTACGTTGTATATTTGCCACTGGGTTAGCAGTAGGTTCAATATATTATATTTTACGTTTTTTTTATATATAATTACATTGTATTGAAAAATGTAAGCAGTAGTATAAAATGGAATAATACCTGTAGAATTGAAGGCAACAGTTTTATTAATGATTAATTGGTGATTAATATTGTGGTACTATCCGAAGCTTATTATATTTAATATTGAGTACTATGAAACTATTTATTTCTGGCACTGCGCTTTCACTTTCACTGTCCATCCTAAGTAAGGTGTAATGAAGGGTATTTTATTTTATTAAATATTTTAAGAATATTAAAATTCAAATCTTCGCAAAGAATATTATCCTAGATAAGTACTATACTCGATGCAGATAGGTAATTAGTTCAGAATGTCTCGTACATAAAATAGAAAAATAATGGATGAGCGTAGATCAAGGTTCATTTTGTATACAGGCAAATATAATATTTATGTAGTTTAACCGGAACCTTATAACTTATTTTGCCTGTTATACTACAGTAGTTAATATTTCATACAAAAAACGGATATAATTTTAGCTACGTTAGAAGAAATAAACGCTACGAGCGATCATATGTGAAAACAATCAAAACGCGGCGTAGAAAGCGATTGACGGTAATTATTTTTCATTTTAGTTAGCACTTATAAAAAAATAATTTCGTTGAGTCATGATCAACTATGTAGGACAACCACGATTCTCCACCATTTCTCGACGGTTGTCACTTGGATCATAGGGGGTTCACGATAAATGTAGGAGGTAGAACTAGGATACAGATGAAACAAATACTAACAAGTGCAGTTTCTTATTTGTACTTTTAATATTAGAAGGAGGTAAAATTAATAACTCTGGAAGTAAAGAATAATCTTGGGAACTATTGATCAATTTTTATCTATACTTTAATATTATAAAGCTGAAGGGTTTGTTTGTTTGGTTGAACGCCCTAATCTTAGGAACTATTGGTTCAATTTGCAAAATTCTTTCAGTGTTAGATAGCTCATTTATCGAGGGAGGCTAAAGCTATATATCATCACACTAAGACCAATAGGAGCTGAGCACCAATGAAGAACGTTTCAAAATCGAGGTTTTTTTTCTTTTGAGAGCTTCCGCTGCGTGTTAGCGTTAGCTCAAAGTTACTATTCCACGCGAACGAAGTCGTGGGCAGATGCTAGTCACAGATATAAATTTATGCTTAGGATAATGTTTTCTTATCATTATTTTATATTGTAGTTAACGTGTATAAAATCGTGGCTAGATATTTGTGTAATATATTTTATGCAAAAATTCAATGAAATTACCATCTTAACATATACATCGGAATTCTAAGTGAACGGGTCATAAATTTCTACGTCTTTAGATAATACCTATACATTTTCTCTTACGTTATTCAAATGCAGTCGTCGTTGCAGTGATCGCAGATCGGAGTCAATGGGTATCCACCCTGTTGTTAATTTATTGCCGATGGTCGCAGGGGCGTTGAATAACAGCATCCAGTACAATAGACGGCTACGATTTACATGGAAAGCGGGACTCTAAGTCTTTTTTATAAACATGCGCTTGCATGGATTTTTCTAGATTACCTATTTTATTTTTTTTATTATTATTTATTATTTGTTTACCATTATAATTAAATAGAGATATTCTAAATTTGCTAATTATCGTTCAACTTAATTGAGATACAGTGTAAACTTGTTATAATAGTGCATAAATAAGAACTTTCTATAACGTAGAAATGACTTCAATTTGGTTTGGTTTACCATAAAATCTTTTATTGGTTCTCTCCCGCCCGTATAACGAAAATAATGTTCGGTGTCCATTGAACGTCCCTTGAAACTCGTTATAAAGAGTTTACACTATGTAATCCTTAAAGTTCCATAGTCTACCGATACACGATATCAAGGTATAATTTATAATTTGAAATATACTATTAATTATTTATGAAAAAAATTTAGCGAAGTAATTTTTTTTATTTTAAGGGCTTTTATTCCGCCGAACTTTTTTTTTCGAACTGACTACGCTATTGACCTAATCATTGACAGCTTCACCGGACTACTTCCACCGAACATATCAGCCCTATTGTTCCCCAATCTAGCTCCACCATGAGATAGTGAAGTTACTGTAAAGGGCTAAATTACTCTCAGAAATATAATTTATTTAAAATCTGTACAAATTGGTTAATAATTTTTACCTCCTTGATGAGATTATTTTCCTTTAATCCAAATAGTTTTGTACTTAAAAAAAGGATAAAATTCAGCCTTTAATAACTTTACAATAAGTTCTTTTATCCTAAATGCGTAACAATTGTTAACGTCTACGTCCGGTACCGTGACACACCCGAGAGGCGAGACTACAACGCCACCCGGGGAACCACTATTGACCTGCGATACCGCGCTATTGACTCTGTCGGGGTGTTACTACTGACCTCGAATGCTATTGGTGGAAGTTATCGGCTGTTCATTGTTCATTCCGGTGTGAGACTACATTGGCGATATATAAAGGGCAAGATGTCGCTGATCTGGGGACACTGAAAGAATTTAGGGCTCAGTCGTGTTTGCGCTCCGCGCTCTCCGTTCGTCCATCCGACCCGCTGACTCGCTCTCGCGCTCGTGCTATCTCGTTCGTTTTCGTGTCGACCGCGCTCGACTTAGTAGTGTCCGTGCTTCGCTCGCATCGAGTCGGTCTCGCGCGCCGTATCGCAGTGTTTGTGTACTTCGTGTTTCGCGTCGCGCGCTCCGTTGTTTACGTTGTGTGCGCCGCGTCTCCGCCAGTCTACAAGCGCCGTGTTTACATCGTGCCCCGCACCGATTCGTCGCCGCGTTTCGCGTACGCTACGTAGTTGAGCGAGTCCGCCGCGTTCATTGCTATTCTGTTGCTAAGAAGTAACAATAGTGTCAATCGTAGGCGCTCGATTTTAGAGCGTAGCAAACCGCTCCTCTCGGAGCGAACCCGCGATTAATTTCATTTTTAAAGTCCAGTCGTCTGGCCTGCTCATGGATACCTAACGGTGTAGCCAACGAAGTGAGTAGGAGCGACCTGTCCGCTCGCCGTAGGCCCCGCGGCCTACTGCACTGACAGACGGGCCTGGGTAGCTTAGCCTTGGTGGTGATCACCTAGTTAAGTCCAGTGTGTCTCCCTCCCACCTACCTAATCCCCTCATTCCATCCTCGGGTGTCTGTTTGGGCGTAGCCCGGTTTACCGGTCTGCGTTCTCTGCCCCGGGATTGCTAGGGCTTCCCCCTAGGCTCTGTAGGTTCGTTCCGTGCGGCATTGCACTTTGCCCACAGGTCTCTTGGCCCGGACTCGGGATAGTCCCATAATTTTCCGTTCAGGCGTGCCCCCCTGCCCCTAAGGCAGGGAGGTTTGTTTCGCGGCCCCAAGCCATCGAAATGGCTTCCCCAGAACAAATAGTCAGGATTATAGAATCCTTTAACGCGAACTACCCCGCAGTAGATGCCGCGGCTATCATTAGCTCGGTATTAGTCCCGTCCTCGGAGGATGAAACATACGAGGCCCGCGTGCCTACCGCGAACTCGTTCGCGGTATTAGATTCGCCCCTGTCGCCGCTCAACGGCAACAACGAGTTAGAAGATAACATGGAGGTCGACATCGCGACACCCGCCGCGTCAAACACACCGCCCGCGACCGCCGCGCCCGCGCCCGATAACGACGGATTCATTACCGTAACTAAGATACCGAAGCGGAAACAACCCACGCAGCCGACGCAATCAGACCCAGATTCGGGACCCGAATGTCCCGCACTTAAAGTTCCGTGCCGCGAAGGCAAAATAGACGGCACCCGGGTGCCTACCGCGACACCGTCCACAAACGCGAGATCGCGATCGGGCAGATCAAGC
>MU158751.1:2336124-2359558 GCA_015888305.1 Antheraea pernyi | reverse complement strand
TATTGTTAATGTCTACGTCCGGTACCGTGACACACCCGAGAGGCGAGACTACAACGCCACCCGGGGGACCACTATTGACCTGCGATACCGCGCTATTGACTCTGTCGGGGTGTTACTACTGACCTCGAATGCTATTGGTGGAAGTTATCGGCTGTTCATTATTCATTCCGGTGTGAGACTACATTGGTGATATATAAAGGGCAAGATGAAGCTGATCTGGGCGCACTCCTATGTGGAAGTTATTGTAAGGCGAAGCTCTGGCCAAATAAATAGTGACTGTATCTACTGAGTGTTTCTTGCCAATCCTGACTGCATCGACCCTATACGTGATTAGTGTAACACAATACTTCTTTTCGAGTACATTAACTTTCCTATAAAAATATTTCTTTCATAATATTATCAGTACTTATTCGGCGAAGAGAAAAACAATTTAAAATACGGAAATGCATAGAGTACTAATCAAGGTTGGGTATGAACATTAAAACGTTTGGCGTTTGGTTTGGCGTCGTCTTATTGCATAAGGTAAATATTAAAGCGAAAGTGAAAAGCAAAAGAAAATAATTTCGTTAATAATAAATACTCAAATGCATATATATATTACACATGCGTTTAGTAAAGTACATGGAGGTGCAACATAACAACTTAACTTTTTCGGTTTAACATTATTCCTGTACATACTGGAGCTTGTCATCAAATGTTAGTTCATATCGCATTACTATTACAAATTTCATATTGAACGGCTATTACAATACTGTGGTAACTCAAAATATCGCTTTTTCAGAATCCATGAAAAACTGATTTCTCTCTATCTACTAAAAGTTCTTTGAGACTATGCATTTTTTATTGAAAATTAGATTAATAAAAGTATTTTTCTTTACAATGTGATTTACATGATATAAATAACACGTCTTCACCCGATCGTTCTTTCTTGAAACTAAAAATGACGCAATATTGGTGGGGGGTAGAACTCGTTAGTAGGTCATTATGATTTGATTAGAGCCCTATTTCTCGCTTCAATTTAAAGATATTTTTATAACTGTTTTACTGACGTGTAGGCTATCGCTTTTTTTTTATTGTAGCACGGCAAAGTGACTGCACATGCCTGATGGTAAGCACAGTACAGTCCAAAAACAACGGCGACCACCGAGTGACACACTATCCATCGCTACTGTTATGCCGGCCTGCGAATAGCTGGATATGCACAGGCTGATCCCGAAACGCGACCCGCAAAAGCGAATCACTATGACGGGCTTTTTCGCCATATACATGTTGGTTGCGACCCAGTCAGGCTATAAAACCCTATCACCCTTTCGCCTAGGCATTCGCCATTACCTCGTTCGTTATTTAGCAGGGTGCTCCACGTGCAGGTGAGGTTGGCTTGGGTGTCTTAAGTCTTATGATGTTATTTGACACCCCTTACACCCCTTTACCTCGCTTTCTTCTATTAAGATTAATTAAAATCTCAATTGGGGCAGCCTTCGAGTTACGAAGGTTTTATAATAGGAGTGCGATATCACAAAGAAATAATATAAAACGCTGACAACTACAAGCTAGAATTATAAGGAGAACGACGCATAGCTTTAAGCTGATAAAGGTGTAGATAGGTCACAAAAACAAGGCCAGGAATATTGTGATCCACATTTTGTTCTAACACGATAGTTGTTTGCGTGCTCGCACCAATTTGTGTCGGCGCCTTATCGTCGCGGCTAATGTGCAGTGTAATGCCACTTCCGACATGAAAACCGTTCCTACTCATTGTTCTCTCTATCGCGTTATGTGCCTCTTTAAACCAAGTGTGGATAACATGGGTAACGATATAACGAAGATTTTATAGTCCTTATGTTGTTAAATTACGCCTTCTGCTGCTGTTTCATTTTCTAAGTTAGTTTTCTTTGAACAACTTTTCAGAAATGTTATATTCATTTCGTATTACAAAACAAAGTGATCTGCCACGTCTGTCTGTCTGTTCGTGATAAACTCAAAAATTACTGAACGGATTTTCATGCGGTCTTCCCCAGTAGGTAGAGTGATTCCCGAGGAAGGTTTAGGTATATAATTTGTCTAGATTTTTTTATTATCAGTGTGGGACAACGTCCGCCGTTTCCGCTAGCTTTGTGTAAAAATAAAAATCAATTCCGAATGTATGTGAGTGCATTACTTTAGAATAAGCTACATCTACTTGACTTATTCGTTATTTATTAGGTTCGTAATGGTCAGGACAAGGTTTGTGTTATATGAAAGAAAACATTTAAGAAATTGTAAGTAAATATGAAAAAAATGGATTAAAATAGCTCCATATAAAAAGTTACTGAGACAAAATACAGTATGGAAATCTTCAAAAATATTGACAAATTGACGTCCGTTCATCATCATTGCTAAATTTGTTTATCTCATTACACGGTTGTATTATAAAGAAAATATTTTTATCATTTACTGCGTTATATTACGTAAATAATATTGAAGTGTCTGTTGTTTATCCGATTTAATTTCCTAAAAAATATAACTAATTTTGAAGAGACTTGTAAATAAAGACAAAACCATTTTCAAAACTTCCAAGCCATAGCTATCAAATTTCCTATAAGCGTGTAAGAATTTAATCAAGAAAATCGATATACGTAATATATTATATTTAAAATTAAGTAAAGTTTAAATAGACTATGAAATAAGGTTTCGTTTAATAATGTATCGTTTTTGTAATGTACATAAGATTTTTTTAAATGATTAAGATCAGAAAACTAAAAAAATCTAAAATCTTAAAAAAGAAGAAATTTTAAAGAAACAAGTTGCATTCTGCTTCATTAACGGATTCAAACTAACCGCGTTTACATTGCATTATATGTTTTGTATGAGCTAAGTATAGCGACGTTGTAAATTATACGATTCTTCGAACAAAATTTACCGAATTTCATAAGGCCATAAATAAATTTAATAATTATTCAATATTTTATTAGCGTACAATATATATTTTATACTAATTTACATATTATTAGACTTTTAACTGAAGATTTTTATGTCATAACTGGCAAACGAACTTGTGGGTCACCTGTTATTAAGTGATCACCACCGTTCATAGACCCTAACAACACCGGAGGAGTCGAAAGTGCGTTGCCAGCCTGAGTTTGGAGGAAAGGAAGTGAAGGGAGAGAGGAGAGGTGAGGGAGGTTATCCTCCGGCGCTCTCACTGACCGAACGAAACGCAACAATACAAGCACTGTTACTTCACGTTGGTTTTCGTTGAGAGGGTGGTACTCCCCCGGACGAGCCGACCCATTCATGCTGAAACCAATAATAGCCTCAGCGTGGCTCTACCACTCTGTAGAAATGAAGCAGGTAAGGTAAATGGCGTTAATAAAGATATGAAAATAATAATAAATAGTTATGGCTCGTTGTAGCATGTTTCGACACCACGTCGATCGAAGTAGGTTGAAACTGAACACAATTTTTCGGTAAATAAATACATCTTCATGAAACTATAATATGGTGGCAGGATATTTTCTAATGACCACCAGGCTAACTATACATTAAAGTTGACAGTCAAATATCTAGTCATTTAATACCAGATGACATTGTGGTCAACCGATTACAACCTTACGCACTTTAGTTAATTTGTGTTGAACTGTATGAAAATATGTATTACGTAAATGTTTTTGTTTGCTTAAACCCTTTGATTTGATCAAGGTTTTGATACAGGAATTTTTATGTAACTTTAATTTTGTTAAAACAGAATGTACGGATTTTTTTTTCATTTTCATTATATCAATGTTCGTCAACTGGGCGTCCGGATGTCCTTTGGGCCCGCGTTAAAAATCACCCCTGCAGTGTTGCCTTGTAGCAGAGTGGGGTTACCAGTTATTGGTCATTTTTATTTCTATATATTTTAGTTATTTAATTGTGTGACATCTGGTTCTAACCAATAATATTATAACTAACAAGCTGTAGATACGTCATATGCGCTTCGACAGCGCCTTGTTGAAACTTGGCTAACTAGCTTATTTTTGACAGCTGGCCCGTGAATCCGCCCGTATCTAAGCAATATATAACATTTTTTTTTTCACCACTTATATTGAGAATATGCCATCTTACTTCCATATTTTATCTAAGTGGCTAATTTGCGGGGTGGTAGGGTTTTACAGCCTGACTGGGTCGCAACCACCATGTATACGGCGAAAAAGCCCGTCATAGTGATTCGCTTCTGCGGGTCGCGTTTCGGGATCAGCCTGTGCATATCCAGCTTTTCACAGGCCGGCATGACCGCGGTGACCGACGATGGATAGTGTCACTCGATGGTCGCCATTGTTTTTGGATTGTACTATGCTTACCATCAGGCATAGTGCAGTCACTATGCCGTGCTACAATAAAAAAAAAAGACAGTGTGTCGTTACAATATTACTTTACGTGTGTGTGCGTTATCGTGCCATTTCTTTTGTCAAAATATCATGTAGGTAACGTATCTACAGCTTTTTAGTTATAATATAATTGGTTCCAACAATAAAAAGTATATCTTTCTTTGTATAAAGTATAAATATTTATACATTACATATTTATGAAAATACACATATATCATTATGAAACATCGAAGAAAGTCTTGAGTATTTTATTCGACGTGATAGAAACGACATTTTTATTAAACGATACGCGGAGTAAGTTTACGATGGAGTACTAACATTTTTCGCGTGTCGACGCAAGCAGGTGCTCCTATCAGAAATTTGTCCCGTCAGCAAACATAACAGCACACATTATTACTCTGCCGTGAAGTTCCCTTGCCGTGTTCATACACCGGTACGGTTAGGGCGAAAAGTGTCAATTTTGTAAATATTTGTTACTTCTTTCTCCACTTCTGTAAATTTATTAATAAGACACAATATTCGTATATTTTAAATCTATATTGAGTCATTTAGAAACGTTAGTAAGTAGAAATGTTGCGGGTTTCGATGCTCTTCGATTAGTATCTACCTAAATACCTATGTTAATGCCACAATCTAGCAAATATTTATTCGATTTATTCTTTTTCCATAATCTTTTACTATTTCTCTTTTTATACAGTATATCTAAAGCATTATTATAGAGTTCCTTCTCAGTTTTCGTTTCTATGAACGTAACCCACCTCCGTAATTGTTATTTCAAGAATCAAACGCAAACGCAAAAGTATCTCACGCTATTTATATGTTTAATAATGTGAACGATATTGACTTTAACTAGCATAAACTAATAACTTATAGGTAAAATTGAGTGATATAAAACATTCAGGCAAAAAAATCTATTGAAAAAAAAGCTATTAAAAAAAATCCTTTTAATATGTCAACCTTTTTTTTTCGAACTGTCTACGCTATTGACCTAACAAGGTGTTAACAGCTTCACCGGACTACTAAGGCGAGCGCTTAAGGTACTCAGCCGATTTATATTTCAACTGATCTACATACACATGTATGAATATTAGCTGTTCGATTGCTTGATTTAGTATTGGAATTATTCAGGTGTGAAATTGTGTACATATATTTACAAACATCTTGTCATTGTGATATTACATCGGCTTGTATGTATCTGCTGTTAAACTTAATCTTGTTATTGTAACGCCTCTGTTTTCCTCATTATGACATCATACATTTTTTTTTCGAACTGACTACGCTATTGACCAAGCAAGGTCTTAACAGCTTCACCGGGTTACTGAGGCGAGCGCTTAAGGCACTCAGCCGATTTTATTTTGACAACTAGCTCAAGGGTGCGCGGCACACCTCGGCTTTGGCTGTTGCTTGATACATGCAATTCGCGACCTATGTAAGCTAACCTAAGCTAAGCTAACTATTCATACATATATGAGTTGTTGAAACATATATGTGTACCAAGCATACATAACTCAACAACTCTTATATATATTTCGTATCGGATAATATTCTAAACTATTTCAGTTTGATAAGGGAAAAAAGATAAAACCCTTTCACTTGCATGTGTAAGCGTGTATGCGTGCAGGTGTGTGGAGGTGATATGAGTAATGTTGTCGCAGTGATGTAAGATTTTGTGACGCGAGCAGCGTACTGAAGGGCTCCACGCCGAGGGAACGGACCTAGGCTTGAGCAGTTGCCGAGGGGGGCCTAGTCTGGTGTGCGGGAGCGAAATTTATCCCTAGACCACGGCGGCGTGATCTGTGGTTACGCGGGCGTGGGCGTGAGCACGATGACGACATACAGTATTAACCAGTACTGCTACTTAAATAAAATTTGTATCCTCGTAAATGTTTCTGACCGCTCGGAATATAGCGGTCAGTTCGTTGCGTATACTATCGTCTAGAGCTTAATACTAAACAAAGTCAAAATATTTATTATAAGAACTGATATTTATATATATCTTTAACTGATATATATCTTTAACTGATATATATCTTTAACTGATATATATCTTTAAGTTGTTTCGATGCTATGCTTATGATACAACATGTATTTAATGTTCTAAATTTGTGTTATTCGCTACTGTGTTGAGAGCGATTAAAACTTTGGCACGGACTGTAATTATCGAATTAAAGCATTTGTTTTGCGTGAAAGTGTACACATGTAAGCATATTATCGATTTGATATATCGTCAATGTTAGGCACGAAAGAAAACAGTTTTTCATTGATTCAGTGGCACATCTGGCGACAAAACGCCTCGGGCTTTCCATTCTGATGACCTGACTTGACATTTTTATTGCTCTCCATATTTTTCTCGGTCTCCAAGGCATTCGTCGTTTATGGAAGCCGGCGTAAAATATTGTTAAACTTGAAAGAGGACAAACCAGATATTATGATATTACTGACGCGATATATTGAAGAACTTTCGGCGTCGATGGGATGGCGTCTGGTATTTCGGCTTCGTTTTTTTATCGTTCTTGTTTTATCTTTTATCGCATCAGTTTGAAAAAGTTGCGGCTCAAATTACTGTTCCGTATTATATTGATGAAAGTTAAGCATCTGGGCGTTAGTAATATTGATAAACTTTGTATAAGGTTATAATCGTTTTTTAAAACGGACTGTATTCATTCCACATAAATAGATTTATCTTTTTCATTCTTGAGTAATGTCAATAAATCCAATATTTTGATACCATAAAGTTTCTAGCAACTACTGCCACGTTAACGTATTGATTTCCTCCGTGTAGTAATTGTTATAAAACGTATGAGCCTTCTAATATTCCTAAAAATATCCAATTATACTGCCTTTTTTAGACATCCTACAGTTAAATTTGATGAATATAAACTATAAAACAAAAAGTATAAACAAAAGCCTATATTCTTCTTGTATTTTTTTTTTTTTTTAATTAGACCATTTTTGAGAGTACTATATATATATAGAACAAAGTCCTCTGCCACGTCTGTCTGTTCGCGATAAACTCAAACACAACTGAACGGATTCTCATGGCGTTTTTACCACCAGATAAAGTGGTTCATGAAGAAGGTTTAGGTATATTATTTGTCAAGGTTTTTGTTTTATTATTAAGGCGAGATAAAGTCCACCAGGCCCATCAGTAAATTATAATTTCGTATATAATGTATAGATACAATTATTTTAAGCTTCATAATCTATCTCTTGTGTTTCATTTAGTAGTTAGATTCCTTTTAAAAAATGTTCTTCAAATGTCCTGATGATCGTGTTAGTTTTTAATATCTTAGTTATATTAAACTTATTTCTATACATTACTAACTTTAAAATAATTACTTTTCATATATTATACAAAAAAAAGCTGATGATATTGTTCTTGTCGGCGAAGATGCTACCGAGGTCCAAAGGCTGGTAAAATGGCGAGAAAAACTGGAGAATGTTGGTTTGAAAATCAGTAGTCTAAAAACTAAACATTTGTTTTGCGACTTCGGTGGCCCATCCAGCTTTTCTCCTATAGCTTTATATCCTTACCAACCTGCTCTGATTTCCGGTATCTCGGTTCTCTGATCCAAAACGATGGTTGCATAGACAAGGACGTGAGGGATATGATAAATGCAGGGTGGATGAAATGGCGAAAGGTGTCTGGTGTAGCTTGTGACTCACGAATTCCCTTGAAACTCAAAGGGAAGGTGTATAAAACTATTATAAGACCAGTAATATTGTACGCATCTGAGTGCTGGGCGACGAGAGAGACGGATGAGAGAAAACTACATGTGGCAGAGATGCGAATGTTAAGGTGGATGTGTGGTGTAACTAGAATGGATAAGATTAGGAATGAATATATCAGAGGAAGTTTGAAAATAGCACCAGTAACAGAGAAGTTAAGGAGTAATAGGTTAGCATGGTGTGGGCATATTCTGAGGAGAGATGAAGACCATGTAACTAGAAAAGCTTTAAATATGACGGTCGATGGATATAAGAGTAGAGGAAGACCGAAAGAAGGATGGATGGATTGTTTGAAAAATGATGTGTGTGTGTTTTTTTACTACTACCAATTGCGTTACCTTGAGATTATTAAAATTGTTATTAACGATATTCTATAACATTATATTCTATTTAATATTCTGTGCTTATGTATTATAATATATTTATCAACTTTTTTTGATATACTCTAAAGAGCTGTCTATGAACGAATGATAGGTGATAGGAACTTCTAATTCCCGTTTGTATTTTATTCCCAAAATGATGTATTTTAACATCAACAACTAATTCGAACTTGGTCGTTACTTTCTACAAAAGAAAAACTTTTCCTCGAGAACTGTCAAACTCTGTTACGGGGTGCTCTTATAACAAAATACAATTTGTCATGATTGATCAAAGAAGTTTGCCAAAACAAAGACAGGGCCCATAACAAAGGCCTGTCTTTTGTCCAAGAATTTTTTGGCAAGAATAGTAGTAATTGCGTTTAGTAACTTATCAAAATATTAGTACCGTTTACATTAAATTTGTATTTATTGAGTATTTTATAGGTTTTTAAATTTCAATTCAAGTAAGTCAGATTTATGCTTATAATATTTTTAGGGTTTTATATAACTTATAACAAAACATTAATAGTACACGCATACAGTTACACGCATACCATAACTGTCAGTTTTATTTTAACGCCATCTATCGCTAATTCTTGAAAATGTAAAATATATTGTATTCTTTCTTTAAATTGGTTTGACTTCTAATCAATCTCCTAAAGTAACTTAGTTTGTTGGAATGAAGTTGACGTAACAATCCGTCTCGATACTATACTACAGTTCAAATAACGAATTCTAAAGAAGGTAAAATTTCTATTTGAGTTAGTAACTGGCAGCTTTGTTTGGAAAATATTGAAACACTTTAAGTCGCTAAGAACACCTTTCAACTCAAATAATCGCTCGAGTGCTGCAGATTTATGGCAGAAATATGTATTTTATTTTATTTTATTTTTGGCTAGCATATGGGGCCGTATTGTCATCAGATGTTAAGTGATAGTAGAGTCTATAGTACGCTATTGTTAGTTTACCAAATATTTACCAAGTACTTTTACAATAGCCTTTGATTGTTGAGCAAATATTTATTCAGTTTTGCACGGTAATCAGCTACATGTGAAATAGAAAATGCCTTAAGATATAGATGACGGCTCGTCGACAACACCTTTGAGTGGTGCATCAATTAACATGGGTTTGATTCTTACAATAAGCCTTAGTTTCCAGTTATGGTAAACGTGATGATCAAATCTTTGTACGGAGGCAAAGCACCTTCAATGCTTATCTTGCAAATTCAAGTTCAAAATCTATGTCCAAACACGTATAGACATATTCCCGGTAGCAGTACTTAAGTGCCAGTCCCTTTAGACTTACACTTGGAAACAGGAGATTGTGGTCAACGGTATATAAAGAAAAATGACGTGTTATGATATCACACATTTTATACCTCTGAAAGCCCGAATATATTGCATGATTCGAACATACTGTATTCCATTACACCGTCGTGTATTCGCTACAAGTGAGCCATAACCTCGTCGTTACGTACAGCCGTGGTTACTTTACACAGTTCACCTTAACCATTTACCTTATGTAGAATTTAGTTACTGCAGACCCAGAGACTGGCCTACGCTTAGCGAGTCTTTAATACTCGATGACGTAAGCGTCTGCAATTTAACTAAAACTGCAATGGGTATCGTTTAGTAATTATATATTTATTATGTTATGTACTAACGAAGGAAATAAGAACAAATTTTCTCTTTACAGTATGATCTTGTAATGAAATAAAATAGCAACTAAACAAATGAATGACAATCTTTTAATACTGTCCGTATTTACGTAGATTTCCTTACTGTCTATTGTTTCATTTACTCACTTTTTATATATGGACTTTTAAGATCAACTTTTCACTTATCTATAACATTTTAAAGATATTTTCGTCCATACAAACCTTGTCCTGATAATTGCAAACAAAATAAAAATATTTAGCCAAATAGGTGTAGACATTTTGAAATGATGGGTTTACACATATACTTGGCAATTGATGTGTAAATGATAATAAACTTGGAGTGTCTTTCTGTAATTTCTTAATAAAAGCCTTTTTAAACTCAAATTCTTATATTTATATATGACTGTATACCTTAACAATTCGAATATTCATTATTAAAATTGTTGACTATCTAAATTTATTCTCCAGGCTAAACCGATTCTACGACGATTTTCATAGGCCGGTATAAAACTGGGGTGTAAGGGGTGTCAGGGGTGTAAGGGGTGTCAAATCACATCTAAGACATGAGACATCCAAGCCAAGCTCACCTGCACGTGGTGCACCCTGCTGAATAACGAACGAGGCAATGGCGAAAGAGGGGTGGTGGGGTTTTACAGCCTGACTGCGTCGCAACCACCATGTATATGGCAAAAAAGCCCGTCATAGTGATTCGCTTTTGCGGGTCGCGTTTCAGGATCAGCCTGTGCATATCCAGCTCTTCTCAGGCCGGCATGACAACGCCGATCGGCGATGGATAGTGTGTCACTCGGTGGTCGCTATTGTTTTTGGATTGTACTGTGCTTACCATCAGTACAGTACAGTGCAGTTATTTTGCCGTGCTACTATATTAAAAAAAAAACTTTTTAAAGAGTATTCTGGAATAAATATTACTATTATATTATATTATACGAGCTAAGAAACAACGGCAGGGTTACTTAAACAGTAAAATAGAGTAAATACGGTCACTTTTAATACATATATAGAATATAGATCCTGTGTAAGAATAAACTCGTGAGAACTAAGTCCCAGACATCTAGTAATCTCTCTCATCTCTCTCATCTAGTAATCATCTTGACTAGTAATAAATAATGTCAACGTAAATTCGTATTATTTTGTTCATTGTGATCTCTGTGTGGTCGAAGTACATTCTCGGGCATGCTCGCGGAATGGATTTGTCGATAAATAAAAATAAAAAAAGGAAATAAAAATGAACACAGGTATGGTTATTTTAGGCGCGACGCATAAAAACATAATATTATTTTCTAAGTCAACCGGTTTCAGAAATAAACAGGACGATAAATATTCATGAGGAAAGTAAGCCTTCTTGTCATAGGCCGCGAGAGCCTGATGGATGGTGCGACGCATTTTGCTATCTTGCCTTACTTTTTTCGGTACTTGTCCTTAGGAATATTTTAATTTTTTCGGAAATGTCCATTAAAATAGCAGTTATTAGTCAAACAAAAATGGTTTGTTTTTTCTATCAACATAAATATTTACTGTAAATTGTAATGTATATAAATCACTAACAAATAATATAAACGTATATAACCTGTATTAATAACCGTGTAATTGTGTATCTTTTTCATAATTTATGATGGACGTAGAAAAAATAAGATGTAAATACACGAATGTAGCATTAAAAAAAATTGTGTGGATTTAACTCACAAATAAAATATTGTACACAGACAGTTTATGGCATTTCAAAGTAAACTTTTTTATGCCATAGGAGGCAAACGAACAGGTTGGTCACCTGATGTTAAGTGATTACCACCATCCATAGACACTTGCAACACCAGAATAGTCGCCAGTGCGTTGCCACCCTGTGTTTAGAGGAGGGGGAAGAGAGGTGGGTTATCCGGCGCTCTCACTGACCGAACGGAACGCAACAATGCAAGCACTGTTACTTCACGTCGGTTTTCTGCGAGAGGGTAATATACCCCGGGCGACTCATTCATGCTAAAGTCAGTAATAGCTCCAGCGTAGCTCTTCACCTCTATAAAAAAATCTAAATAGCCTAAAACATACTTTTACAATCTTAAAAAAGATTTCACAAAATATTTTATTTGTTTATTCGTAATTAATTTAAATATCATTTTTATATAGGATATAATTCATTTCAAAATCGATAGCCTATGGTATACATATATCAATAATGCTCTTAGGAAATATAACATATAAGTAAAAATTTAATTAGAAGATTATAAAAATTATCGCGCAATATACCCGTGCTAAGTGCAGGAAACAGTATGTATTCTTGTAAATAAAATTAATAATGCAACTAAATGTAACCAACAATACACGTTATTATTTACGTTAAGTTTGTATGATGTACCAAAGTACTAATATTTTAAGAATTCTATGATGAATGGATAACAAATGCTGAAGATCAGCTAATACATAACTTTTGGTTCGTAAGTCAAATGTACGCTCTGGACATAACTAATTATATTACAAACAATTAGTCACGACTTATTTGCGCGTATATTTTACATGTGGCAACCTTTTTTTTTTTTTTTTAACGTGGGGAAATCCCTTATGGATACGCCACCCTCCCGGGGGAGAGGGTGGGTTATGTCCGAGTCGCATGGACTAAAACCCCACGGTGTACCGACAGACCGTTTTGTGGGGGCGGCAAGGGATCGTTCAAGCTAATCAACCTTGTAGAGCCGCCCCCACGGTCCGCCCGGCGGAAAGTGACCGCCGGGCTCCTACCTATAGAGGGACAGACCGGGTACACACCGGCTGCCCCCCTCGTCCGCCGGACCTGTGCAATGAGGAGATGGGCCCCCCGACCTATCCCCTCAGGTCCGGCTACGGTGGCAGGAGGAGTTGGGCGAAGCGCCTTCTCCTCGCAGAAGGAGGCCATCGCTCGCCAAGCCTGTTCGCTGCCGAGCATGGCCGAAACCACGCTCGGCAGCGATAAGTCCGGTCCTACCGCCGCCGCCAGAAGGCGGCGCTGCTCCCCCCACGCAGCACACTCAGACAGAGTGTGCTGCGCGGTATCTTCGGCTGCGCCGCACTCGTGGCAGGCGGCGGTCGGCTCCCTGCGTGCGATCCGGTGCAGGTACCACCCGAAACAACCGTGTCCGGTGAGTACCTGCACCAGCCTAAACGTCAGGGAGCCCCACTCCCTCTCCTTCCACGCCCGCAGGACCGGGCGGACGGCGTCCACAGTGAATCGCCCGAAACGCTCGTCCGCCAGGTCCTGCTGCCACCTTACGACGGCGTCCTCTCTTTGACGCCGTCTCTCCGCCTCTACCTCCCTGGGAGCCGGGGGCTCCCCCCTTCGTTTCCTCGCCGCCGTGAACTCGTACACGGCGGCGAGAACTCCTGCCTCCAGCTCCCAGGGCAGGGAGCCGGCGAGCACACAGGCCGCCGCCGAGGACACCGTCCGGTACGCCCGGATCGCCCTCAGTGCCACCGTGCGCTGCGCACTTCGCAGCGCACGCACGTTGACGGCACCGAGGGCGTCGGCCCAGACCGGAGCCCCGTAGGCGGCCATCGCTCGCACGACTCCCATATAGAGTCTGCGGCACCCGGCACCCGGTCCCCCTACGTTGGGGAGTAGCCGGCCGAGTGCCGCAGCCGCCCCACCAATTCGCGGTCCGAGCCCCGCAAAATGGGGCCCGAACCGCCAGCGCCCGTCCAGGGTGAGGCCCAGATATTTCATCCGGGTCCCCACCCTGATCTGGGCGCCCTCCACCACTATGTGGGCCCCAGGTGGTGGCCCTCGCCGAGGCCCATGAAAGAGTAGGGCCTCGGTCTTCTCGAGGGCCACCCTGAGGCCCAACCTCCTTATGCGCCTGACCACGAGGGTTGTGGCCATCGTGGCCAGGCGCTCCACCTCCCTCCAGTCTCCCCCCCGGGCTACGACTAGGGTGTCGTCCGCGTAACAGATGAGGCGTGCTCCATATGGGAGCACGCCGCGGAGCACCCAGTCGTAGCCCATGTTCCACAGGAGTGGCCCCAGGGCCGACCCCTGTGGAACCCCCCGCCCTGTCGCCCGCCGGACCATCCACCCGTCGCCGTCCACATAGGCGACCTCCCTACCCTCGAGGTACGCCTCCAGCACCCGCCGCAGGTACGGGGGCACTCCGAAATATCGAAGCGCCTCCCGTATGACCCCATGCGGCAGGGTGTTGAAGGCGTTAGCGATGTCGAGTGACACCGCCAAGACCCTCTCCCCCTGGGAGGTCGCCTCAGCAGACAGCGACTTGAGGAGGCACAGGGCGTCCACAGTGGAACGCCCTGTCCGGAAGCCATACTGCGCGTCCGCCAGATTCGGCCCAACTTCCTCTAGGTGCTGGACGACCCGGGAGGAGATAACCCTCTCCAACACCTTCCCGGCGTCGTCCAGCAGGACGAGGGGCCGATACGCGGACGCGCAATCCAGGGGGCGGCCCGCCTTTTCTATGAGGCAAAGCCGCCCAAGCTTCCAAGGCTTCGGGAATTGTCCGACCGTAAGACACCGGTCGAACAGCTCCCGAAGCCACCCCCCTAGGTGGCCCAAGGCAAGGCCGAGCACCCGGCCCGGGACCCCATCAGGGCCGGGCGCTCTTCGCCGGTTGAGGAGGCGTTCCACGGCCCTCCCCATTTCCTCCTCCGTTATCGGAGGGGGAGGCCCGTCGAGCACCTCCTCGACTACCCCCCGAGGCGGAGGCATGGAAGGAGCCGGTAGCATCGGAGGGTCGGGGAATAATTCTCCCACGACCCTCGCTACCACCTCCGGTCGGAGGGTCTCCGTCGCCGGAGGCGCCCAGGATCGCAACTTCTTGCGCACGATCCTGTACGGGCGCCCCCAAGGATCCCCCTCCAGTGTTTGGAGCAGCTCCTCCCATGCTGCTTCTTTCGCCCGGCTGATGGCAGCCTGCAGGGTCTTCCTACACTCCCTGTAGCTGCCATACAACCGGGCCTCCGCCTCCGGGTCCCGGTGTCGGCGTCGGCGGCTGCGTCCGAACAGCCGCCGGGCCGCTGAGCAGGCCGCTCGGAGATCGGCGATCTCCGGCGTCCACCAGTACACCGCCCGTTTGTCTGGGCGGTGTACGCTCCGCGGCATCGACGCGTCGCAAACCTCCGTGAGGGCACCACGGAGGCGGGCTGCGGACGCGTCGACATCAGCCCCTGTGGGGAGGGGCATGGCCCACGCCTGGACGATGGCTGCCTCTTCCGCTAGTTCACGGTTGAGGCGGCTCATCGCCCAACTGGGGAACTTCGCGCCCCTCCGGGGGCGAGTGCCAATTCCGGCTTGGGAGGTGGAGACCTCGAACCTGATGTAACGATGGTCCGATAAGGTCTCCACCTCCTCAAGCACCCTCCACCCCCGGACACGGCGTGCGACAGACGGGGTTGCAAATGAGACGTCTATCACAGACCCCCCGTTCCATCGCACGCACGTGTGGACGTTCCCCTGGTTGAGGAGGGACAGCCCCAATTCGGCTGCCCACTCCTCAACGGCCATGCCCCTCAGGTCCGTGGCTGCCGATCCCCAGGTCCTCGATTTGGCGTTGAGATCGCCCATGAGGACCACGGGGAGCGGCGACAGCCGCCTGACAGCTCCCTGCAGGGAGTCGAGGAACACCTCGAACTCCCTCAGGGGCTTGTTAGGGGAGAAGTACGCCCCCACAATGGCGCACTCTCCCCAGACGGCTGTCACGAACCCGGCCCCACACTCTCTCGCCGCCAGGGACGAACCTCGACCAGCCACGATCGCCACGGAGCCGTTCCGATCCCCAACCCATTGCGGCTGGGAAGGAACAAAGTAGGGCTCCGTAGCGACCGCGAGCCCGATACCCCACTCCGTCACTGACTGCACGAGGAGGTCCTGTGCAGCGGCGGAGTGGTTCAGGTTCGCCTGGAGGAAGTTGCATATGGTGTGATCCATTATTGGTCCATAGCAACTTCCTCCCGCCTGGCGGCCACCACCCTCGGACTTGCTCCCACAGCTGGGAGGTCCCTACCCTTGGTGGTGGGAGGCCTGCAGTTGTGGCTCCCCATCACATGCCCTGAGGGCCTCCCCGCGTCCGCACATACGGCGCAGCGGGCCGTCTCCGCCTTGCATTCGGCCGTTTTGTGGCCCGCTGCGCCACAGCGGTAACAGCCGTCCCCCCTGCTGGACGAGGAGGGGCACATAGGGCGGGTGTGCCCCAAGCCCATGCACTTATAACAGCGCATGGGCTTCTCGTCCAGCAGCTGGACGCGCACGACGCTCCACCCAACCAGGAGCTTGCCGGCCTGTACAAGCTCCCTGGCCGCCGTCGCGGGGAGCGTCATGTGAACTGCGCCAAGACCTCCCCAGTTCCTTTTGATGTCGCCCACCTTTATTTCGGCCTTCTCGCACGTGGCCTTCGCTGCCACGGCCGTCAGGATCTCGTCCCGGGACACCGAATCGTCTAGACCGACGATCCGGATGTCCGCCCTCTTGGTCGGGACGACTACCGTGGCGACGTCGGCCAACGCCACTTTGAGCTCCCGGGCCAGTTCGGCGGCCTTCTCCTTAGTCTGTCCCGGGAGCTCAATCTTTCTGGCTCCCGTGGCCGTATGCCGGACCCGGACATCCTGAACGCCCATGTCCGGCAGGGTCACGGATTCCCGTGCCTTTATGAGGACCTCCCTGTAGCCAATCCCCTTGGCGGCTGCAGCGTCCTGTAATGTCACAATCACCGCAGCCGATTGGGGAACGGACGGCAGTTTAGGCCCCGGTGGCTTTGGCGGCGCCGTGACGGCGACTGTAGCCTTGGGCAACGGAGCAGGGGCCGCCTTCTTTTTCCTGCCCAGCACCTTCGACCACTCCACCTCCTTTGTCGATGCTGCCGCCGGGACCATTAGTTCGGCCCAGTTGATCCCGAGAGGGGCGGTCGGGGCCTGCGGCCCAGGTGCCGGTCTCGCCGGCCTCGCAGGTGGAGCTCCCGCTCCACTCTTTTTCTTTTCCGCCGCCAAAGGAGGCCGGACGGATACCTCAGGAGGTAGGCGACTCGCCAGACTCTCCAGACGCGCGTTCAGCATGTTGCTGAACGACGTCTGGAGGGATCGTTCGAGGCGCGAGACGGCCCCGGCGAGAGCTTCTTCCCACTGTTGAGTGGGAGGCTCCATTGATACGGGTGCAGGAGGCGGGGGCATCTGCCTCTTGGCGTTAGCCTCCTGCTTCCACGCCAGAACCTCCGCCTTAAGGTCTTCAACCTGGCGGCGGAGGTTCTTGGTGTCCCTCTGGAGCTTCCTAACCTCCGCTGACTCCGTGCGGTCGGCGAGCGCCTCCACCACCTCCTTAAGGGTCCTTGCTGCCCCCTTCAGCACCTTTATGCAGGGCCCCGACAGGTTCCCTGACTTCCTGACAGTGTCAAAGATGTCCATCACCTTGACCCCCGCCAGCGTCTTCAACGTGAAGACATCGAGCTTTCCCGCCTTTGAGTTGGCCTTGGAGCCAGCCTGGGAGCCAGCCGCCGAGGCAACGCCCGAGCCGGTGTCAGATCCCGCCTCAGACTCCGCCGCGCTCAAACTTTGATGTGGCAACCTAGTTTGTCATCCTTTGTGGCAGGCTGGCTGAATCTTTTGTAAATATTTTAAATAGAATGTCGTTCAAACAATTGAACAAATAAATAAAATATCGCGTGTCTCTATAAATACCTTATATGGTCATTTTAATAAACACTCTAATTTACGCATTTCGAGTATTATTATTACGCTGTCCGTGTCAGTCTAGAATCTTATAGTAGTGAGCCCGAAGCTCCTACATACATCTGGATGGTGCTTAATAATTTTATCTAATTATGAATTAGTGTGAGGTCTGAGAAAACTTAATTAGGACCAAATATTCACTCAAGCAAACCACCGTGTAGTACAAGGCTTTGATCTGAATAAGACGCTAATTGAGTTGTGCTGTTATTTAATATACATGAATTTATAGCGATATATAACATTTATGTACAATGTACATATATGAATATCTTATGAAAAAGGATTTGTTGTTAATGGAAACGATGTGTTTGTTATGAATTAATTAACAGATTATTTTACTTAAAGTGTAATTTTGTTATTCTATATTCATGTAACTGAATTTAAGTAAATTTTATAATTACTACTTATATTCTACGGAGTAACATAATGGCATGTATAGATAATACTCTGGAAAGTCCTCTATTTGCCAGTTAAAGTCCCGTAAAAATAGGTTTGGCCTTTTCGGAAATGTATGAATTTTATTAATATATATATATACTAGAGGGATCGACAGACGTTGTCCCGCCCTGATTATAAAAAAAAAATCCTTGATAAATTGTATATTAAAACCTTCCTCATGAATTACTCTATCTATTGGTGAAAACCGCATGCAAATAAGTTCAGTAGTTTTTGAGTTTATCGCGAACAGACAGACAGACAAACGCGGTAGGGAACTTTGTTTCATACTATGTAATGATTCCTGATGACTTAATTCTATGATATTATTTCCTTACTAACATGTCTGTACTTTTTAGATTTCTATGAAAAAAAATGTTGCAGATGTCTTGGAATTAGTAATAAAATACATTTCAATCATATTTAGAAATGTCTATTTATTTGTCTGTCTGTCTGCTTGTATGAACACACATCACTGCTATAGTACTACAGCGTTCACGATAAAACCTCAAGTAGCATTTAGTTTAGTTTCATTAAAATCGGTTCACTTTATCGAAAGTTATTGTAATTTTAATGACGAAGCAACTTAAGTACGAAAGATAAGTAGATAATAAATGGACTTAATATATTCAGATGAATTTATTAGTTACTGTTTACTTTCATTAGGTTTCACGCGGACGGAGTCGCGGGCGCAGCGAGTTTATTATATGTATCTATTCAGTACGACTTAATTTTACGATATTATTTCCATATAGAAGGAATAATATGTTATGAAAAGTTATTTTATCAGCTGACATGAAAATAAATAATTGAATGTTCATTGAATCTACATTATCAAGGCTTTGCATTTTATCAAGTGCTTGGCCCATTCAATAAGGTTCCGTGAAAGATAGAAATGGAATCTAAATGTTATCCAAATGCGAAGAGATTTCCTCGTTGATTTCCTGTACAGCGTCTGTATCGAGAACGGAAACACCTATATCTAGGAATTCTCCCCCGGGAAATACAACCGACAAGAACTCTGTTTCGGTATTTTTGGAACATTTATCTCGATGTTCTCTCGCCGCGGAATAATGAGAGTTAAGCGGTTAACTTCGGCCCGTATCCGTTTTGAGCCGTTGCCAATAGCAAGTTGATTGATTTCGCGAGTCGAACACAGTGAGGTATTCGAGTTAGAAATAATAGAGATCACATTTTGTATTACCTTCAACGTTATTATTAAGCGAGAAGTATTTATAAAGCCACATATGTATATAAAGTTGTATGTTGGTATATATATCAAAAGGATAAATTTCAAAACGGGGTGATCGTTCATTTTACGGTGAAGGTTTTATGCTTTCCATTTTAATATAACTCGCCACTAGGTAGTGCTAGAATACATCAACTTTGGTTCCGTTCAAACTAACCTGCGATTTAGTACGTGTACACATTTGAACATGAAGAATATCTATATAATATCTGTTTTACCATTTATTTTAACAAATATCAATAAAAATATAACAAAAACGTGCAGAGCTGAGGACAGAGCTTGTATAATAATAATATATATTATATATTACTGGTTCATAATTAAACGTGTAACCTAGCGCTAATTTCTATTTGAACTGAATAAAACTGTTAGCACCAGGACCTTACGTACAAAGAGTTAGTTAGCCTTGAATGTTCTAGCGGAATCTGTGGCGATAGGTTTAAAACGGTCTTGAAGATATGAATAAAACCCATACGGGAATATAACGCTGTTATAGGATGTATCCAGTCAAAACCTTACATCTCACAAAATATATTATAACTACAGTTTATTTGCATGATTCTTAAACCGTAAATGAAGCTTTGGAATCGATTGATACTATCTTTTGTGTATTTACTATTGTTATTTCCATTACTTTCTATTTCATGCACTAAATAAAAAAATATTTCCACATAGTTCAACTTTTTTGGCAAGAGAACGTATCTCTGAAAGGGGTAAGTCACTAATAATAAAGTATAAATGATGGGGAGGGACGCTGCGAGCATTCTACAGATAAGATTTATTACAACAACCCAACTTACCGATGTTACCACCCATAGCGAAACTTCTTGGCTCTTAATACCCGCTGATAGTATTTAGGGTTAAGTATTACTGGCTTATATATATAGAAAAGACGAAGCTTTACATTAGAATCCAGAGTAAACTATAGTAATCGTAAGATAGATTATTCTTACTTCCTTACTAATGTCATAGATACAAAATGGTGTTTGTTTTTTATGCTTTCAAGCCTCAGCTACTCAATCGATCATATTAAAATTTTGTAGGCACATTTTAAAGGATTTTATTGACAAAAAATTTACTGTTCCTTAAGGATAGAGCAAGTCTATATTATTAAGAGCGAAGCCGCGAGCATTAGCCAGTATAAAATATTTTAAGACACAACTATTTTTGCTATGTAACGTAGAATTAATTCTTTGTGCCAGATCTCGTGGTTTAGTAATAGTAAGCCCTACTATGAAATATAGACAACATTGGTTTGATCTTGGTACGAGAATTACGTTTGTGTGAAGAGCAGAATTGTCAGTTCGGTATCCGAGTATTCAATATCTAAATAATCTATATTATCGTTGAGTTACTACAGTACAAGCTATGCTTAGTTTACATTATGCTATAAAGTAGCGAGTAGGTATGTAGGTAACCTAGTGTTAAGTGGTTATAATCCTTATCGGTTGCTCCACTGACCGTCTATAATTCTGAAGGCAGTTGGTAGATCTCGTGTATCGATATATGTTGCTACACTGTTCGAATCTGGACAGTGAGCGTCAGTGATATGCATCAGAAATTATTGCATTCGCAGTAGAAATTTGGACCAGTTCTCTCATTAATTATTATTACTAATTTAATATATTAATAATTATTGTTATTAACTGATACCGACCCGCTTTCGCGGTGCATTAAATAGACTTTTAATTTTTTTATGACAAAGGGTTAATTAAATTTTAAAAAACAAATAGCCAAGAAAAAAATCATAATCGAATACTATATTAAAAATAGAAACTAATGCAAAGGTGCTAGAGTTGCAGAACCTAACAAATGCAGTCGTAAATATAGTTACATATCGATTCAAGCTTTCAGTTAACAAGGCCAGTATTATTCGAGAGTCAGTATGAGAACCACAGTATGTAACGTAAGAAAATATAATTCTACATTGGAAAAAGAATGCCCTAACGTTATGCACTCTCTGTCCGCTATATTATGACGTTCACCATACTATTTTAGAAAATGTTTACGATAGAGAATACAGGAAGCATTTCAGAATAATCGATTTATGTTTACAGTGCATCTACAATGGGAAAATGGTATGTTAACAGACTAGCGAGTCCCGACAATGCATCCATGCGTTATGCTGACAGTACAGATTATCTTCTCTGATATGTTACTGTAAACAAAATTGAACTTTGCTCGTGTTATATTAAAAATCGAAATTGCTTGAGAGTTCGATTATGAAATAATCATTCATATAGTAAATTGTATATTTAGTAAACTACATTAAGAAGGTTTATTTCACTAAATTGAAAAGAATACTGAAATAATAACTCACAAGGAATTTATGTGAGACATTGTTTTTTTTATATATAACTAGCTGACCCGTGCAACTTCGTCTGCACCAAATAGGTTATTACCGGTTCCAATTTTATTTCCAAACGCTAAAAATCTTAAAAAACTTAAAACCCGATTGTAGCGTAACGTATCGGGTCCAATTGTGACTCGAAACTATACTATATATATATATTGTCAAGAAATGTCTTCCCGATATCCACTGGGTTGCTCCTTTGACCCTCACCTCCACGCCCCATTTACTATATAATATATATTTACCTAAATAAAACGTAACCTTTCTAACAGTAAAATAATTTTCAAAATAATTGATCAGTTATCGAATGGGATGAAAAATTATAAATCACTAAAATGACTATTAAAAAATAGGGGTTAGTGTTAGAAGGGTAAAAATTTAGGGTTGTATGTATTTTTTAATGCCTCATTATAACAAAATATTTTTTTTTTAAATGTCCAAAAAAATAAAAAAAATATTTTAGGGGTGGACAACCCTTAACACATAGGGGTATGAAATATAGATAGTAGCCGATTCTCAGACTTACTGAATATGCATATAAAATTTCATAAAAATCGGTCAAACCGTTTCAAAGGAGTAGTATGGTTACTAACATTGTGACACGAGAATTTTATATATAAGAAGATTAATAACGGGTACCTTGATATGTCACGGCCTTAATAAATAGTTCTGTATGTGTTTATTACGTAGTAATTATATTTGTCATGTAATTTAATGTTGTGATTTCTAAAACTGTTATTTACAATTTTTTTATGTTGAAATGACATGACTCCCGTGATTATGTTTTTGTATACAGTCAAAGATGGATTCCATGTAAATCAAATTTCATGATATGAGTTTGAAATTATTAAATTTCTTAAAATTTATTTTTTTAGCTCATAATTTGCTTCTAGATTCTAGATGAATTTAGATGCGCAGAACACACATCTCGGTATAGATACCTAATACTATCGGTGTTATTACAAAAATGTTAAATACGTATTGAATACTTACTTTAAAAAAGTTGGGGTACTTTCGTATAAAAGGCACCGCGCTCGCCGAACGTTCAGGAGAGTTCCGATCCGACTACCGTGCAAGACGGACGTCGCGCTCGTTGCTCTCTTCGATTTCGATACTCGTGATTTAGTGACGTCAGTTATTACTTCGTGAGTGCTCGTTTCCATTGTTCCGATTGGGCACACCTGCGCCGCACACCTGCGTCGCACACCTGCGCCGCACACCTGTGCTACAGGTGGCGTTCTGTTTCCTAGAACTGAGTGAGACCTTTCCTTTCTATTTATTTATTGCTTGATATATTTATTTGTTTACTCTACTTATTTATTTATCTATTTATTTACGTATTTCTCAATTCGTTTCTTTATATATTTATTTACTTTTTGTTTATTTATGTAGTCTTATATTATTTTTCCTCTCTCTCGCTCACGTATTTATTTACATTTTTTTTCCCTAATTATACATCACTGCAACAACATTACACACATCACCTCCACACACGTGCACGCTCACACGCTTACACATAAAGTGGATGGGTTTTTCTTTTCTTTCCCGTATCGAACTGTAATAGTTTAGAATCTTTTCCGATACAAAATACACATA
>MU158751.1:2313835-2336103 GCA_015888305.1 Antheraea pernyi | reverse complement strand
GAGCAGTTTATAAAGAGAAGAATTATAAACATATGCACACTAGAATTATGTATATAAAGATTACTGAATTGTATGAAGAACTAAGTAGTCCCCGAGATTTTGCTCTCGTATTTTTTTCATTATATTATGGGAACTACGTGTTAGACCTAAGATTAACTTAGACTGTTTCATATTTTTTGGCCCTAATTTGTTTATTACTGCTTACCCCCGATTAGATTTTACCGATTTCCAGTTACCTTTGTATCGTTTTATAAATACTATTCAATCGTTTATTTGTAAGTAAAAGCTTCACTAAAATCAATTCTGCCACACTACCAATTTTCAAAGATTGTACCGGACAAACAGACACATTGGTTTATTCATATTTACAGATCGATAAAATAAAGCAAACTAGACATCTGTTGTTGGCCATTTTAATAATTTTCTCATCTATTTGTATTTTTTGGCACGCATTTGTCCAGTAAAATAACGCAGAAACAGAAATACCCATTCTTTCTGAAGAAATACGGTCTCCATACGAGTTAAGTAAAAAATAAGTAGGCAACTTTTTTCATAAACGGAACTAAGTACATTTGGGGAACAACTTTCGTTTTCTTTTATTTAATATTGTTGAAAGGGTAAGGAAGTATATCGGTCGTAGTGACTGATGTGTTTTCCTTGCATAATGTAATAGCTGCTCGGGAAACTTGTTCCTCCAATATTTTAGAAGAAATCTTAATACATTATTTCCCTCTTATATAGACTAATAAATATATAGAGGTGCTAGAGCCACGGTGCAGCTATTACTGGTTTCAACATGAATGGGTCGGCTCGCCCGGGATAGTACCACCCTCTCGCTGAAAACCGACGTGAAGTAACAGTCAAGCACTGTTATTGTTGCGTTTCGTTCGGTCAGTGAGAGTACTGGATAACCCACCTCAATCCCCTCCGCCTTCCCCACTCCCCCATTCTCCCAAACACAGGGTGACAACGCACTTGCGACACTTCTGGTGTTGCAAGTGACTATGGACGGTGGTGATCACTTAACATTAGGTGACTCACCTGTTCGTTTCCAACCTATGATATAAAAAAAAACTATTACTTGAAAAAAATTATAAAAAAAAAAAAATTACAAACTTCGATCTTTTTTACACAAGCAAAGAAATTACTAATTATTTACTAGACAACATTACGAAGATATAACAAAATATTAGCAATTTATTTGATACCTCCAGTATATTAACACTGCTGTTCTAATACATTCTGGATTATTTGATGTATGTCCACAAAACCGTAGATAAACTAGATTTAGGAAAGGACCGGTATACATTTAATACTGCAAATGTGCATAAATTAACCACCCCATGCAATTAGGCTAATAATGTTAGTAACAGTATTGTAAGTATTAGTATTGGGTACTATAATAAGGTCCCAAAGTACATTACCGATTTACTTGGTAATAAGTTTAAAAAGCATATCAGGCGGGTTTTGATGTCTAAAGGCTAAAATAAAGTAGATTATTACGTGAACGACACTGGTCTGGAAGTGACCCTTCTCTGTACATTCGCTAAAATAAACTGTGACTGAGATTGTGAAGTAAAAAAGTGAAATCAAATAATTTATTCAACAAAACGATAAACCAATATCGAGTTTCTTGCCTATTCTTATGCATGACCGGGTTATTTTCCGAATAGGTGGTATTCTTGACGTTAACAAGCGCTTTCTTAGAGTATAAGTTGTATATATATAGTATTTTTAATTTAGAAAGGCACTATTCTGACAATAATAACTTTTATATTTTTTAAGATATGCAGTCCTGCATATAACAGTCCTGTAGTCTATCTGATGATACGTGGTTACTAACACCTATAGCTTTGCAACTAACTAATATAGGACTGTAGTTAGTTATAATGGGTTACTACTTCGAAACCCTAATGGGAATGCCTCCTGTACCAGTGCCTGTTTCCAGCAACATCTTTGATTATGAACAAAACATCGCCAACACTGATGCTTTGTGAGAGAATATGGTGTAACGCAAATGCTTCAACAATCAAATCAGTACAGGCTCTCCCAAAGGTTGAAATACGTTTTAGGTAATTCTTTGAAGTTTTACTGTACTCCAAAGCTAAATAAGTATTGAAAGAATTTAATTAATTATATCCAAACCGCATGAGTAACAAGTTGCCTAATAAACGTTTTGCGTAGGCGTTACAAGCCAATTGGCCTAAATGTTCACGTCACCCACGCACGACGCAGATTTCATTCTAATTTCCTATCTCATATTAAGGTCAGGTTCATTTAATAAAAAAATATTTTGCTTGATCGAAAATACTTCTTGTCAGTTTATTAGATGAGTTAACTTTATTAGAATTATTTCTGAATATTTTTTTCTTGAACAAGCTCTTTGCCATATAGTTACGATGATGTCTCGTAAAAAGTTCACAAGTATAAATTCCAAAAAGTATTATTTTTATTGTAGTACGACAAAATGACAGCACTGTGCCTGATGGTAAGCACAGAACAATCCAAATACAAAGGCGACCACCGAATGACACACTACTCATCGCCGGTCGCATCTGTCATGCCGGCCTGCAAAAAGCTGGATATGCACAGGCTGACCCCGAAACGCGACCCGCAAAAGCGAATCGCTATGACGGGCATTTTCGCCATATATATGGCGGTTGCGACCCAGTCAGGCTGCGTCAGCGAACGATCAGTACCAGCCTGTCTCTCAAAACAGAGCGTGTTCACGCCCACGCCCGCGTAACCACAGATCACGCCGCCGTGGTCTGGGGGTAAATTTCGCTCCCGCACACCAGAGTAGGCCCCCCTCGGCAGCGGCTGAAGCCTAGGTTCGTTCCCTCGGTAGGGAGCCCTTGAGTGCGCTGCTCGCGCGATACAGTGACACACCCGTACATCACTGCTACAACACTACACACATCACCTCCACACACGTGCACGCTCACACGCTTGCACATAGAGTGGATGGGTTTTTCTTTTCTTTCCCGTATCGAATTGTAATAGTTTAGAATCTTTTCCGATACAAAATACACATAGGAGTTGTTGAGATATGTATGCTTGGTACACATATATGTTTCAGCAACTCTTATTGGTATGAATAGTTTAGCTTTAACTTAGGTTAGCTTTGATAGGTCGCGAATTGCATGAACAGGCAACAGCCAAGCCGAGGTGTGCCGTGCACCCTTGAGCTGGTTGCCAAAACAAAAATCGGCTGAGTGCCTTAAGCGCTCGCCTTAGTAGTCCGGTGAAGCTGTTAAGACCTTGCCAGGTCAATAGCATAGTCAATTCGAGAAAAAAAAAAAAAAAAAAAAGGAAGTTCACTTGCTCTTTTATCTCGCTTTGTTTAGGTTAGGTTAGACTTTCGAGGAGTATACGCAATGCCAGTCTGCTAATCCTGCATGCATGTAAAAAAAAGGTTAGACTTGCGAAAAAGGATAACGCGAACTTGCCTCGGCAGCGGTCGGCGAGTGCGGTGCATTTAATACTACTCAAACTTTTTTAAAGCAAGTATTCAATAGATATTTAACTTTTTTGTAATAACACGGCATATTTTTAACATCGAGACAAGTTAAAGATGATAAAAACTAATTTTAGACTCCTATAATAATACTTTTACTATTAATTATAGTAAGCGCAATCCCGAACGTACGGCTATATTCAAAGCGACCAAAAATATTGATCAGAACTGTACTTTACTGTCTATATAAGAAAACTAACTTCTGCTCGCGACTTCGACCGCGTGGAATAGTTATTTTGTGTTAATGCTAACACGCAACGAAAGCTTTTAAATGGAAAAAAATCGCCGAATTTAAAAAGAGAGATGGGAATCCGGCGCTCTCACTGACCGAACGAAACGCAACAATGCAAGCACTGTTACTTCACGTCGGTTTTCTATGAGAGGGTGGTACTAACCCGGGCGAGCCGAGCCATTCATGCTGAAACCAGTAGTAGCTTAGAGCCCTACCACCTACAAAAGGTTGAGTAAAATTGAATCTAAAACATATCGGCAACAGCAAGTTTCGGCTTAGAGAATGATACTAAGCCATAACTGGTTTAGTAGCGTTAAACACAAGGTAAAATAATATGTGTAGATGAAGTAAATTTCTATATAAACCGGTATGGTTTTTAGCACAACATTATAATGAGTCTTTTGATGAAAAAATTTGGTATTGACTTTTTGCAGAAGTTAGGAATTCATCCATTGACTGCGACGAATCGTTCCCTTGTGTACCTAAGCAGTGTATACAATACGGTAATGATAAATCACAGATATAATTTATCACTGAATTAGATTCATTCCATGAATAATTAGATATTAAGTCACTTACTTAACTCATTGTGAATTATATTGCGCGTTTGGAAATTCAAATTGGTAATTTCGCTGATAATAATTTAGCCTATATTAATCGTATTAGTTCGCTTGATATATTACGTACTAATTTCGTCTGTGGCTTCACACATATAGCCTTTTATTATTATTATGTATTATTGTAGGTATATACTGAATATATACTATATTCTGAAATAAATAACAATGAAGCTTATTAGAACCAAATTGAGATTATTGGTTTCAGCATGAATCGGTCGGCTCGTCCGGGGTAGTACCACCCTCTCATAGAAAACCGATGTGAAGTAACAGTGCTTGCATTGTTGCGTTTCGTTCGGTCAGTGAGAGCGCCGGAGACCCACCTCACCTCCCCTCTCCTATCTCCTCTCCCCCTTCCTCCCTTACCCTCTCCCCAAAGGGTGGCAACGCACTAGCAACTCGTCTGGTGTTGTTAGTGTCCATGGATGGTGGTGATCACTTAACATCAGGTGTCCCACCTGTTCGTATACCGCCTATGACATAAAATAATAATAATAATGTAATTATAAACTACTAGCATCTGCACGCGACTTCGTTCGCGTGGAATAGTTATTTTGAGCTAACGTTAACACGCAGCGGAAGCTCTCAAGAGGAAAAAAAACCCCGATTTTGAAATATTCTTCATTGGTCCCCTGCTCTTATTGATCTTAGCATGATTAACCATCCTCGATAAATTAGTTATATAACACTAAATGAATTTTTCAAATCGGACCAGTGGTTCCAGACATTACCCCCTACAATGTCACAAATTCACAAACTCACAAGCTTTACCTCTTTATAATATTAGTATAGTTATCTATTATATCTTATAAATATATAACAGTTATATGATGTACGCATTGATTCATTTATAACAAAATGTTAAGCTAAGCTCTTAGGTTACGTGTTTTAGTGAATTATGTTAGAGCGACAATTGTCTGAGTCCGACCGCAAAGTCATTGGAGCACCATCTGGCAATTCATAAATTTCAATGATCATCTCACCTTGGCCTTGCTTTTTATTTCGTTTATCACAGTTCTTATACACTTACCGCATACCACATTATTTTTGGTATAAGCATTTACGTTAACACTTTTTTAATTTGTTTAAATTTTTAGTAAATAATAAAATTCAAATTTACAATTAATAATTACATTTGAAATAAAATCTGGAGACGCATTTCTGGTAAAGTTCAAGGTCAAAATATGTATATGAAAAAAATCCGTATGGATATAACTAAGTTGTTAAAAAACATTTATATAGAGTTTCGTTCGCAAGACAAGTATACATCATTACATCATTATTACATCCACAAGTAGTGATTAATTATTGCCGTAACAATTATTGCAAGCCGTCGCAGATAACTGAACATTTTAAAAATATATGTCATATAAATATGATATTAACTTGTGTGGTTAATTTAAAAAAGGCCAATAAGTCTAACATGTTGTTTAAGTAAGTAATTGATTAAAAGTTTTATAATACCAAGCCATACGGAGTGACGGATAATTATAGAACGGTAATGTATGGTAGTTTTCGTAGAACATCGGGGTGGATATTTTGCAGCGGGCAAAATATATCTTTGATTCTTTACCATTATACAATTTTGTTTTCAAAGAAAGCTACTTATTAATTATCCTTTATAACATAAATGTGATTCTGAACGTTGTTTAAACGTATGTTGTATAAGAATGGTTATTTCTTACATAATATAATAAATAAGGCATATAAGAATAATCATATAGAAATTTTCATATCGTATATAATATGAACAGTTTGAAGATATCACATGTTTACGTAAACACGCGTAACAAACAAAGTTGTTTGTAAAAAGATTCTAACATAACTTTTAAGAATTTAATAACCTGTATACCAAACTGATGAAGTAAGTATAAATTTAAATCCTTTAACCATTGAAGTCTCCACATTACTATTTTTCACCTATGCGAAACCGGGACGAGTCGCTATTATAATAATAAATGTATATTTTAATCTAATCTATTATTTAGCTTGACAACAGATAAGAATATGGTTGAATCGTATTTCAAGGGTATCTTTATAAAAAATAGTTCGCATTACAAAAACAATTCACTCTTACGTGTTACTAGTAAACGATAAAGCATTTGGAATTACTTCGATAACAAGTTAGTTTAGTCTGAGTTTTCGACCGCGATGGACTTCAACGGCAAAGTTATTATAATTACCGGTGCGAGTTCTGGAATCGGAGCTGCTACAGCGTTATCCTATTCTAAATATAGAGCTAAATTAGTTCTCGTAGGAAGAAATGAGGAATATCTAAATAACGTTGCAAATCAGTGTGAAAAATCCGAAGGAATAAAGCCTCTGATCGTCAAAGCTGATCTGACAGTTGACGCCGATGTTAAGAATATTATTTCGAAAACAATTGAAAAGTTTGGAAAAATAGACGTGTTGGTTAACAATGCTGGTGTTGGATTCCACGGAAGCATTCGTGATGGAGTTGAATTATTTGATAGAGCTATAGCTCTAAATACACGACCAGCTTATTTGTTAACTAGCTTAGCCACTCCTTATCTCATCGAAACAAGAGGAAACATAGTTAACGTCTCAAGCGTTGCTGCTTTTGGCCCTATCAAAGATGTGGACTTTCTGCCATACTGTGTTTCGAAAGCAGCTCTAGACATGTTCACAAAATGTGTCGCTTTGGAATTGGGGCAAAAAGGTGTTCGCGTGAATTCAGTGAATCCCGGAGGTACAAAGACTTCGTTCATGGAGGCCAGCGGTTTTAATAAGGAACAAGTGTCCGAAATACATGAAAGCCGTAAACATACGTACCCACTCCGCAAGATAGTTGAAAGCGATGAAGTCGCCGATCTCATTCTATATCTATCAAGTGATCGAGCCAAGAGTATTACGGGTAGTATTTATGTTATAGATAACGGAGAAACGCTTTTGTAATACTTCATAATGCCTATTTGCATAAACTTCATACAATATTGAACACGTTATTTTAATGAATATATTCGGCAGTATCTTGCCTGTAAAAAAATAATACGTGATGCGTTTAATTTAATAACTTATATCAACGCTTTTGGAGTATCTTTAGAACTGTAAATAAATTACGTCACTCGAAAAACAATACAAATCTAATTAAATTATGTTACCCAATACAAAATGCAGAGTATTTTACCATAGTTTTTTTTTGCATTCCATATTATTTGTGTTATTTTTCAAGCAAACAAATATATTGTTTAGTAAGATATTAATGTTTTGATAAATAATTGAATGTTAATTATACTGAACCGTACTTTTGATTTATACTATTTAATATATTTAGATATCATAACTATCTATTAATTCATATACATACATACACATCATATACATATACATAGACATCCAAGCCAACCTCACCTGCACGTGGTGCACCCTGCTGAATAACGAGCGAGGCAATAGCGAGAGCGGGGTGGTAGGGTTTTACAGCCTGACTGGGTCGCAACCACCATGTATATGGCGAAAAAGCCCGTCATAGTGATTCGCTTTTGCGGGTCGCGTTTCGGGATCAGCCTGTGCATTGCTTTTCGCAGGCCGGCATGACATCACTCGGTGGTCGACATTGTTTTTGGATTGTACTATGCTTACCATCAGGCAGAGTGCAGTCATTTTGCCGTACTACTATAAAAAAAAAATTGATAGTTGTAGTAAATCCTAAAAAAGGAATGTACATGTAGAATATACCATAACCATTTCAATTATAATATCTATAAGTCTATTAGATACAAAGAACTACGGTGTAGTAACAGATGTGGGCGTATATACAGAAAGTAGCATTTACGAGTATGTAAGATTGTCTAATAAAGTTTGTGTTGCTGAAGCCGTTAGTCCTGATAACGCATGCTGCCGGCTGGCTTGTGCGGAACAAAACAGGACTTACTGCGGACACAAATGATCCCTGCTGAATTGATTCATAGTGTTTAGGAAGGAACTTATGTGCACAACAGATTATTTTCTAAATAAGATTTTATCATGTAGTTTTGTTTATTAAATAATGTTCCGACTTACTGGTATCCTTATTACTCTAACTTTTCGTTTTTAATCAAGTTTTATTACATTGGTATAAATCTAAGATTTTGTATGATAAATAAGTTACTTTAAAGAACAGTACTATTTTGGGTGCTATCTGATATTCGCTAGGTTCTCTTTCAATATCCTTTATGTCCAGTAGGATATTTTATGTAGCTACATAAATACTATCAAATTAGTATAGTAGATACTAATTGTTAAATTATTAACATTATTTTGAGAAACTTAAACCATTTATTTTATATGAACACAATAAAGTTGCTGGGAGTGTTTGTAACCAATGCTGTCCGATAGCAATGGCCATCACGGAGTTATTTACAATCCATCAATAGCCGCCGCGGTCATGCCGGCCTGCAAGGCTATTGGTAGCTGAATATACAATAGTTGATCAGGAATGTAACAAACTAAAGAGAGAGAGAGAAATACTAATAAACACGTAGTGATGGCTGTGTTAGTATAGCCACGGTAGTAGAAATCAAGTCAGATATCGAGATTTTACTATTTCTCTCTTCTTCTGACAATTTTTTGGCTGATACCAGAACGAGACATAACTAAGAGTTATGATTTGGTTAAACTTGGTGTATGGTGATAGCGGTCTAGTTGAACATAAATGCCGTGTCTTCTAGATTCTTTTTCCTTAAAATCTTATAATTATTACAATAAGTTCATTTGGAGGATTTATTTTAAAAAAGAAATAGGATTAAGCGAAGCTCCAATAAATAGATGATTAAATAAATAATGTTAAAGGCTGAAGACCTTTTAAAAAGGGAGACACGGCGCGTGTGGAACGTGCGTCCGGAGCCCCTCAGGGGATTTGCGGAGCTCAGATTTTTCAATTTTTATTTCCTTTGTAAGTGCTGACAATGTATCGAGTACACTGTATTTACTATTTTCGGTTAACACGAGTAAAGCTATTGGCAAGGCAACATATAAATTTGTAGCTATGTATATGACTGTCAGTGCGTAAATAGTTTATACATTTTAATGATGTTATTCTATGAAGTATTGTTCTTTTAACATATTTTAAAATAGCATCACAATACCAGGAATACCTCCACTAATACTTAATTAAGAAAAGTCATAAAAAGCTTTAAAATATATTTAAATAGTACTTAATTTCATAATATTTCAACCAATTTCATAATATTATTCTTACTGTGATAAAAAAGTAGGTGAATGGAAATTTCTGTAAAATCATTAACTAACAATATACATACATGAGCAGTTTATTGATAATTATGATGAGGGCTTTATAACGTGAGGTATAAGAATAAGTATGAAAAGTATCATTGTTTTAGAAATTTCAAGTGGCTTTATTTGAAACATAGACGATGTCCGTAGTTAAATCAGAATAAATACTTTATCAAGTAAAGCTGTACATTAAAACAAAAGTATATTGAAGTCCCTTCAAATGATAAGTTATTAAACATAGACTTTAACTTTGTGTTAAGAATCTATACTAATATTATAAAGAGGTAGAGTTTGTGAGTTTGTGACGTTGTAAGTGGTAATCTCAGGAACTACTGGTCCGATTTGGAAAATTCTTTCAGTGTTATATAGCTCATTTATCAGGGAAGGGTATAGGCTATATCATCACGCTAAGATACATAGGAGCGGAGCAGCAATGAAGAATGTTGCAAAATCAGGGTATTTTTTTTCTTTTCAGGGCTTCCGCTGCGTTACGGTTAAAATAACCATTCAACGCTTACGTATTACCGCCAAACGAAGGGGGCACGGGTCGGCTAGTATTTTATAAATTATATTATTTGTTAGAATACAGATTTATTGTATTGTTCTCACACAATCACTCTCAATATTATATAGAGTAAGAGAATTAGATAATAAGAATTAATATGCTAAGCTTGGAAAAGAGGTTGAGTATCAAAGCCAGCTGTCAGAACACATCGATATGAATTTGACGATAGCTTTTCGAATTGTTAGATGGGTGAACTCAATGATATTATAACATCTTCTTACTTATAATATCGTTGCGTGAACTGTAGAAAAGTTTCTAATCTTACTTTTATTACAATGTTCTTATTCCCTAAAAAAATCTCATTTGTTATGCATTATGGAGGTGAAATACTTCGACGCGCTGTCCGAGCGCGCTACCATTAAATTATCAGCAACTGAATTAGTATACTTCATTAGATTATACATTATTCTACGAAAACTAGCCAACAGTAACAGTTCCTATAAATACGTTTTAGCTGTAACGGTAAACTTATTAAGTTTTTATATGAAAATGAGCATAAAATATAGCTTTATGCGGTGACTAATTGCATAAAATGTACTATTTGTCACGTTTACAAAATATCAAACAGTACTGCAATACCTTCAGATGAGTGTCATGAATTAAAAGGCATTAAGGGTTATAGTATATTTTGTGGTAACGCGCGATCCTAATTAAACCCACCATTTCAAAATAGAACACCGTAAGAAACCCCCAGTATACTCTGTATAGTATTTATATTCTATATTTAATGATATCATATGAACGTCCATTTGTGTATAAGACAAAGAAAATAAGTGAAATAAAATATGTCCTTAAAAGACAAAAAAACAACAAGATCTGTAATTCTAATATAATAGAAAGAAAGCAAAAAAGAGAATATAATAATATCGTGTATTTGGCTTACACGTGTTTATAAACGGTAGGTATACTGGTACCTTAGAAAAGCGAAGTAGAAAAACTCGGGTGAAAAGATCAATCGCGACATAAGGAAAATTTCATGCAACATTTTGTTCGGTCGGTTGCTTTAACGGTCGTGTGATGTAAATGTAATAAAGTAAATGGCCCTTCTTTGCCACTCGCGTGTGTGGATGCCACTCCAGCCATCGCTGTAAAATATTTTTATACATTATTACGTTAATGTCGTACAACATAACTTTATGTAGAACTTTACCTGCGTGTATCAATATTCACTTTCATAGATTACAATTTAGACGTCTCTTTTACTGTTTATATTTAAACTAGGGTGCAAAGTTGATATCCATTTTAATAAAATACTGTTAAGGGTAGTTTTGATCTACATGAAATGTATAACGCATGTAATGTATTTAATGGGATAAGGAATAATACTGTATTGCATAAAATAGCTTAGTAAATAACACATAATTATTTTTGTAAAAAGATAAAAACGGTTACTTTGAGTTACCCTTTAGAGATAAATATATACAATTAGGGACTTTTTTATCGATCTTTTTAAGATATACAATCCCGTATCACATTGATTTGATCTATCTCGAAAGGTTTAGCCAGCGTTTGCGATTTAAGCGTACGAAAATATCTTGGTTACGATATATATATATATATTATACATGTACACCTTCCTCTACAATCACTCTATCTATTGCTGAAAACTGTATTAAAATCCGTTGAATAGTTTAAAAGATCTAAAGGAACAGACAGAGGAAGCGACTTCATTTTATTCTATGTAAAGATTAATATCCAATATTCTATGAAATACTTGTATTTAGTTAATACTTTTACATACTCTTTTAACTAATAAGATATTTTCAGTTTTGCCGCAATTTAATAAATATTCTCCTTATCCTTACTGTATCTAAATTACATACTCATGTTTTTAATGTATATCCATTTGTCTAAGTTTACAAACTCGACTTGGACCCAATGGAAACGCGTCATTTCTTTGATTATTAATATAATTTATTTAAAAAATCTTTATATAATAGTTTTAACCTACATAAAACTAATAAAATTTAATAATAATGTATTTACTTTTTGAAATTACCGTCATTATTTATTTATTAGTCAATATTCATTTAACTTTTGCGGGGTGGTAGGGTTTTGAGCGGGGTGGTAGGGTTTTGAAGCCCGACTGGGTTTACGACAGGTGTAGGATAGATTTTTTGCCAATTTAATTTTTGACACGTCTTTCCGTAGCAAATTTAAACAATGTATTTTACAAAATTATGTTATTCTGATGTATATTCCACAATACTGTAAATATTTATCAAAATCCACTCAATAGTTTTTCTGTGAAAGAATAATAAATATTTATATTAATCTATAAATAATAAACGACATTGTCGTAAATTTCGCGTTTACAATATTTAAGTCTTCTTACGTCGTTTTATCGTAAAGTAAAGTAGTCTGAACAATAATTCTAAATATATAATTCAAAAATTTGTTTTATCTTTATTTAAGAGCTTAAAAAATATTTCCATAATTAATTATATTATACGACAAACATGGTTAAACATGGTTATATAGGTATTATCGACGAGGTATTGAAATATAAAAACGATTTTAGGCAATCGCATTCCAATTCGTTTCTCATTAATTCTACCTGTAAACATTATATTATTATATTAGGTTCATCCATCGGGCCATGGACGCTCCGGCGCGGTATATTGTGAATTATAACCTAAAGATGGCGATAGGGGACCGTAATGAAACCGCCATAAAGGCAATAACGTCTAAAATAGTTAAATAAATATATATATATACAAAAATAAAAAACTACCCAATAGATGCTCACACATACGATTTGTAACTTGCACATAAAATAAAACAATAGCAAAAAAATGGTGCGGACCGAGAGTCTGCAGATAAGAAGAAAAAAAAACATTATATTATAATCAAACTCGTTTTGTTTTTTTAACAATGTTGACAACTCAACACTTTAAAACATAAAACACCTGATCAAGGTAAAGCATTTTTCCGGTCAATTAACATTCATCAACCAAATCATCCGCCAAATACTGTTTCCCGGTTAAAAAAACCTTTAAGAAATCCACAAGCAAACTGTCAAGACGCGATCGACAATAATTAGTTGGAGTGTTGAGTGCGGAGGAAGCTCAAGATTGATGGCACGGGCACAAAGGTCTGTCGGTGATAAATTGCCCGATATTAGGTCATGATTTGGGCCGGGTATTTGCCTATCGGCTTCACTATCGGCCTTGCATTTTTTGTCTGGCCGGCCCTCTGTGGAATGCAAAGTGAATATGAATTGAGCTATCTCTGACAAACGAGAACTTGGTGAGGTATTACGTAAAATATCGTTGTAATTTATATCTATGGTTTTCTTTAATGGAAATATATCAGAAATGATTAAAGTCCCGATCGTTTTTAGACATCTATATTTTATATGTAAAAAGGTAAAGATAAAATAGTTAATTACTATATATCCATATATTTGTCAAGCAATTTTCTTTATTTTCTCGTTAATAAAAGACTAACTATTGCTAAAACAAATATGGAAATTCCTTTTTTTTGTTGACAATATTTGTAACCCTTATTACGGTCGAAGTTCAACCACTAAAGGACCACTAGTCGTTTGAAAATGTCAATTTAAGTTAATGCATACTACTCTCAACTAATGTTAAAATTATTAATAAAAACGTTCACCTGATATATTTTTAGTATAACAAAGGGCATTTATGCTTATCTAGTAATTAATTAGGGAATAAATTCATTAAAAATATTTTTATATCAATTTTTAAACTTTGTATTTTGCAAATATTCGAGTTATGTCTTTGATTGGAGATTGTTGTGTTATTTACGTTAATATGATTTTTTTTTATTGAATTCACTATTTATAAAATGCTTCAATAAAGAATATAGTTATTTCTGTGAGAGAAATAATTTAACAGTTAAATAAGCGTATGCAAAAAGCGTTTAAATATAAGATCAATAGTTTGTTTTGTAGTTTTGAGATTATATCGTAATAAAGAAATTAGTGCTTTTGTTTCAGTTACCGTCATAAAATAAAATATTAAATTACATCTCATTAGTTTTTAAAGAAAAGATTAATAGCTTTTTGTACTTTTGAAAGAAAGAAAGAAAGCAGAAAGAAAAAACATTTATTTGCAACCCACATAAGTAAATATGAATACAGATACCATTAAAAAAGAAAAAAAAACAAACATAAGCAATGAAAAATAGAAATACAAATTGATTGTTAAATGTGTGTGTGGCAAACACACTTTATGTCGATTTGACACTCTATGTCGGACGAAGCAATTTATTACTTAATTTTTTAATAAATATATTCGTGCTTTATTGTCTGTTTTGGCTATATTATACTAATCATATCTGATATTTCATTTTATTAAAACAATACCTATTGTGAATTGTCAATAAACATTACCACTAATATATTCAAATGTCTCTGAATCTGTATGTGCGAACTGATCGGACATAGAGCGATTTCGTCAAATAAGGTTTTACGAGATGAGACCTTAGTGCATAGAGTTTACGAATCTAAATTCACCTCCATCGATATGGAATACTCATCCCGGGTTATTATGCAAATCATGTGCTTCGGAACTGCCGCGACGTTACCTAGTTCCCTTTACTTGAGAGGCAAATTATGATAAATGAAATTCCGCAATATTCAAACAGTTTCGCCTATGAACTTCATTTGATGATATTATGTATGTTTCGTACGTGCTCTGTGTACTTGATAAGTTGAATCGTGTGAGTTTGAGTATATTAATATTATGATCAAGTGTAACATCCTTCTATTTCCAAGCACTTATTTCGTCTGTGTTTTATTAGAGAGTATTATACTTAACTAGTGGGCGTCCAGTGGTCGACATTTGACCATAGTTCATTGATTTTTTAAAGGGATAAATATTATAATAATAGTTGTATGTTATAATATCATTGTTGAATGTAAAATGAAAAAGGCTAATTGGAACGTAAGAGTAAAATAATACATACAGTCGAGCATAGCAACCTCCTTCACAACCTTTTTTGAATATAAGTCCTTTATTGACTGATGTCAAAATGTCTTTTTTATTTACATGTGTTAAGTTGTGTAAAGTTAAAGCAGTAGTGTGAGTAATGCATATTTTAATTAATTTAATGTATTTCTCAAGCATTTTATATAAAATAAATTGCTTTCTGCACTTCTCCTCCTCCTAAGAGTAGATTTTTTTTGTGTTTGTTTGTCCAGTTATATATCCTTTCTAGATTTAGTTTAGTTACCTTTTCTTTTAGTTCACCTCATTTAACGCCACGCGCCACGGGATATTGTGGCTAAACGTAGGTAATTGTAACTATTACTATATGCCTTACAGGAGAATTTGGTTTGAATCAGCTTAGTACCTAATAATAAAGAATGTTGTCCAATTCTATAATACTAACAACTACTCTTTTAGGATTGTGTATTAGTTTCTTGTATGGTTTCATCGATTTTCAGTTAGTCATATAATTATAGAAATTTATACAAGTTAAAGCCCAACGTTGTCGACCAAAATATGTCCAAGAAAGAAATCTTTAAAGTGCTCCAGTAATTATCTAATACTTATTTATCTTGAAGAAGCCATGGTGGCCTAGTTGTTTGAGCGGTGGAAAATTATTTCCATTTTCAGTTAGTCATATAATTAAAGAAATTTATACAAGTTAAAGCCCAACGTCGTCGACCAAAATATGTCCAAGAAAGAAATCGTTAAAGTGCTCCATAATTATTGAATACTTATTTATCTTGAAGAAGTCGTGGTGGCCTAGTGGTTTGACCGGTGGAATAATATTTCGATTTTCAGTTAGTCATATAATTAAAGAAATTTATACAAGTTAAAGCCCAACGTCGTCGACCAAAATATGTCCAAGAAAGAAATCGTTAAAGTGCTCCATAATTATCTAATACTTATTTATCTTGAAGAAGTCGTGGTGGCCTAGTGGTTTGACCGGTGGAAAATTATTTCCATTTTCAGTTAGTCATATTATTATAGAAATTTATACAAGTTAAAGCCCAACATCGTCGACCAAGATATGTCCAAGAAAGAAATCGTTAAAGTGCTCCAGTAATTATCTAATACTTATTTATCTTGAAGAAGTCGTGGTGGCCTTAGTGATTTGACCGGTGGAATATTATTTCAATGTCCGCAGGTTCGAACCCCGGCATGTACCAACGAATTTTTCGGAATTCGCGTACAATTACTAATTTAAATTGGTAACACTATTGGCTGACGGTGAAGGAAAACATCGTGAGGAATCCTGAACCTGAGAAATATTCTTGTAGTACTACTGTATGTGGGAAAAATATAGAACTGTGGACTTCTCAGAGTTTGAAATCGCCAATACGTCGTGGGCTGGCGTGGTGATTACGCCCATACCTTCCTTCGGGAAGAGGCCTAGCGCCCTGCAGGCCCTCTTACAGGCTGATGATTATGATGATGATTTATTTTGGCAAGGTCTACTAAAGATGTCCTGGCAACAGTTAAAATACTATTTGTAAAGTATTTATTAATATATCTTTTGAACTTAGGGTTTGTGGAGCCCATTTCAGGTATTAGAAGAAAAGTATTATTTTACAAGTACATGTGAGTGATATCTTTGTTAACTTAATTTTAAGCTATTCATTACTTAAATATCAAAATCATAAAGTACTAGTTGATTGTAATTTTTCTTATCATTCAAAGAATTTAACAAAATTAGCTATATTTTAATAACGGAAAAATGAATGCCAGACTTTATTGTAAAAGTAAAATAGAAAGAGGCAGCAGTAAACAATGCGGCTATACAATAAATAACTTGGAGTTCCGTATGTTATAATTATTTGATGTCAGTGATACAGTTATTAGAAGTCTCGAAAATCTCATTAACTCCAGTACAAAGGCGTTCGTTTGCAACTACAAATACCGAAATTTCGGTGGAGCCACTGACACAGTTTGTGTTTCATCAAGCCCTGAAAGGGTTTCACGAACATCGCATCTGTAGAGTAGACAAACAACGCTCTCGGTGAGTGACGTATTACTTTTGTGTTTTTCAATTTTACCGAATCACCAATGTGATTATTAACTAAGAAATAATATTTATTTAAACATTAATGTAGTGTATAGAATAAGCGAGTAAATAAGTTTTCCAATTTGTAAATACACAATATTTACCTGTTTCAGTTTTACTTTTTATTATACGTCTTTCTGTGATATTTCTGATAGATAAATATTATACACTAGCGGACCTGGCGGTCGTTGTCCTGCCTTGATAATAAAAAAAATCCTAAAAGCCAACCGCAACGCCACCTACCTGGTCCAATTGTGAATCTAAACCATTCTCGGATCCACTGGAACACACACACAAAGTTTTATTAAAATCGGTCCAGCCGTTTACGAGGAGTTCAGTGACATACACATGCACAGAAGAAATTTATACATAAAGATATTGCACGTACATACATTTTACTTCATTATAATTTTTTTATAGCATTTTAGATGATACAGAAATGTACAGTAAATAAACACTATATATATTTTTCTATATACATATGTAATGGAAATACACTTCCTTTGTGACTCAATCACGTTGAAACTACTGAACGGATCGGGATAGGATTAAGACCATTCTACTTATTTTTTAAAACCTTAACCGACTTCGGAAAAGAAGGAGGTTACTACGTTCGGTTGTATGTATTTTTTATGTATGTTAATCGATAATGACGACAACGAAATTAATGATTATTTTTTTATTTGAATTGGTTATATTCAGTGGTGGTCCCATATAAATTTGAAGAAAATATTCAACCCCTAAGGGGGTGAAATAACGTTTATTTGATTTTCACCCACTTCGTCTCTACGTATTTCCGTGAAATTGGAACCGATTTATTATACCCATTAGAAACTAAATATATTTATGGACACTAAAAATGGGGAAATACATTTTTTTCACAAAAAATATAAACCGCCTTCGATGTGAAAAACTAATAAAGCACTAAAAAGCGAAAAATAACTGAATTATTTTTTAGTGCCTTATTAGTTTTTTTTTACATCGAAGGTGGTTTTTTTTTTTATTATTTGATGCACAATGAAGCGGGCGGCTATCAGCTAGTATTTCGTATATATATAAACACTGTCCAAAATTTCGACGTAGCTCAGCGACACAGTTTGTGTTTCATTAAGCCTTGAACAGGGTTCGGGAACACTGTTCAAGAGATAGTTCGTGCAAACAACACCTTCTTTGGTTCCTCGCATTTAATCTATCCAATCATTGATAATACAAAATTACAAGTTATGTGTAATGAAACGTTCTTCAATGTATTTAGTTATTAATAAATTTATAGTTAAAAATGTTTATCATAATTTGCTAGGTAGTTGTAACGTATGTACGTAACGTATTCTTGCAATAGTTGATGTCTACCTATCTATCATCTATCATCGAGAGGGTTTTTTAAAATATATACTAGTCGCATTGAAATAATTCCTAACTCATATAATTCATAGATATAAAAACTAAGAATAAACGTGTTCTAATGGAGAGGAACATGTCGGTTATTGTTTTTCCATATAACTATCTTACGAGACATTTTGTTTTTCGGCATTGGTAATTTTTTGTTTATTAAGCTTCCTTGATATTCTATATTATTACAATTAATTAAGTGATCTAAAGATAAACTACATAAATAACAATAAAATATTTATTTTCCAATACTAAGTAATTTGATACAATTTGTGAAATTTATACTTATACATTTGTATATCTGTATATTGTTTAATTAAGCAAGTAAAAATGTACCATTATCATGTACTCCACACATGACTAACTTCATACCTAATACAATATAATACTTTTTCATGTCACAATTTTCTTGGAATACAGAGGTATTTGAAAAAAGTAACTTATGAGATGCCTAAAAAAATTGTTTTACATATTTATTCCAAGTTATAAAACTAACTTGTAAATAGCAAATAAAAACCGAGAGAAACCTGTACTATAGATATTGCATATGTATTTTTTATACACGGTCTTTCTAGAAAACTTTTAAAAGGTGTTAGTGTACTTCTTTATTCAACGAAACACACTTTCATTCGCATTTTAAACCAGGTCTAGTGTACAGTTAGACTAATACTCACATTATGTGTTGCTAGTAATAAAAGTTATACGATAGTGTCTCTAGAAATTGCACAGATAGAAATGTTTGAACTTACTCGAACAAACTTCTTTCAATAAAGTTTTAGAACATATTTGCATTCAAATCTATTTAAGAATTTCGAAGTAAACATGTGTATAGAAATTATTATATTTTTATATATAATGTCATATCCGTATTGTTTTAATTATGCAATAACTTTTCCATTGTTCAAGATATTTTCACGAACATTGTATCGTAAGATGCATTTGTAAAATATTATAGTGGGCGCTACTTTGCACTTCAGCCTGGAATTGATTGACCACTACGTGTAACTGCAATAAAAAGAATTAATTAATCAATTGTTGCAATTAGACGTAGTAGTGTTCAATCAATTCCAGGCGGAAGTGCACAGTAACGTCCACTATAATTTTTAATGATGGATTTACGCAAAGTAACGCCTTCTTCAATCAAAGATGTATCTGTAACGCTTGTTTTATAAACGCATGCATAAAAATAATAAATAATTAAGAGTAGTAGGGTATTTATGCATATTAACTCAAAGAGTTATTGTAATTGGGATTTACATTCATTTTAACGAACGTTATTAATTTTTAAAGAATATTACATTTGTACAATTTCCATTCATTACATAACTGAATATATGAAACTACAAATTCGTTTGTTATTGTAAACTTGAAAACGTTCACTAATAATAAAAAAATACGGTTAACATTTCAGTTATATTATAGATGCCATCGATTGAAAGTAACATCTGTGTCAAAACGTAATTTACTTCTCGACAAATAAAATCATTTTGCTCTGCAATCTGCATTTCGGTTACGTTTTAACCAACCGACTTACATAATAAATGAAGGTGCCGCGCCAAAAGCGGAAGTAATGGCGTCTACTCAAACCAACACGAAAAAATACTCACGACTATCCATTAATTTTCATTTCTCTCTATGACCAAGGATTGCTGTCTTAAGAGAATACAAGATGCTGAAGGAGCGAAAGCTATTTTAGCGGAATTGTTATTTTAGTGGGATTTTCCTCAAATCTTTATCAGTTTATTTTATGAATGATATAGCAATTTATGACGTTCTGATTTATGGTTTGACATGAGAAGACGTGTAAATGATCTTTCTTATCTTGTAATAATTCATCTGTAATAAAGTCCGTTATAAGGAAGATACATCTGATTTATATGAAGGTGTAAAATTGTTATTATTTAATTATAGTGATCTTCTAGTAATCAACACTCGACCGTAATAAATTATTTTGTAAATTTTATATTATTAATATTATTGAAGATTTTTGTCATTAAGTATCTAAATATTATAGACTGCAGAGATGAAGATCGTGTATATAAACATATAAATAAAGGCTTCCACTCTGAGGTGATATAATAAAAAACTAAATAATTTCCAAAATATTTTAAACACTAAAATTTCGTCAGTAGCTAGTAAAATAAAATCGGTTGACAAATAGAACATACATAAGTACTGAATTGTTTTACCGTTGTAAAAATGATCACGACACAGTCGGATATAAGCCTTTGCTATCTCGTAGGCAATAAATAAAATAATTTCCATTGCATAACTAAAAAAAAAACTAAAAAAAATCATATAATAAAGTGATATGTATACCTAGGATATCTATTCGATAGCAGAATAATTGAATAATTATCTATCTATATCTATATATTATAATAAAACTGTAGCAGGGCCAAATCTGTACATTAAATATTTTTTGAAAATTTTGATCGGGGTAGGCTTTGTTGTCGGTATAGAAGCCAAAAATAACCCTTTTAAATTTTTTGTCTGTCTGTCTGTCTATCTATCTGTCTATCTGTCTGTCTGTCCCTGTGAACGCGCATCACTCTGAAAGTACTCAACCGATTTTGACGAAACTTGACACAATGATAACTAATGTTACGAGATTACATTTAGGATACTTTTTATCTCATAAAACGCAAGGGATTCTCCAGGATAACGGACGGAAGTTTAAAAAAATGTAGTTCCTGATATTCTTGACGAATTTTGGTAAATTATCTTTGTGCAATATATAGCAGACAGATTAGCTAAAAAATTAAGCTATATTTCCATATGCTACTTCAAAAAAAAAACAAAAAAATTGATCACCGTGTTTCGAACCGTCGGCTCCGTCGAAACATATAAAGTAAAAGAAACATAACACGTACTGGACGTTACAACTGAGCTACGCCTACATGACATATCTGTACGTAATTATCGACCACATATGAAACATTTATGTAGACGAAACTGTCACTTATGTTGTTACATTTATTTCATTGTTTAAAAAAATGTTTGCTAAACAAAGGTAACAAGATTTATTTATTTCTCTATACTATAATAAAACTGTAACAAAGCCAAATCTGTACATTTAATATTTTTTTAAAGTTTTGATCGGGGTAGACTTTGCAATTTTTGTCTATCTGTTTTTCTGTCCTTGTGAACACATATCACTCTGAAAGTACCTAATATTACAAGGTTACATCTAGGTTACTTTTTGTCCCATAACATGGAGAGAGTTCTCCAGGATGAGGAAAAATAAAAATTTGTCGTTAATGTAACTAGACTTTTTATTTATAATTAATTTCAAACCATTTTTTTTTTTCCATTGTAGAGAACATATTTCATTTTATTAACAACGCCATCTTAAATACATACCTCGATAACATACGCTGCCACAATTATCGCTATCTTTATCGAGCAGGCAGTGCTGCACTAAACTAAAGCTTTAGCTAAGTTATTCTATATACACATTATTTTTATAAAAATAAATCGGTCTGACTTTTTTGACTATTATATGAGGCACACTTACAGGTGGGCCACCTGTTGTTAAGTGATCACCACCGTCCATAGACACTTGCAACACCAGGGGAGTTGCAAGTGCGTTGCCAGCCTGTGTTGGGGCGGGAGGGAGAGAAGGGAAGGGGAAAGGGGAAGAGGAGGGGAGGTGGGCTTCCGGCGTTCTCACTGACCGATCGAAACGCAACAATGCAAGCACTGTTACTTCAC
>MU158751.1:2251584-2313565 GCA_015888305.1 Antheraea pernyi | reverse complement strand
TTTAATAGCATATCAAATTTAGTGACAAAAACATGCTAAAATTATTTAAAAATCAATATTTTTGTCTGTAAAGGTGCGATATGCACAAATAAACGTAACATTTACCGGCAGCCAGGTAGCTCGCATGCTATGTGGAATAACATAAAGATATATAAAAAACTGGCTTATTGAATTCGCTGTCGATTCCTTTGCTAGCTCTTAGACAAATAGTTACAGGCAAGTGACATTTGACGCGTCGACGCGATTCTCATATTTTTTCATATTTATAGTTTTCTTAAACACCAATGGAGTTTGAAAAAGTTTTGATACAAGTAGAATATAGTTATGATAAAGTAAGTGGTAGAGATGATTATTTAATTTTATGTTTACGTATTGTGGATGTGCAGATTCTATGTACAGTAGTAGTATCGTGACAGATATTCGTGTCCTTGTCGATGGATGTGATTCGCAGCTCATGTCAGTAAATGCTGGAGTCCCCCAAGGCTCTGTACTTTCACCTACTCTGTTTCTTCTGCATATCAATGATATGTTGCCTTTAGGCCATATTCATTGTTATGCAGATGACAGCACCATCCATGGGTGCTATTACAGCAAGCCTTCTTGCAGTCGGGGGGAAACAGAAAAAAGACGGCAGGATCTTGTGATTGAACTCGACCGGTCCTTGCATCTCATATCATGCTTACCATCAGGCATAGTGCAGTCATTTTGCCGTGCTACTATAAAAAAAAACAAACAAACCCTCCAGCTTTTTATATTATTAGTATAGATACTATAAGTTTACTGGTTGTATCTTACGTAAATTTGATGGAAACGTAGACGAAATAAAGAGGAAGCGAGTTAGTTGACGAAATATCATATTACCTTTTTGAGAAATAGCTACGTTATACTTGCTTGGAATATTGATAACTGTATCAATTCCATTTAGTGTATAAAAATATTTAGTATAAAATCAATCACAAAATCGGTCTTCTCCTAGACGATGTACACACTTATAATCGTAAGCAGGATTTTTAAATCCAAGCAATTAACTCTTTTGACTACAACACGTGTGGCACATACTGAATACCCTTGGCATGTTATTATCACATTTTACAATACGGTCTCTCATATGATTAAGTGTTTTATTGTATTATATAACTTTAAACATAAAACATTTTTCGCAGAGAAAATTTAAGAAATATTGTAATATAATCTACGTATACAAATACAATTAACAGAAATAAAAGAAGTTATAAAAAATATACAGTTTCCGGCTTTTGATTTGGCACGACGGGGAGAAGACCGAGTCAGTCGGCTAAGTTCGGCTTCGTATAGCGTTATCTTTATCTATCGTAGTCATAGTGATAAAGAGAACATCTTTGTAAAATTTGAACAAGCCGATTTTAGAAGGACTTACCAATCATCTCCCCGACGCGACGTGCCAAATCAAATTGTAATATTATTTTGTCCACTATTTAATTTGAAACTGGCGAGCACGGCGAAGGTTATCCAGCCTTGATAATTAAACAAAAATTTCCTCTTGAATCACTCTATCTACTGGTGAAAACGGCATGAAAATCCGTTCAGTACTTTTTGATTTTATCCCGAACTGACTGATAAGAGTCTAGACTGACACGGACAGCGTAATAATAATACTCGGGGTGCATAAAATAGACACTTTATTCATAACTCCATATATGGTATTTAAGAGACACGCGATCGTTCATTTGTTTGATCGACATTCTATTTACAATATATACAAAAGTTTCAGCCAGTCTTCCAAAGAGGATGACCTACTCGGTAGCTACAATACTTTTATACACCATTGTAATATAAAAGTTTATGCATAATAATTCCAACTGGGGTCCATAGATATTTTTTTCCGTTACCGCCAATATATGTAGGTTAGTTTTTATCTTAATTGAACCCCGTAGATGACGCTACGAACGGGTTCTAGGCTTATTTTAAAAGATTTCTCACATACCATCTGGGTATATGTTTGAGTGAGCCCCTTGATAGTTTGGATTTACAATTGGAAACGGTAGGTGTGGCTGCAATCGGGTTTTAGGTTTAAAAATAGAATTGAAACCGGCGATAACCGTTTTGGTGCAGACGAAGTTGCACGGGTCAGCTAGTATGTTAATATTTATAATGGAAACCCACATTTTATTTACACGTCTCGTCCAACAGCACACCGTCGACAGAATTACATTATTCAATTTATGTTGAACGGTCTAACAAAATGATTTCCTTGTGAAGAGTGAATAAGTGTTGCTAATTTATCCAATTCAATGGTCTATGTGAAAAAATCGAATCAATTTCTTGATATTGATTACTTTAAGATGCGTTTGATTTTTAAAACATATTTTGTACTTTATAATTTGTAATTTATATAGTTTTATGTCAGGTCTCACTAATTACAAAAGAATTTATCTGATTAGTATTTCTACTTTCACCGAAATATTAATGTATTTTTCAGTATATGCACAGTACCTACAAAATTATTATTTTTTTATAGAAGCACGGCAAAATGACTGCACTGTACCTGATGGTAAAGTACAGTACAATCCAAAAACAATGGCGATCACCGAGTGACACACCATCCATCGTTAGTCACCGCTGTCATGCCGGCCTACGAAAAGCTGGATATGCACAGGCTGATCCCGAAACGCGACCCGCAAATGCGAATCACTATGACGGGCTTTTTCGCCATATACATGGTGGTTACGACCCAGTCAGGCTGTAAAACCCTACCGCTACGCTTTCGCCATTGCCTCGTTCGTTATTCAGCAGGGTGCACCACGTGCCGGTGAGGTTGGCTTGGATGTCTGAAGTCTTAAATACGTACAAGGCATATAATTATGTACATATATCAAATTTCTCAAGAGTTCGTTCTATTTAGGAAAGATAACAGTTGCTTTTATAATTTTATTAGGTGATTATGTGGTATTATTTCGGAGGTATAACACAATTTGTATAGTTTCGTGGTACAAGTTTTACAATAATTTCCAAGCATTTGTTAATTTTAATATAGTTATATCTAATTAAGTTAATAATCTTATTAACCAATAATTATTGTGTTTCGTTAATTCCATTAATCAGTTTTAACTTTTTACTTATTTGTTATTAAAAAAAGACGGAATAATCTATATTCGTCAATAAAAAAACATTTATAAGGCATAACAAATACACTTTATATAGTAAATTAATGTACGTTAACGGAAACGTTTAACTAAAAACGAATAATTATATATAATGTAAAAGTCAAAACTTATTCCTTATAATTTCATATTATTAATTGTAAAAGCAGTGAAAGTATTTCTAAATGAATTTTACTTTTATCTAAAAAGTTGTGCCCTCGAGTCATCAGGTCTCCTATCTCTTCTATTGGCTAAGACAACAAAGAATTAAGAAAATTGGGCCAAACCGCAAAGGTATGTAATTTATCAGCAAAATGTCCTCCCGAGGAGGGAAATCTTCGTAATCACTCTTCTCAATTATCCTCAATTTTTTTTGGAGAGAACTAATTAGCCGAATGGACTGAGACGTTCAAGCTAATTAACTTTAATAAATGATGGATTTACCAGAAAATGGTCTCCAAATTTATAGCTGCTCTATATTGCGCAGTTATTGTTTCTACTAATAAAAACTTTATCATTGTACTACGATTACATATATATATATATATATAAAGAAAATAGTGTTTCTTTGAGGCACAATTATGCTAAAACTACTAAACATACCGCCATAGAACTATAATCATTCGAAATACAAAAAAGTTTTTCTCGCTTTTATAAATGGTTACAGGCTTTTTCTTTTATGGATATAATTGAATCTACCATTTAAATAAATTAAAAGTTTATGTAATGCACGGCAAAGCGGACAGGTACCAACTAGTATAATGTAATTATCAAGTTTATTTACGTAAATATAATGATATTATGGTTTTCTATGAGTATACACCAGTTAACCAGTGAACGTAGTTTTTTATGACAGTTAAGAGTAAAGTTGTGCGGATTTAACAAAAAAAATTAAGAATATTTACAATTAAAAAAAAAGATCCTAAAACCAAGTTAAACATTTCGTTTTGACCGGATTCTCATGAGCATTGACGAACCCGGTCAACTTTGGAGCGCTTTAACAGATTTTTAAATGAATTAAATTAAAAAACATATATACAGAAAAGTTTCCTCAAAATGTACAAGATTGGTCTAAGGTAATTTTTTTGTAAAATATATAAAAAAAAGTTATAGAGCAAAAAAAAAATTTTCATAGAACTTTTTTCACTTTTTTGTTTATAACTTCTTAAATTTTAAATTTAGGACAAAAATATGCATATTTGTAGGTATTGCTACAAATTATGTCTTTACAATTTTTTTGTAGGACGCATAGTTTCCGAGATATCGCGAAAAATGTGTTTGCACCCTTTTTTCTAAGATCGCGGTCGGGCGTCAAAGGCGGCAATCCCACAAACTTGGCGTTAAGCTTCTATTGACTCCTCATACATGTCCCAAAAATAAAAATGCGTCCTCTAAAAAATGCAATATTAGGTCCTTAAATTGTAACATTTCAATGGACTAAGAAACCTTCTGACTAACGTATTTACAAACCTTACTTGTGATTAATACCTGATGTTTGTTGCATATTAATCTGGAACATATTTTAATAAATGATATTTTTTATATTTCATAATTATATACTAATAATACATAATACTAACAGTATCATCCGACATCGGGTTTCACCGTCATCCAAGGTTACGTTTGAAATTATCTTTATTTTGTTTTCGCGGAAATGCGAAATAACGTCTATTATAATGTTTAATTTTTCATTTTTATAAACAGTATTTTACCGATTACTAACTTAGTTTTTAATAACACATTAGGTACTTGAATCGTTACTTACCGATTCTCGACATATTAATATAGTACAGAAGTGATACATAATCTGTTTGTGTCACGCCGCGTCCACTAATGCGGTTATCTGTCGGTGATGTGACTTGTTTACGAATGCCAATGGACATAGATTGTGGTATCTGTGCCTGAACTAACGGGATAACGAGTGATGGCAAACCGTTTGGGAATGATTTGCCACTTGAAATTTCAATGAAACTAATAATTTGTTTACTCTGAGTCCATTCACCAAAATATAGTTAACTAAATACGAGTTAGAAGACCATCTACAAAGAGAAAGTTATATAATTTGGTTGCGGTCTTTGAAGGCCGGTTTTCATCCTTTTGGAATAAGTTCATCTATCAAAAGTTAAATCAAGGTATGGGGTATAGGAATTTTGTTTTTTTTTAATTCTTATTTTATTGTTTATAAGATTTAGTATTTGACAATACACTAAGCTTATAGGCAACTGACTAATGTGCAACTACAGGAAATCACCTTGTTTGCTTGGAGACATATTTTCAAGCTGAGAGCTAGGTGAGTAGTAGAAAAAGCCCTGTTGCCATGAAGGTGTTTTAATAACGACGAATCGCCAGAAACTCAGAACCATTGTGAGATCCGATTCCATTATGATGTGCATCAGTGCCATTTCCGAACAAGTCTTTCTGTCACCTGATATTAAGTGACGTTGAGCTCTAAAATGGTAAACACCGTATACTTAAAGCGCGACTGACTCTTGAATGCAGCCGCCTGAATACACTTATAGATGCCTTACTTCAAATTTCATGATGGTAGCTAGCCTGTCTGGCCATAAAAACCATCATCAGGCTCTTTCCTTCCAGATCATTGTGTTCGCATAAGGCACAATTGCTTTCTAAAATTTAGTTATATGTGAAAATAATTCACTCAATATTTGATGCAAACTAATAGAAAACTCTCACAGAGAACCGACGTGAAGTAACAGTGCTTGCATTGCTGCGTTTCGTTTAGACAGTGAGAGCGCAGGATAACCCACCTCCCTTCGCTCTCCCCCCGCTCCCCCTAACCCCAAATACAAGACGGTAACGCACTTGCGACTCTCTTGGTGTTGCAAGTGTCTATGGACGGTGATGATCACTTAACATCAGGTGACACACCTGTTCGTAAGCGTCCTATTATATAAAAAAAATGTGGTGACGTAGCACCGGTTAATACGATGCTAGTATTCAATGTTTCCGAAAAACAAGTGTTATTACACTAATGAATTTCTGAAACTGTTCTTACAAGTACTACATTTTTATACTATTGACCTTGTTGTTGTTATTCCCTTATCCTCCTCGAAATTCAATCAGCGAATTAATAATTTGATCGGATCATGTACTTCTCTTCATATTTTATTATAATCCCATTTAATGCTTTACAAAAACAAAAACAAACAATCCGGTTACAAATGAAAAGCTTTATTACACCAGCACTTAATTGATGCAGTTTCATCCCCAATCAATAATAAGGACGGTTAATAAAAACCATGATTGGATAGCGCTCTGCGCGTTGCGTTGGGCCAACAATCGGATAAAACACGTGCATAAAATGAAAACACATCTTTGTTATGTAAAATTTAATTGGATTTGAGCACAATTCACGTGCCTCGGATTTAATAAAATGCAATGAAGTTATAAAGAGCGTTTTGAATTAGTTGTGACATAAGTTTCCGAATAAGATCTAGGTTCATTAAATCTATACCTATGAAGCCCAAGAAATGTTTGTTGTTTGTTTTCATTCTAAATTCTCGTATTACCAATCTTATCTTTTTCATACTGTGAAGATGTGGAATAGCCTCTCAGCCAGTGTGTTCCCTTCCTTTTATGATGTGTGGTCCTTCAAACGAGGCGTGAAGAGACACATGTGCAGGTCGGCATGATAGCGACGACTGCCGTTGTTATTTAACATCGACAGTTCCCGTTACTTATGGATTGTTCTGTACTTTCCATCAGGTACCGTGTAATCACTTTGCCGAATATGTTTAAAAAAAAACAGATTTGAAAGAACCTCAACATTTTATAGCTAATTTATTGAGCTATTTAACATCATGTGAAAACTTTTAAGAGCGGAGTAATTACAATATAAATTATTGGTTGGAAAGTATGTTAAGCGAGACTGAAATAATAGTCGAATGGGCTGTGTATCGTGGAGCGGGGTGTCGCGAGACTGAAGACGGATCGGCCTTACGGAAACCGAGCATTAGCGAAAAAGGTCGAACTGGAAATACCTATGTCAGCGAGATACTTTACAACGTGGCTTATTCCTATGGTTAACTCGAAGGAACGACTCTTGCTTACGATATATTAAATTGGATTGTTATATTAACTAACCACAGGTCACCTCTATTAATCATATAAATTACACAATACATTTGTAAATATATTATAATATGTAAACGTTTAATTTGGTTTTATTATTTTATTAATTAACATAAAAAGTGTTTGAATATTTTCCTATGACTATTAAAAATCGATAATACAACATACTATGCGTAATTTATTTTAAAATACAAACGATTTCCTTTTTTTTTATGTCATAAGTGGCAAACCAACAGGTGTGTCACCTGCTGTTAAGTGATCACCACCGTCCATGGACACTAACAACACCAGAGGAGTCGCAAGTGCGTTGCCACCCTTTGGGGGAAGGGATTAGGGGTGGGAGAGGAGAAGAGAGGAGGGGAGGTGGGCCTCCGGCGCTCTCACTGACCGAACGAAACGCAACAATGCAAGCACTGTTACTTCACGTCGGTTTTCTATGAGAGGGTGGTACTACCCCGGACGCGCCGACCCATTCATGCTGAAACCAGTAATAGTTTCAGCGTGGCTCTACCATCATTAAAACTAACTACAAATACTACAGATTTCTGTACTTTATATCATTTTCGCAGTAGTTCATTTATATTATTAAAACCGACAGTACGGGGGTAATTTATATTTCTGTTGTGATTCGATCCAGATAACACCACTCGTTAATCTCCAATGTAATTGTAAAATTAATTAAACCTCGTATCACAATATATCGGGATCGTTTCGATTGCATTTTTTTCTTACAAAAGCGAAACGCAATAAAATGAAAAGAATATTGCTATTAGACCGGCATTGCTCGTTCATCAGAGCAATTCCTGTGGTTATACAGCGGTGCTTTTTCTTCTCTCTTACTTTTATTTTAGCACTGAGAGTACAATACATTCGTTACAAGCTGAACGTGGTCGAACCACCCTACCGTTCAATTCGCTTGATTGAGTGCCTCAACGAGACGGAGAAACAGATTGAGTTATTCGTTATTAGAAACGTTTTGAAAATCTTTTTATTTATACAACGTCGGAACACGCTTTTAAAACTCCGTACAAATACAGAACAACTCGGAATGAATGTAAGCCTGATGAACTTCGCCACAACTGTTAATGGAATTGGTTGAGATTCGAACAAAACTTTTTTTCTCAGACAATGGGAAATTGTAGCTCATGACGAGAGTTCCCAGTTCTGTTGATATTCAGATGTAATCTGCACATTTCATGAAAACAAGTGTTTTGAATATTGAACTTTATTACGATAAGTACATAAGGTCCTTTTATAATGATAAAATAAAATCATGTTAGTCGCTTGATTTAATAACTATACAGTGTATACGAGTTCTTATAGTGTTACGAACAGATATGATTATGATTTCTTTTTGTAATCACGGACTCGTAGTAAGTATTTTTTTAAACACAGACTTTATTGTATTAGCAGAAGGTTTATTTCAATACTCTATAATATAATCAATAATAAATAATAATAATAACCAATAATAATAATAATATCAATAATAATTTATAATCAATAATATATAATTTTTCAATTTATATTACTATAATAAAACTGTAACAAAGCCAAATCTGTACATTAAATATTTTTTTAAATTTTGTTCGAGGTGGACTTTGTTATCAATATAGAAGCCAAAAATAATCTTTTAAGATTTTCGTCTGTCTGTTTGTCTGTCCCTGTGAAAACGTATCACTCTGAAACTACTGAATCAATTTTGATGAAACTCGACACAGTGATAACTGATATTACAAGGTTACATCTAGGATACTTTTGTCCCATAAAACGCGAGGGGTTCTCCAGGATAACGAAAGACAAAAATTTGTAGTTAATGCAACTAGACTTTTTGCGACACCTTAGTACAAAAGCCGGCAACGTTGGATGAACTAGAATTTTAAAAAAGCTGATTCTTTAATATGAACATATATTATGCCCTTCCAAACAGGATTCAGGATACCTGGTAGCCGGTTGACGTTGTGTTTTTTAATGTGTATCACACCTTTACAGGTCATAATTTTGATTTATAAATAATTGTAGGAACATTTTTTTTCAGTAACTTTTATAGGCAATTAAAACATAAATTTATCACTACCAGACAATTTTGTTATTGACAATAATGTACCCGATGATTTTCTTTATAAATAAAATAATTCATTTCAAACCATTTTATTTTACCCATTGCAAAGAACATATTTTATTTTATTACCCATTATGATATTGAGATTTCACCTTAAACAATGAAAAACACCAATAAACGTAGACATATGTCTTGGGACTGACGCTATCTTGAATAAATGCGTCTATAACAGGTACTTCCACAATTATCGCTATCTTTATCATACAGCTAGTGTTGCGCTAAACTATAGTTAAGTTATTCTATACATATTATTTTTTATCTACGCTCTTTTATGTCTAAATAAAAAAATATTAAAATTAAAGCTATCTGGACATGGTTTGAACATACTTATTTTATTTACAAAAAATAGCGCCGGGCACATTATTGTTAATAATAAAAATGTCTGTCAATAATAACTTCATGTTTTAATAGCATTTCAAAGTTAGTGAAAACAAAACGTTCAAAAATTATATAAAAAATCAATGTTTTTGCCTGTAAAGGTGCGATATGTACTAATAAACGCAAAGTTTACCGGCATCCAGGTAGCCCCCACTCTTTTTGGAAGAACATAAAGAAATATAAAAAACTGGCTTATTGAAATTTGTTGTCGAAACCGTTGCTAGCTTTTAGACGAATAATTACAGGCAAGTGACAGTTGACGCGTCGTGCTCATATCTTTTTAATATTTATATTTTTCTTCAATACAATGAAGTGTGAAAAAGTTTTAATACAAGTTGAAAATACTTATGATGTCATTCAATGTTTAATTTATCATTATTTATTTTATGAATATATTTGATCGTTTTATTTACAATCTAACTCTATCAACTTCTTATTTTATAATGTAAACTATACTGATTGTATAGTAAACGTCTACAAAAAAGGTAAAAGGAACTTCGTTAGCCACTGGAGGTCCATATAAACCTCTAAAGCTTTTTCTTACATTACTGCCAAAATATGTAGGTTAGTTTTTATTTTAATAGAACCCGGTAGATGATGATACGAACAAGTTGTAGGCTTATTTTAAAAGATTTCTCACATACCATCTGGGTATATGTTTGAGTGAGTCCCTTGATAGTTTGGATTCACAAGTTTATTAAAAAATTTCGCATTTACAAATACAATTGAAACAAATGATAACCGATTTAGTGCAGAGAAAATTGCACGGGTCAGCTAGTTATTAATATAATCATAAGTTTTTTAAATATCTAATTCAAAAGTTATTCTGCGATCAGGATTTTGCATAGTAATAATGTAGTTCATTTTTTTTTCTTATGAACCACTGTTCTTTGCTTTTATCTAAGAACCCTTGAAATGTCAAATATGTGCTAATTATAATTATATGTCTTGATTAAATTTTGTTTTCATATCGTAATGTATTATTTCTTTATTCGAATTCGTTTTATGCTAATGAAACACCGTGAATTGTTATTTGTAATATATAACCAGAACGGATATAATCTTTAACGTAAATCTACAATATTTTTGCGATCACACGCCGACCCTATAATGGAGTTGGTTCTTTATGTTTTAAAATAGAAGCCGATACACTGTTGCAAGAGATTGATGGAGCTATCTGAAACGAGATCGGGGTTACAACGTAGCGTCGTCCGGTCGTGCTGAGCCAATGTAACGCGTAACTCGAAACAGATGACGCTTTAGACAAATACGTTTTTCGATTAAATTGAATATAAGAATACATGTTCTTTTATACCTAAAACGTGTCATATGTATTAGAATTGAAATCCCCTGAGTACTTAATGATAATTTTTAAATTTTTTGACTTTAATATCTATTGAACTGTACCAGGCTTTAGTAAATCATCTTTAATATAGTGTTGTTATAAATGTAACCAATATGTATTTTTATAACTTTAATATTTTGTATGAATACAACAATTGTTATTATTAGTATATATGTTTATGGTATTTATTTATATTATATAGTAGATATTATGTATTTATTTACTACTAACTAACTAACTACTAGCAGTGCCTGCGACTCCGTCCTCGTAGAACCTAACGTAAAAAAAACAGTCACTAATAAAATCATCTAAATGTATTAAGTCTATTTATTTGTCTAGTTTTTTATCGTACTTAAATCGCGTCGTCATTAAAATTACAATAACTTTTGATAAAGTTTTTTTTATATGATAGGAGGCAAACATACAGGTGGGTCACCTGATGTTAAGTGATCACCGCCGTCCATAGACACTAGTAATACCACAGGAGTCACGAGTGCATTGCCAGTGTGTGTTTGGGGGGGCAAGGAATGGGTGGAAGGTGGGGAAGGGGAGCTGGTCTTCTGGCGCTTTCACTGACCGAACGAAACGCAACATTGCAAGCACTGTAGTAATCGATTTTCTGTAAGCGGGTTGTACTTACTACCCCAGGCGAGCCGACCCATTCATGCTGAAACCAGTAATAGCTTTAGCTTGGCTCTGCCACCTGCCATAAGAGAGAGTGAACCGATTTTATTGAAACCAAGACTAAGTGTTACACGCGGGTATGCTTTATGATTTTCTTTGAGGTTTTATCGTGGACGCTGTACTTTACCAAGATACCTGCAACAATTAATTCCACAAGAATCTAAAAAGTAGAGACACTACATTTACATTCTTACTATATGTAGGCTATGTACTATATGTATAGAAGAATTTATAAAATATATTTTTCATTAAAAACGTTGGTGTAAATTGGATGTGCGTCGGTAAATAAATACAAATTAATATAAAATATCGTTTGGCTGAGAAAGAACTCATAGCGTGTATATACGAAAATTCGTTGATATAAATGAAGCCGTTAGTTCTTGGCTTACGCCTAATGTATTGCTGAGTATCTCAGTCTTCGTTGTAAGAATAACATGTTACTGCACTCAACAGGTTCATTTGGCATCTGCACTCGCCAAAGGAAATGGATTATTACTGGGATGCCAAAGATGTTTTGTAGAATTTCTCACGTTTCGCTCCTTCGCATTTGTAACTTACGTTAATTATTACAGATTTAACAAAGATATACATTTGAATTGTTTTCTTCAAGTATATTTGAATATATCCGACAATATAATACAATAATACAACATTCATGTATGTTTTATTAAAACTAGTGTTAGGGCAAAGATAAAATTTTGAATTGTTTTGGAAATGATTTGGAATTATATATACTATTCGCTGGGAGGTTTCTGTACCTAGTCTATAGGGTTCTTCTATCAACCAGCTGATATCTTTAGATTGTTATAAAAATTAAATTCAAGAATATCGAAATACGGTCAAATTTTCTATCGATAATTGAATAAGCCCTGTCATTGCCCTAAGAACTAATAGAGCAATAAATATAATAAGCAAATAAAGACGATAATGAAGCAATTTTTTCCAAGACTTAAAGATTATTTAAGGTATTATAACGAATATTCTATATAGTTGTATAGACTTCGTATTAACTGCACTTTTCGTAATTGTATATACAGTCTACGAATCGCAGTAGACTTCGAGAGATGAGGTTGTATTTACAGTCGCTAGTAATACGGAAGAGCCTATTATAGTAGTAGGCATTAGGCAGCGGAGTGCTGTGGCTAATATTGCTACATTACATTTATTTCTAAAAGCGATTTACTATGTCGGCGTTTTTATAACTTTTAATACAATAATGTTTCGATCCAGCCGGCCAGTAGTTTTTTTTTCTCGAACTGACTACTCTATTAACCTGGCAAAGTCTTAACAGATTCACCGGACTGCGACCGGCCAGTAGTGTTTAAGGCCCACCATTTATCTTACGTTACTTTTAAGTCGCTAGTCTTTGTATGTTTTTTATAACATTGTATATTTTTTATGTCATAGGAGGCAACCGAACAGGCGGTTCACCTGTTATTAAGTGATCACTGCCGTCCATGAACTCTAGCAACACCATGGGAATCGCGAGTGCGTTGCCAGCCTGTATTTGGGGGAGGGAAAGGGAAGATAGGGAGTTGGGCCTCCGGCGCTCTCACTGACCGAACGAAATGCAACAATGCAAGCACTTTTACTTCACGTCGGTTTTCTATGAGAGGGTGGTACTTCCCCGGACGAGCCGACCCATTCATGCTGAAACCAGTAATAGTTTCAGCGTGGCTCTACCACCTAAAATTCATATTTAATTATAATACCCATAACACTTCAATGCATAATTATAACTAGGATTATTTAGTTTCTTGTTCAATTCTAAATGGTTAAGCTTCTAAGAATGTTTTACTCTATATTACTCAGTTCTTTGAATGGTTTTACTAACTTATTTTTAATCTTAATTTAATTATTATGATATAATTTTCGAATTAGTGTTTTTACTTTCGAATTATTATGTTACTTCTAAATATAATAAAAAATAATTAATATTTCATATCAAAATCGAGCATCGCAGAAGCATTTACTGTTAGCCCGAGGAGAATGTAGACGGAGATATATGTACATATCGATGGATGTATTTGTTAAGGAGTGATGAGTCACGTATATATCTACCTATATCTGTCTCTATTGTAATGTTACCATTTCGCTGTAACTGAATTTATATTATTATATATGTGATTTGTATAGGATAAAGTGTAAACATATTAGAACCATGCTACAAGTGTTGGACGTCTTATCTCGGCAATCACGTGAAAATTCGAGTATTCATTTGATCACCACAGAGTTAACAATAATTATGTTTGTTTTTATAAGAATGCATAATGTTAATTACAAAATTACTATTACATAGGATACAAAACAGTCTATTTGAGATATGTAGTTTTCCTGGAATCCTAAATACGTTTTACGCGAATCAAGTCGCGGGTATTAGATATTACTAGTGGGCGCCCAGTGGTCGACATTCGACCATAGTTCATTGGATTTTAAAGGTGAATGTAGAATGAGAAAGGATAATTGGAACGTAAGAGTAAAATAACACATACAGTCGAGCATAGCAACCTCCTTCACAACCTTTTTTGAAGTCCTTTATTGACGAATGTCAAAATGTCTTTTTTATCTACATGTGTGTATATGTTGTGTAAAATTGAGGCAGTAGTGTGAGTAATGCATATTTTAATTAATTTAATGTACTTCTAATGTATTTTATATGCACTTCTCCTCCATATAAACTTTAACTATGTCAAATTTCACATTCATCCGTTCGCCCACTTCCGTTAAAAAGGGGTACAAAGTTTAGGCTTCACGTATAAATATATATGATAATTAAGTAAACTCTATAAGAAATTATTAATATACTAGCGAGCCCGGTGGACGTTGTTCTACCTTGATAATAAAAAAAAGACAAATTATATACCTAAACCTTCCACATGAATCACTTTATCTACTGGTGAAATCCGCATGAGAATCGGTTCAGTAGTTTTTAAGTTTATCGCTAACAGACAGACAGACGCGGCAGAGAACTTTGTTTTATACTATGTAATGATTGTAGCGAACGATAAGGCTACAATATAACCTGGCATATAATTGAAAGTGTTTTATCTATGTCCAGTTATATTTCGTTTCGTATTTCTAAACCAATTAAAGCTCGGGAGGGATGTTTAACAGTGAATTACTTTGAAAACAATCCGCCATTTTCGAAGCAGGTGCTTCCGCCCAGTTTGTTATTTTGCACTCTTTGTATTTCTAAGTTTTAAATGAATATTGTGACAATTGAAAATTCATATTACGATTTTCAGTTATTGTTGACTTTGTATTTTTTTTCTTTTTTTATATTATATGAGGCAAACGAACAGGTGGGTCACCTGATGGTAAGTTATCACCGCCGTCCATAGACACTAGCAACACCAGGGGAATTGCAAGTGCGTTGCCAGCCTGTGTTTGAGGGGAGGGGGAGTGGGAAAGGGGAGGGGGGAAGAGGAGATGGGCCTCCGGCGCTCTCACTGACCGAACGAAACGCAACATTGCAAGTACTGTTACTTCACGTCAGTTTTCTGTGAGAGGGTGGTACTACCCCGGGCGAGCCGACCCATTCATGCTGAAATCAGTGGTAGCTTCAACGTGGCTCTACCACTTCCAATTATTTAACTTAAATATTAAAAAATGATAACTAAAGTGAAAAGAATAAAATAAAGAAACCGGAATTAAGAAACTGTATTAAAATATCACTCTGGCGGTACACGTGGGTGAATGTTTGTATCTATACTAGATGTTAGTTATTTTTAACGGGGATTATCCTTGTATGAATCAATCATTCGCAAAAATATACAGTTATCCCTTATAAATATTTCCATTATTATCTCTATATATAAATTTCTTCTGTACTGTGTGTATGTCACTGAACTCCTCCTAAACGGCTGGACCGATTTCGATGAAATTTTGTGTGCGTGTTCCAATTGATCTGAGTATGGTTTAGATTCACTATTGAACCGGGTAGGTGGCGCTGCGGTTGAATTTTAATATTTGTTTTATGTCCAGGCAGGCCAACGTATAACGTATACGTATAACTTAACATCATTCTAGAAATATAAATAAAATATTATGAGATTGTTAATAAAAAATACGAAATTAATAACAGGTCTCCTGGCAACCAGGGTAAGGTAAAATTACTATGATTGTGGACAGGGATTTAGAATTAAAAATGATAAAATGTTAAACGCGGCATCCGTATGATAAATATCAATTGAATTAAATGACTCTGTTGTTATTATTAAATATATTACAACCTCCAATGTTGTCCTATTATTTAGGCATACACATAAGTCTATAAGAAGTCCTTGTAACAAATAGTTAGATATAAAACAAACCACTTCATATTTAAAAACTGTTACGCGAGATATATGTATACTAACAAAAAAATATAAAAACATTACAAAATATTTTTTAAATCTTAAAAAGTATTTGAAGATTGTTTGGTTGCTTTGAATAGGTATGAGTATATATATACGAAACACAAATTCTGGTCAGTAGGTTAACCGCAACGTTAGGTTTCATCTCCGAGGTCGAATTTAATTATTTTCGGGCGACTTCCTAACTCGATGTAAGTGTTGCGGAGCCGACGTGACCACTTGAACACACTTGGACTGATATTACTGAAGTAGTGACTTCGAATGATAAACGATCGCGTGTATTCAAAGTTAAGATTTTGAATTCAATGCGGCTGTAAATGGTACTCTATTGCGTGTTTGTGTCGAAATTGCAACTAAGCTCACTTCAGTTAACTTGTATTTGTATTACAAACGTGTTTTTAAAAGGTGTAGATCAAAATGATCACAATATAATGTTTTTGTACTTTTTATACTATCAACTAGCTGGTACTCGTGACTTCGTCTGCATTGTTGATTATCTTAACAATATATTTTAGGTGCAGAGGAAAAATATTTAAAAAAATTAAAGAAGTAAACTTTGCTTATTTCTGAAGTGAAACTTCTTTAGGCGCATGAGGATAAAATTTTTACAGATGTAACGTCACGCAGATATGCAACGGAAGTGACGTCATTTGCAGTAAACGCAGATTAAATAAATAAAAAAAAATATATTCTTTTTTCTTGTTTGTACAAATATAAACAAGACTTATAAATTAGTTCGCCAAAGAAGTTTCACTTCTGACATGTGTACTTTGTACTCGCGCACTTTTTTTTTTGTAGAAAATGTTATCCATTTACATTCCCTCTCCTGCGCATGCACACCACACCACTTACGTTACTTCTCTACGGTAAGACAACGTATCATTGAACGTATAGTGCTTACATAAATCGTACTTTCGTAAAAGTTTATATTGAACGAAGTTATCGTGATATATTTCACTAGATACTGATCCGGCTGACCCCAAAATGCGACAAGCCTAAGCGTACAACTATAGTGCGTCTTATGTGAAGTGGTCACAATCTAGTCGGACATTATTTCCATGTATTATCAACACTATATATATAAACACTAGGGAATATCCATTGGTCAAAATTCAATCATAATTATGGGTATGAAGATTCATATTCACGTGTTAATGCATAGGTATTGTAATGGCTGTGTCTTTTTTCTAAGTTATAAGACCTATATCAAATATTATATAATTTAAATATTGTAGAATTATGACGAATAGGGACTCATAAATAAAAGCTTTGTCTCGTCGATAGTACGGAAATAACGAATATATCTAAAAAAATTTTTTTTTCGAACTGGCTACGCTATTGATCAAGCAAGGTCTTAACAGCTTCTCCGGACTACTAAGGCGAGTGCTTAAGGCACTCAGCCGATTAATAAATAAATATAAAAGCTAAGCAATAGTTGGTAAAAAAATTATCGCCAAAAATATGAATAAATTGTACTAAATGTTTTACCTTTGTCAACTTATAGAGAAGATAATAAAAATTAAAAAAAAGTTGACAGTGATCAAAGGGCAAAAGGTCAAAGTATATGTGTCGTCAAATGTCAGTATAATTTGTAAGTAAACGTATATAAATACCGCCGGGGATAGTAAGCTTCGGGGTATCATATTCTTGTACTATAATTACGAATGTTACGTAATATTTTTTAATATAATGTTTAAAATGTGTAGTAATATACTACATATTTAGAAATCAGAACTTGATTAGTTATACATAATATATTACATTTATGAATAATTCAGAGCGACTGCGCATATTTGTGTGTGTAATTATCAGGACAAGGTTTGCATTAAAGAACATTTTTGATAAATCGATCCGAATAGTGAAAATATTGAGTTAAAATATCTCCATATTAAAAAGCGACTGAGTAAGACAAAACACATTGGTGTGTAAGGGGTGTCGAATAACATCATAAGACTTGAGACATCCAAGCCAACCTCACCTGCACGTGGTGCACCCTGCTGAATAACGAACGAGGCAATGGCGAAAGCGGGGTGGTAGGGCTTTACAGCCTGACTGGGTCGCAACCACCATGTATATGGTGAAAAATCCTATCATAGTGATTCGCTTCTACGGGTCGCGTTTCGGGATCAGCCTGTGCATATCTAGCTTCTCGCTGGCCGGCATGACAGTGGCGACCAGCGATGGATAGTATGTCACTTGGTGATCGCCATTGTTTTTCGATTGTACTGTGCTTACCATCAGGCATAGTGAAGTCATTTTGCCGTGCTACAATAAAAAAAAAACATCAGCAAAATCTTCAACGATATTGACAGATTGACGTTGACTTGTTCAGTTGCGTAGAGTGAAGGAAGACTAGGTTAATTTTCTTTGCTTTTTACGTTTTCTCGTGTGAAGTCGAGGTGAGTACCTAGTTTCATATATTTAAATATAGGCCACGCGAAAAATACATAAGACGAATGTCACACATATTAAAGAAAAAGTACTTTAACATTTAATATAAACGCATGTTATTACGAAACTGAATACGACTCTAACAAAATAGCATAAATAAATAGAATAATATGACGAAACATGGTTTAGTGCATCGTAGCTAAGATGCTTTAGACTTAGAACCTGTCTTGTAGCTAACAACATTCAATCTGCTAAGCCAGCGCGCTTACAGGGGCTTAGTCTGCTTTATGATTTACTCCTACCAAATGAATTTCAATAAGCCACTTCAACCTCTTGGATCCTTAACATCACTGTGCAGAAAGCAACTGAAATTTTACTGTTATTTTAAATCAGTATGGTAATTTTGCACTTTTATTTTTAAAGGACAGCTTAAATGTGATTATTCGAATCTATGTACAATAAGTATTATATGGTATATGGAAGTTATTATTCAGTTATTAAATCGTGGTGGTCGAGTGGTTTGATAAGTGGATTGTCAATTCGATGTCCGTAGGTTCGAACCTTGGCATTTTGCAATAAATTTTTCAGAATTCGCGTATATATACTAATTCAAATTGGTGACACTATCAACTGATGGTGAAAGAAAACATCGTAAGGAAACCTAAACCTGAGAAATGTTCATATAGTACCATCCTATGTGGGAAAATATAGGACTATGGATTTCTCTAAGTTTTTTTTATGTCATAAATGGCACACGAACTTGTGGGTCACCTGATGTTAAGTGATCATCACCGTCCACAGACACTAACAACATCAGGGGAATCGAAAGTGCGTTGCCAGCCTGTGTTTGGGGGAAAGGGAGTGAGGGGGAGAGGAGAGGCGAAAGGAGGTGGGCCTCCGGCGCTCTCACTGACCGAACGAAACGCAACAATGCAAGCACTGTTACTTCACGTCGGTTTTCTATGAGAGGGTGGTACTACCCCGAGCGAGCCGACCCATTCATACTGAAATCAATAATAGCTTCAGCGTGGCTCTACCACTCTTTAATATCGTCAGTACGGCGTGAGATAGCGTGATGATTATGCTTATTTCTTTTTTCGGGTAGATGCCTATAGCCCTTACAATCTGATGTGATGATTAAGAAAAATAAAACACTTAAAACAAGTATATTACTAAGCGAGTAAATGATTTTTTTATTAGAATTAATCGCTTCATTAAGTACTTGCAGTATTAATCATATTCGACGGTAGATATAATGGATCAAGAACAAATATATTGCACACTAACTTTTACCAGCGGAATCGGTCGCGTTAATGTAGATTTGCCAAGTTCCTCGGGAATAGCGTTTATATTGTCTGTATGTAAGGTACCAATTTTTTGTGTGCCTTTGAGAACGTATATCGAAAATTTCATGAAGATCGGTTAAGTTGTTAAAACGTGAAAGCGTAACAAATTCAAATTTGCGTTTATAATATTACTTACAATACTTCATTGAAAACATTTATATAAAAGAGAGCTAGAATTTTAAGATATTATATAAAATACAGCATAATATAGTTAAGAATGATTTACGCATTTATTAATAACCAACCGTAATGATAAATTTAAATAAAGTAAAAGATATATGTAAGTATATAAAGTAAACCCATATTTTAAATTACACACCAATTTAAATAATTGAAATGTTTAAATATCGGGAATATACGGTAATATAATTTTATTTAGAAAGAAAGATTATATGTATATTGAACAAAAATTATCGTTCCTAGAAGAGTCTCATGAAATTTATTTTTTTGACTATAACTACTTTGAACTCAAATAAATTGTCAACCATAAGCGGAATCGCAAATTTTCTTATGCCTTTTTAGTGCAATAATCCGATTCGAGAAGAAGTGCTAATAAAAAGATGATAACGAAAATGAAAATTAAATGGTTATAATTGACTGATCTTAAATCTTTACGTAGTAAAGTACTTGCATTTTCACGATACGACCAAAAATCCGTTTTTGTAAGCTATTCAATAGGAGCTGCTCATCTAACATTCACACGGTTATTCGATAGTAGAAAATGAGCAAATCTTCCCTTTACAATACGATCATGTATATTAAAATAAAAGTGCAGCTGAATAATTGAACGTGTATTTGCCAATTCTGTCAATGTTCTTGGTTCTCACTCACTTTGTTATGTGTAGTTTTTTCAGCTGAATTATTTTATTTTTCCATATGAATTTTTGTCCTGACAATTAAAAACAATAAATAATAATAGTCCTTTATACACTTCGAGTTTACTATTCTTTATTTAACATAAGTCGGTGACGTGAACGTTGTACCGTTGAAAATAAATTTTGTGATTGAACGTTTCGAGTGGCGGCTGTAAAAAGGTTCTAAGCACCGCACGGGCGTCCGAAGCGGGTTCGTAATTAAACGAGAATTCTCTCCTGTTGTTTTATACCGACCCGTCGTCTGGAGGCGTACGGTGAATACAATGAATATGTATACGCGTAGACCTGTGGAGAGTGAAACGTGAAGGACAGTCTGTCGGATGCTTTTTCATACTTTTTATGGTATCCGATGATTTGGTTCGGATATTCTTTGTTCAACAGAATGTACGGTATTTATTTTTTATTTCTACGCCATAGTGTAAACTAACGTATACGATAATATTTAATGATAGCTTTCCGCAAAGTAATGCCATCCTCAATTATAGGTCTGGGTAGTATATTTTTAAAAAAGGTTTTAGTGCAATTTCGTAGTTACAAAGACGAACACACAGGCTTATTCTGTAACAGGCTTTGTACGAACGTAGCTTGTCATGGTTCGGTACACGTTTCACCTCTCGAGCGTTCATGCAACATGGGTTTTGCAAGCCCGTGACGTGCGTCTCGTTGTACGAAAACCGAGTAAAAAAGTTACTAACCGCAGTGTATACTCCTGCATTTTTTTTTCTGGAGTCTATTCAGAAAATAAAACTGAACCTGCTTATTACAACGTTATAATTACGTAAAAAGAGTTCGGATTATAACATTGAATGCTATGATTTACATAGTAGAAAATCTTTCAGTTAACAAAATTCTTATGATAATAAATCAATAAACGAGTGCGCTTTAGGCCACAGGATTGAATTAAAACTTCTTTAGCTCCATATGTATAATATGTACATGTATATGAACTGACTACGCTATTGACCTAGCAAGGTCTTAACAGTTTCACCGGATTACTAAGGCGAGCGCTTAAGGCACTCAGCCGATAACATATACATATTTAAATTTTCTACAAATATTTAAATATATTATGAGCTTTCATTAATACGAAACGTAACTCTGTCTCGTTCCATCTTCACTAACTAATATCTCCTATGTCCCTCTCAACTTCCGTTCGCCTCGCCCGATCACAATTTACGTAACTTTCTCGTCACACATTCATCAGCTTACACCAAGCGTGCGTAAAGGACTTCTACTTCAATAAAAAAATTCACTTTAGAGATTTTACTTATTCAACGTATGGAAAAACAAAATTAATCTATATCAAGTGTCAGTGTTTTGAATGAATATCCTGTCAATTCAATAAAAATTAAATAGCACGATAAACTGAAAAGAAAAAAAGCAGATTAAGTAATTAGGTAAACATTTTAATGATTATTATTTTGCTTTTAACTCCATTGAAACAGCGATGAATACTATTTACAGTAATGAGGTGTTCTTTTCGCATTTACCGAAGTTCTTTCAATGTTTTATGCACCAATTAACCGTTCCTCTACCGACATCTCCTTAATAGAAGCTATTAGTAACAACTTACTATTGAAACGTCGTTTTGATTGCACAAAATAGCTCACATTTACTCGTAGCACAGCGTTAAAGGAACGTTAGCGTAGTTTTTAACGAACAAGTTAAAGTCTGAAAGGACTTTAACATTCATATGTGAATAGTAAAGGACCTTGTTAGAATCGCTCTAAATGTCTTAAATACCCATTTACGAATGCAACAGCGGCTTAGTATGATTCACGTGATTATATTTTAATTAATTTTTACAGTTGACATAGTGACTTAGAATGCATTCAAACGAGGTGTTCTTGAGTATTTTATTTTCATGCTTACATGGTTACGTAATACATATGAAGTAATTATAAATGTTATTTATCTATACTAATACTAATAATAATTAATAATCTATACTAATATTATAAAGAGGCAAAGTTTGTGAGTTTGTGACGTTGTAAGGGGTAATCGCAGGAACTATTAGTCCGATTTGGAAAATTCTTTCAGTGTTATATAGCTCATTTATCAGGGAAGGTTATAGGCTATATATCGTCACGCTAAGACACATGGGAGCGGAGCAGCAGTGAAGAACGTTGCAAAGTCGGGGTATTTTTTCCTTTTCAGAGCTTCCGTTGCGTCTAAGCGCAAAATAACTATTCCACGCGTGCGAAGTCGCGGGCAGAAGCTATTAACTAATTATATTATCTATACTAATATCATAAAGGGAAAAGTAAAGTTTCTGAGGTTGTAGGGGGTACTATCTGGGGAGTCGGAGAAAAATGATCGAACCAAAACGTTTCTTACAAACGCTGCCTTAAATAATGAGATATACATATATTATTGAGTTCTAGAGAAAAGTTGTAGCTTGATAATGCCTATTACCGCTCAACAAAGTGGGCACAGGTCGGCTAGTTATATTATAAAGAGGTAAAGTTTGTGACGTTTTGAGTTTGTGACGTTGTTGGGGGTAATCTCAGAAACTATTGGTCCGGTTTGAAAAATTCTTTCAGTGTTATATAGCTCATTTATTGAGGAAGGTTATAGGTTATATATCATCACGCTAAGACCAATAGGAGCGGAGTACCAATAAAGAATGTTTCAAAATAGGGTCTTTTTTCGTATTGAGAGCTTTCGCTGCGTGTTAGCGTTAGCCCAAAGTAACTATTCCACGCGGACGAAGTCGCGGGCGGGGGCTAGTGTTGTAATAATTATTTATGGGGCTCTTTTTATGCATTGCTTGTATTTTGAATGCGCAGTGCCTCAATATTTAAATACCCAACTAAGCAGTATGAGGATGATGTATTTCAACTCTTTCTATGCATATATTTTGGTATGCTTTGTAGCTTACGTGGTTAGACGGATTTCAACGTATAAGTTATGTAGATTTGTTTTCATTGTGTGAGTTATTAATATCTAAGTATGGTGCCTGTCAATAGAAAAAGGAAAGCTTGCAGTTAGGTTTTTTTAAGTTTTTGTTTTAATTATTCTACTTGTATATTATATATTAAGGTAATTCTATAATGTAACGTGCACTGATTGATATGATACCAATTATATATATTTTTGTTTCATAACTACTGATGGATTTTAGTATTATAAATTTAAAACAGACGAAAATAGTATGTACTTTCTCCTATATCATCGAAAATATTATATATTTTTAAACAGATTAAAAGTGAATTCCTTACGACGTATATGTACGAACGCACGAACGAAGAAGAAGAATAAAATAGTACCTGACTTTTGATTTGGCATATGGGGGAGAAGACTGAGATAATCGGATAAGTTTGATTTCGTATAGCGTTATCTTTGTTTATCGCAGTCATTGTGATTAGAGATTACAAGTCAAGCCGATCTTAGCCGAACATCCCATGTAGTCCGGTGAAGCTGTAGAGGCCTCCAAAAAGGCCAATAGCGTAGTCAGTTCGAAAAAAAAAACCGAACGTCCCATTCTTCTCTGTGAGGTTTTTAATAGAAGAACACGCACACGAATTTTGACCACTCCACAACTACTATTTTAACTAAATCGCTTGAATTCATATAACTGCCGGTAAAAATATTTTTAATTAAAATTATTTTTACAAACGTTTGTAGAACCTACACCGAGATTGTTTGTATATCGTCTTAATTATAAAAAGGAGCCTTAAATTGAGGATCGTAAATGAACACTTTTTACGGAACACTTCACTTTCAACGGTTGCTTAAATTTTAACAAACGGTTACAATTATCGTACTGGAGCATAAAGCTTATCCGAAACAGTCCTTTCATGCGAGAGTCTGCGATGGTTCCCCTTCGAGTTTTAACCGCAGCCTTGTATACACAGCTCTGTAAATGACTATCCTAATTACTATTTACTGATTTTATACTATAATGAATTGTTGGCTCTCCTTTTCAAACTTCTCCTTTTCAAAATTTAAATTTTTAAGTGAGTGTCTTTAAAAGTTTCATATACGATTACTTATATCTATATATAAATATGAGAAGAAAAGTTAGTATGTCTTATTAAGCACAATGCCGCATGGGATAGTGTCAAATTTGGCATATCTAAGGCTATGTTCACATGACGTTAAGCGCTTTAACGTGCGTTGAACGCGCGCAAAATTTTTGTATAGTGTTCACATGGTTCTTGTTTGTCCGGCGTTGAACGGTTCGTTGCCACGGCCTGGTTCAATTTGTACTATATTTGTCCATTATACGCATTGACATGGAGAAGCCCAGGGCACACAGTATCGAATAATAGTAGCGCTCAAAACCGTCCCGCAAAAACTCCCCAATACGTGGATAACCACGTAACTATAAAGTTATGCAATAAACTTATGATTTTTCGAATTCGACCTTACTTGAATGATTTAAAGTTATTTTTACAAGGAGGCAAGCGATGCGAGACTAATTGAAATGAGTGCATAATCCAAAATTATGCACCCATTTTTGTGTGTCGGCTGTGAGTCGTTAGGTGTGCATCTTGGGTTTTTGTATATCAATGGTTATACGCGTCAAAAGCTCAACTGAACAGTAACATAGAAAATCAATGATCTCAAACCACGCGTTAATGCGCGCTGACTACTATCGAGCGTTAGCGCAGCGTTCAACGTGCGCTTTATTAAAACGCGCGTTAGTTGTGTACGGCCTGAATAAAATGTATGTAGTTGTAAACGCGCGTCAAGCGCTTGTCATGTGAACATAGCCTAAAGTTAATATAGAGAAGGAATCTATACTAATATTATAAAGAGGTAGAGTTTGTGAGTTTGTGACGTTGAAAGGGGTAATCTCAGGAACTACTGGTCCGATTTGGAAAATTCTTTCAGTGTTATATAGCTCATTTATCAGGGAAGATTATAGGCTATATATCATCACGCTAAGACCCATAGGAGCGGAGCAGCAATGAAGAATGTTGCAAAATCGGGGTATTATTTTTTTCTTTTCAGAGCTTCCGCTGCGTTTTAGCGCAAAATAACCATTCTACGCTTACGTATTACCGCGCAACGAAGTGGGCACGGGTCGGCTAGTATAAAATAAAATTGACTTGTTACAAGTAAAATAAAAAGAAACGCAATGAAGTATCAAACTCTTAGAAGTCAAATTATTGTGGGCAATACAAATAGTTTATATATGTTTGAGACGTGATATTCATGATCAGAAGTCTTTATGTGACCATTAATTATTACATATACACCATCTGTTGTAATTAATACATAAGTTACAGCAAAACGGATGTTGTGTAGGGTAAATGTTGGATAGTTTCCCTAATCAATTGATATTTTCCTAAAAAGAAATATATTAAAATCCGATTTGTCTTTACAATGAAAACCACGTTTATTTGACTAATGTGAGATAAAACTATTGGCCTGTACTGTACTATCCGAGTATATTAAAACAATAAACTCCCAACATTTATTATATTTTACTATATTTTTCTTCCCGTGAGGATAGTTACCGTTAGGGATTTATTATATTAAAATTCATGACAAAACATATTTTTAACCGACTTCAAAAAAAGGAGGAGGTTATCAATTCGTCTGTATTTTTTTTTATGTTTGTTACCTCATAACTTTGGACTGGGTGAACCGATTTTGATTATTCTTTTTTTATTTGAAAGCTGGTACTTCCAATTTGGTCCAGTTCCGACAACGGCATCCAGTACAAAACCGTATAAGTTTTAAATTTGCATTAAGTATGTATACGACAAATAGACGAATAACTCAATATCACGCTAACCGATTTCGATGATTCATTTTTTATTGGAAAGGATGTACTTCAAGGGTAGTTTGATGAGAGTTTGGTTAGGTTCTGATTATGGGATCCGTGACAAAGTAAGAAAACTTTCAAGAAACGAGCCTACTCCTTTCTCAAGGGCCGACAACGCATCTGTGTTTCCTCTCGTGTCGCAATTGTCCATGGATCACTTACCATCAGGTGACCCGTATGTTCGTTTGCCACCAATATTATAAAAAAAACTCTTCAATTCTTAGGAGCCTATTGTGCTTATGTTCGTTGCTGTGTTGCAACATGATGCAAGCATTGTAATTACATTACTTAAGGTGTATAATGTGTGAAGCGATGGTAGCCGAGTTGGTGGTAGAAACTATCGCGGATTATTGATAAGATTGCGTTTGTACCAAACGTTACTTATTGTACAACCAATTGAAACCATATCGCATACCATACCGATAGATACCATACCGCAAAAATGCGCATATTTTAATATACTTAAGACGGAACGGAGTTCGTGGGCACTGCTAGTAAAATATATTTATGTACACTAAAAATGGAAAAATAAAGTAAATTTTCAAAAAAGGTATTAACCGACTTCAATATCAATCAAAAACCCATAAGGCACTAAAAAGCTGAAAATAAATAGTTTAACAAATTAAATAAAACATATGAATATGTGTGCTACCTAGAGATGTATTGGAAATCGGTGCCAACCAAACCGAAAATCATATCATCTTCATAGGTACAAAGTTTAAGTCCACTCTCGCGTCTCTGTAATACAAAAATTTTGGTTGGTACCGACTTCCCGTACATCTCTAGGTAGCATACATATTCATATGTTTTATTTAATTTGATAAACTATTTATTTTCAGCTTTTTAGTGCCTTATGGGTTTTTGATTGATATTGAAGTCGGTTAATACTTTTTTTTGAAAATTTACTTTATTGTAATTCTTATCAATATTTTATTAGACTTGCTTTGATAGTAATAGTTATAAACCAACAACTACAAAATTTATTTCTAAATATTTTTATGATTACACTTCTTTACTATAACAATATCCCAATAGTGACAGCATATATAATATATGAGAATTACTTGGACATCATATCCAAATAAAGTTCTATTCATACCTTCATAAAGCATTGTTTTCCGAATGGAATCTCATATCTACTAGATATTTCTTTGTTGCAATAAATAGGCTCGATATTTCACCCAATGCAACTATTAAAGTATATTGTATGAATTCAGTATGTGAACAGGCTCCTATGTTTTTAATACCAGGTATTCTAAAAATAAAATAGATAAAAATAGAATAGATGCCCCTGAAGCTATTCATATTTAAAATAAACCCTTTTACGTTGGATTAGATGCTTCCGCCATTAAAACGAAATAAAATACCTTAAATAAAATGTTTACTAAAGGACATTATTGAAACCATACTCCTGTAAATTACAGTAAAATAACATGAGTTTACCTTAAAAAAAATACGCTTCCGTAAAACCATTTAAGTCCTAATTCATGTTGTTCATAGGTATTGAAATGTATTGTATTGATAACTCAAAACAAATTCTTTTCAGCTTGGGAAGCCCTTATATGTTTCTGAGATAGGAGCTTAACTTACCTGACAAGTATTAGCTAAGATTGTACTACGTTCCAAAGTGCATTTTGAAACATCTATCTTCCTAGGACAACTATCCCACATTTACCCTAAATATTCTTTGTGCTCAATAATAATTTTCATGAAGATTCGTTGAGTGGTACAGATATCGATGTACTGCAGAACCATCTGGTGGCGAGTTATAGTAATACTGATAGCATAAAAACCTTACTCATAAAATAAATAATACATGACCCAGCTGTCATGGTGATCTGAAAACGTTATTATATTCATATAGTCAAGAACCTAAAAATAATACCTAAATCTGCTAATACCGTATAATATTTAATATAGCAATCTTAGTAGCAATAAAGTCTATTCAAATACTTAATAATGGGATCCAAGAATAACGAAAATATCATTTGAAGATGTGTATTATAAAAGAGTTGCAGTTTGTTCGTTGTGGACAGTGTATACAGTCGCGTCCTTGTCTCACGTAATGGTCAGTCGTTTTAAAAAGCCTTCCCTGCGCTACCTCATTAAATTTGCATCAAAAAGGCGGACCATTCATACGGTCTTTACCGAGGTAAATATTATACTTAAAGAGAAATACTAGAGGATTTCGTTGGCGAGTGGTTTACTAGTTTTTAAGTAGATAAGAGAGGTATGTAGTCGACCCCCGTGTTAGGACGCGGGTTTGAGAGGGTGATATTTTTGTATAGACTAGTGGTCGCAATTTGGGCTTATTTTACATTCCATAAGACCAAAGAAAATAATGATTATTTCAGTGGTTTCATAAATTTACAATAGATAAATTATTTATCGATTAATTATTCATGTACTGGTATATTATGAAATTACATATTATATTATTATAAAAGTAACCTACAGTTTGACCGGTTAAATTCAAAGAGCTTATAAGGTATGGAACGTAAGAGTAAAATGAAGGATGGCGAAACGTCTTTTTCATTTATATGTGTTTATATGTTGTGTGTCATTCAAGCAGTAGTGTGTAATTTACATTTTAATTAATTTAGTGTGTTTTTAATGCATTTAATATAAAAAATAGCTCTGCGCCCTTCTCCTCCATATAAACTTTAACTATGCCAAATTTCACGTTCATCCGTTCGCGAAATTCGTTTAAAAAGGGGTACAAAGTTTTCGCTTCACGTATTAATATATAGATTTAATAGAAATCTTAATAATAGTAGATATAAAAGAAAGCGAGTTAAGAAAAAAAAAACATGGTACCACGGTAATAAAATACATATAAGATTAATAATTACATAATAGTTAATTTACAATTTAGAAAATAGTATATAACTAAATTTACATATTTTGGCTATTAAAAAATATTAAATAAGTTGTAACTATAAGATTTTTAGTTTTGTGTTATGGAGAGTTCGAACCATCGGCGTGTCATTTAAACTCGATGAAATAAATTTAATTTCCTGTAGATTTGTGCTTCACATGCGGGGTCCACATACTTTTGAATAGAATCGAAAATTCTTGAACGGGAAAATATTGGAAATATTTTTCAGTTTCCAATCGAAGGATGCTTCAAAGTAAGGCGTCAGTGAAATAAGCTTTCCGTTTATTGGGAAACGGGTGGCACGTTCGCCGTGTTGTGCTGCTCTCTGAGAAATAAATTAAAAATCCTGGTATTGACGTGTACTGATTTCTATTTATAACTTTTTTCATAATCATTTGACAATTGAATCTATACTATATTAATATTATAAAGCTGAAGAGTTTGTTTGATTGAAGCGCAAATCTCAGGAACTTACTGGTCCGATTAAAAAAAATGTCAGCGATAGATAGCTCATTTATCGAGGAAGGCTATATATTATTATACCAATAAGAGCGGAGCACTAATGAAGAATGTTTCAAAATCGTTTTCTTTTTCCTTTTGTAAGCCACCGCTGCGTGTTAACATGAGCCCTAAGTAAATATGCCACGCGGACGAAGTCGCGGGCAGAAGCTAGTATGCTATATATATATATATATATATATATATAATTGTAACGAATACTTTTATTTTATTTTCAGCAACCAATCTTCTTGGTTACAATTGGCACTGTTTAGTAGGAAAAAAGTAGTCCGGTGAAGCTGTTAAGACTTTGCTAGGTCAATAGCATAGTTAATTCGAAAAAAAAACATTGCCAGCGTCTTGTGAGATTTTTAATGTTCTAACAAGATGGCGGCCATCTTGTCAAAACTTTCCAGTTTTTGTGGCCTCTTAGAACTCATACTCCGTGGTATTATTACCCATACAGTTTATTTGTACACAACAACCAAACGGTATTACGTAAAATACCATCAATATTATAAAATATAGAGTAAAACAAGACAAGGTTATCAATAAAGTGTAAAATTCTCTACATGAAAGAGATTCCGCCAAAAAATCTGAAGGAATACTTAACTATGTTTATTTTAAAAAATGCTGGATCTATCGAAATTAATGTAAACTCTACAATAGAATAAAAAAGTCACATAACGTAGCGTCTATTCTAGTTTATCTTAAGCACTTAGCCACGTGACAGAAAGAAATAAAAAAACAGTGTCTTATTTGTAGCGAGTAGATAAAAAGCGTTTGCTTTTATATTCTCTAAATATTTTAAGTTAATATCAAATTGAATTGACTAACTCCTTGTTATTAATAAAAAAGTAACGTTATGGAAATACTATTTTTTAGATTATACTTATGTCTATAAATGGACATCGTTGTTAAAACAAAAACAATTATATTCGACAATAATTAGTCCTTTGATGAAGAATTTTAGCAAAATAAAACTATATTTTACAGAACAAAAGACAAATTAAATATTATTTTGTTTTTTCTTTTATAATTTGATCTCATTAGAAATGAATATCAAAAAATATTAGTCACAGCGATGTTTTTATTTCGACGACAACTTTGCTCCGAAGAAAATTAAAAATTCAAACAAAGACATTATGTAGGCTGTATCACTTGATAATATTTGTCATTTTGTAAATTTGTGAAAATGAAATTATTTTTATTTAAATATCCTCTTTTGAAAAGTAGAATGGTTTCTGAATAATAAAGACTGATGGAACATCGATCTAATAATGTCTGCAGATTCAAACCCAGTAGTTTTTAAGTCAATGAGTTTTTAGAGCTCGTATTCTTACTAATTCATACTATTATACTACATACTACAAATTAACGAAGGAAGAATAAACTGATGATATTTTGTAAACATTGTGAGACTAACGCGTAATATTAAATATTAACTTTGCAGTTAAAGTGATCGATACTTCGAATCGTGTCGTGGTCGTTAATCCAGTATGTTATTACAAAATGATGCTTTTAAACAAATTGGACATTTATAGGTTAGTAAAAAGGATTAAATATTAAAATTAAAAACTCGATCATTTCAATAAACATTTTCGAAGTTATTTTTATATGTTCAATTTGCATGTAAGTTACTTTAATTACTCATGTAATGTGTTCGTTAAAGGTATTAATTATATTATCTTGATTATTTCCCAATGTTTTTTTTTTCTCGAACTGACTACGCTATTGACCTAGCAAGGTCTTAACAGCTTCACCGGACTACTAAGGCGAGTGCTTAAGGCACTCAGCCGATTTTGTTTTTGGGCAACGAGCTCAAGGGTGCACGGCACACCTCGGCTTGGCTGTTGCCTGTTCATGCAATTCGCGACATATCTTTTTTTTTTTTTTAATGTGGGGAAATCCCTTATGGATACGCCACCCTCCCGGGTGGGTTATGTCCGAGTCGCACGGACTAAAACCCCACGGTGTACCGACAGACCGTTTTGTGGGAGCGGCAAGGGATCGTTCAAGCTAATCAAACTTGTAGAGCCGCCCCCACGGTCCGCCCGGTGGAAGTTGACCTACCTATACCCTGACGAACAGATTAAAGAGTGTGGGTGCCAGAATTGACCCTTGGGGCACACCTGAGCGTATCGGGTGGGACGAGGACAGTTCTCCTTTCACTCTGTAGCGGAAGAACCTATCGGTAAGAAAGTCGAGTATTATACGAACTAGCCTATCGGAAATACGGAATAGAATTAATTTATGAATGAGCCCCGAGTGCCAGACCTTATCAAAGGCCTTCACGATATCGCAAAAGACTGCTATTGAGCATTTCGGTTTAGGTTTAGCCGGATACGGATTGGGATCCGGATCCGCATTAAATTTTGAAAAGACGTACCACGTGAGGCGGTGTACTTGATTTGTGCAGGAGTGTTCGGCACGAAATACGAACTGCTCAGGTGGTAACAGATCTAGCTCTGATATAGAAGCCTGGAAACGGTTCAGAAAGAGCCGCTCGTACAGTTTACCTAACGTATCTAATAAGCTAATAGGGCGATAGCTATCGGGAAGCGTAGCTTTTTCGCTGGACTTGTGAATTCCTATCACTACGGCCTTCTTCCAGAAGGCTGGAAAATTACCCTGGGACATGGCCGCATTGAACATGAAGAACTACAGAGCTATGATACGATCAGGAAAGAGCTTGAGTACCTCGTTCCTGATCTCATCAGAACCTGGGGACTTCCTAAGCTTTAAACGCTTGATAGTATCCAAAACTTCATCAAATGTGATGGGGGTTAGGGTATCCGCCGGTGGAGACGCGAGCGCGTGTTCTACCGATGACTCGATCGATCCAATATGTATGGTGTCAGTATTGGCTGTGTTCGGTGAACACTGTTTTTCTAGACTCGCGGCAAGAGACTCCGCCTTATCTAAACTATCGAACGCGGGAGGCATACCGGCGCCTCTATCGAGAGCGGGCATAGGAATTGTCTCGTCTGACTTAATGGATCTAACTAACTGCCAGTACGCAAGGACGGCTGGATTTTCTCCAAAAACCGGTTCCACCTTTCGTCCCGGATTTCTGATATACGGGCCTTAACTTGTTTACGTAAAGATCGTAAGCGGTCGCGATTTTCTCTGGACGGGTAAGTGTCATGAGCTCGAGTCGCGGCGTTCTTTACCGTGACCAACGCCTTCACGTCGTCCGGGAGTATAAAGCGGCGATCGTTCATCGCTTGTACCTCTCTCGAGGTCTCCCTGACGGCGGTCTGAAGGTAGTTGACCAGGGAATCGATAGCCAAATCCGCGTCAGCTTACCAACACGTCCGGATATTGCATGAGTTTCGTCTGGGCTACCTAACTGCATTATTACCGGGCGGTGGTCGGAGTCAATTTCGTGTACGACTTGTATAAGTTGTAACCAAAGCGTGACATTCTTTAGAATGGCTATATCTAGCACTGTCGGGCGACAGTTGTCCTGATAATAGGTCGGTTCCGGAGGGGCTATGACGTCAAACGCGAGGACGTCACCTAGTTTGTCGAGTATCCTCCCGTTACGAGAGGTTCTCGGACTGTTCCAGATGACGTTTCCGCTGTTGAGGTCTCCCGCTATGATGACGGAGTTACCTAACTTGAATAACGCCTTTAGATCGGATTTTAACAATACTTTATTCGGCGAAAGATACGCGGATACTAATACGACGGGTGGATGACCGGTCATCGCTAACCTGCAAACTGAGACCTCCATATTGGATAGAACGGGCGGATCCATCGGAATACAATAGAGTGAACGTTTGTAATAAATTAGTGTGCCACCCCCGCGGGTGACTCGATCATTTCTGACTATATGATAGTTCGCGATTCTAGGACTTTTCATTTTCGGTTTTAGAAGCGTTTCCTGGACGAGGAGAACGTCTATCTGTTTTTCGCGTAAGAAGACAGCTACTTGATCGCGCTGTGCCCTAAGATTCCTCGCACTATAAAACGAGAGTGATAGACCGCTATGTGAGATCAGTGCGGCAAGAGAGATGGCACACAGTCACTTGCGCATAACATCACGTCGCCACGTCTCATACACACACCATGGCATGTATCGCCACGCCAACAATCAGGTTTACCCTCGTCCATAGATGTTTCACATCAACAATAAACAAGGATTTTAACAAGTACAATTTTTTTTTTAAGTTTGACTTTTTATCCCTGTCGCTTATAATTATATTAATAACAAGATGTGTAACATTATCATATAGAAATGAAACAAAAATAGCTCAGATGAAAATTGGCTACTTCGAAAATCCGTCTATCCCCAGTTCGAATCCGAGTGCGCTCCGTAATGCGCAGCGCATGGTGGCACTGAAGGCAATCCGGGCGTACCGAACGGTGTCCTCGGCGGCAGCCTTCACGCTTTCCGGCTCCCTACCCTGGGAGTTGGAGGCAGGAGTTCTCGCCGCCGTGTACGAATTCATGGCGGCGAGGAAACGAATTGGGGAGCTTCCGGCTCCCAGGGAGGTAGAGGGGGAAGACGGCGTCTCAGGGAGGACAGGACCTGGCGGACGCGCGCTTCGGGACGTACACCGTTGACGCCGTCCGCCCGGTCCTGCGAGACTGGATCGGGAGGGAGTTTGGCTCCCTGACGTTCCGACTGGTGCAGGTGCTCACCGGGCACGGTTGTTTCGGGTGGTACCTGCACCGTATCGCACGCAGGGAGCCGACCGCCGCTTGCCACGAGTGCGGTGCTGACGAAGATATCGCGCAGCACACTCTGTCTGAGTGTGCTGCGTGGGGGTTACAGCGCCGCATTCTGGCGGCGGTGGTAGGAGTAGATTTGTCGCTGCCGAGTGTGGTTTCGGCCATGCTCGGGCAGAAGGAGGCGGCGGAGAGCGCCCGTGAAGCAGACCCGCTGAGTAGCCGTCTCCGCCAACAGAGGACCGGCAGGAGGAGGCGGCGCTTTGCCCAACTCCTCCTGCCACCGTAGCCGGACCTGAGGGGATGGGCCGGGGGGCCCATTTCCTCATTGCACAGGTCCGGCGGACGAGGGGGGGCAGCCGGTGTGTGCCCGGTCTGCTCCTCTATAGTTAGGAGCCCGGCGGTCACCTTCCGCCGGGCGGACCGTGGGGGCGGCTCTACAAGGTTGATTAGCTTGTTCGATCCCTTGCCACCCCCACAAAACGGTCTGTCGGTACACCGTGGGGTTTTAGTCTGTGCGAGTCAGACATAACCCACCCTCTCCCCCGGGAGGGTGGCGTATCCATAAGGGATTTTCCTACGATAAAAAAAAGAAAAAAAGATAGGTCGCGAATTGCATGTATCAGGCAACAGCCAAAGCCGAGGTGTGCCGTGCACCCTTGAGCTAGTTGTCAAAAATAAAATCGGCTGAGTGCCTTAAGCGCTCGCCTTAGTAGTCCGGTGAAGCTGTTAAGACCTTGCATGGTCAATAACGTAGTCAGTCCGAAAAAAAGAAAAAATCATATAGAAATATCCGAAAGTACTTAAAATTGTTTAAAAAAATTAGAAATAACCTAAATCAACTAAAAACTTTGAAAGAACAATAAAACATGATGTAATCTTTTTAATCTATAACAGCAAGGTATTCCACTAAATAAAATAAAGCGAGCCAAACTTTCTTAAGGAATTTAAATATTTCAATTCTTGATCCTATCAACGACGGCTTCAAACAGATTAAAGTCTATTGTTTTCTTATCTATAGACGAGAACTTCAGAAACTTCTTACGTGATAATGGCGCGGTTTTAGACTGCGGAGTCTTTACTGTAAGCTCAGACTAAGGTTGGATTACTAAAAATAAAGCTGATCTTAACTTGTAAACCCCGTTAATATTTAATCTAAAAGACGAGGCTATCTGTAAAATATATTTAAAAGACGCTGAAGAAATACAAAGAGAATATATGGGTTACTAGTATTTATTTATGTATGTATATATATATATATATATATATATATATATATATATATATATTATAAATATTGTAGACATGTAGATATAAAGATAATAAAGTATAACGAATAGATACATAAATAAAGGTTCAACTGGTCGATGTTGTAAAAACACGAACTGTTTCCAAAAAAGTTAATCGTTTACAATAAACTCGTCAATAGCTACTAAACAAGAAAAAGAAAATAGGGTGATAAACAGATGAGATAAAAGTACTTAACTGGTTTGTCTTATTTATACATGCATACACTACTTTCTGTCTACGATTTCGTCTGCGTGGAATAGTAACTTTGGGCTAACGCTAACGGAAGCTCTCAAAAGGAAAAAATCCCTATTATGAAAAAAAAAGTATTTATTAATTTGACTTGACCTTATTCGAAGCTTACTTATGAGATAGGCACTTCCGTTTCCCGCCGGCATGCCCACTTTTGACAGTTAATACATCTGACTTCCGGTCATATACCCTTCTTGTCTCGCCCCACCATGGCAGAGAGGCGTATTTATAGAGAGACGCCATCTTTTAACTTCATTGAGTCGAATAATAATACCAGGCAGAATTTAAAATATTAAGCTTCGAATAAGGTAAGTAAATTAATATGCGTTTTATTGTAAGGTAAAACGCTTCTATTAATTTGACTTGACCTTATTCGAAGCTTACTTATGAGACTTGTTTGTTATCGCCTGGTGGTGGTAGAGACACAGACGCCAATGTGATCTAAATAAGCCAGATTCACAATGGGAATATGTGATCTAAATAAGCCAGATTCACAATGGGAATATGTGATCTAAATAAGCCAGATTCACAATGGGAATATGTGATCTAAATAAGCCAGATTCACAATGGGAATATGTGATCTAAATAAGCCAGATTCACAATGGGAATATGTGATCTAAATAAGCCAGATTCACAATGGGAATCTAATTACACAAGAATTGACATTAATTAGCAGTGACTACAGAGGTATTATCAATTGTGAATAAAAACCATGTATTCAAAAAGGCAATTCCCTCTCAAAGATGCCTTAAACATGTTTGGAAACCTTATTGCATTTGACACCCGAGTCCCAGAGTGTTGCAAAGTGGAATTTGAGGATCTACAAATATTGTCACCGCTACTACCTGTATTCCAAGGTAATTATTAATACAGATTATGAAATACTAAATCCACCAACCGAATCGTTAATTGCGTCTGGAGAGACTTCGGAGAATGGACGGTTAAGTCGCTTGGCAGTCGCAGGAGCATATAGGATGATAGGAACTCTTGCAGGAACACAACTCCTGATATAAGGAATATATAAGGAACAAAGGATAACATTAACGGTTATGGCTGTTATTCGGTGTGTCCTCGCATGATCATAACATGGTTTCTGGCCGAAGCCTAATAACTCAATCTAACGATCGTGCGTCTCCCCGCAGTGGTACGCGAAATATAAAATAGTGTTCTGGCAGGCGCAACATGGAATCCTTGCTACCTAGCAAGCTTTCTTACCGACTGCAACATGTTATTGGTTCAGCAATCACTTTCAGCAATCACTATATCAATATGAGATTATTATTTTTTTTTTAATAGAAATCGACGTAAAGCTCGTAAAGCTTAGTTAGTCATCGTAACTCATCCTCGTAGGTTACATATACTAGCCGTTTACAATAGCACAAAAATAAGGAACTCTTCCAAGGGTTATAAATGGCGCACGTTCAGCTTAAACAGGCTGTGTCAACGCTATTATAGCCTTTGTATGACTATTGATCATTCATCTAGTGGGGTTGTTATAATAACATGCGTAACTTCAAAAGTAGCCTTGGTCGTCAGCAGGCAAATATGTGAAGACTTCCGACAGGAGCACGAGAAATTAGAAGGAACCGGCGCAGGGTGTTAAGCAGAAGCATCTATGTAAGGATATTAAATTGAAGGATGTGAGGATATTAAATTGGAGGTTTGATACTCGGTGAACGAAACGCAACAATGCAAGCACTGTTACTTCACGTCGGTGTTCTGTGAGAGGGTGGTAGTACCCCGGGCGAGCCGACCCATTCATGCTGAAACTAGTAATAGCTACAGCGTGGCTCTACCACCTTCAACGAAGACTAGAAAAAGAATTGTGCAGTTGGTATGGATCAAGTCCTGTCCTCGCTATTCAAAATAACTCCATTGGAAGGCTTGATAGCTAACCAATGCTAACTTATCCTACCTTAATCTCGGAAACAACGTAACCTAATTAACGTAATTTCGTATTAAATGCACCTCGCTCGTCGAACGTTGGACGGCAGCGGTCTGCGAACGCGGTGCATTATATATGTAAGTACCAACGTATATAATTTAAACTTGGTACCGCCAAATTAGTTTGCTTATTTCATAATGCTATATTTTCAGGCACACATCTTTTAGTGTTTTTGTTATATAATGTAATCAGTTTGTACAAAATAATGTTACAATGCTAATAAAGGTAATTGGAGTGTTAGCTGATTAATCCAGACCGTCTTTATTTTCCTTTATTATGCAAAAAAATCTTTATGATCGGCATTTGAATAACCTATTGTTTCCATAACAATGTGACAAACACAATAAAATTGTAACTCTCATAAATTATATCGTAATTTTATTTACAAGACAAGCCTTGTCAATGACTTAATTATATTCAGGGTTGCCAGCATATTAAACGATAAAAAAATTTTGCTTGATCCGATTTATCTGGAGAAAATCAAGAGATATCGTTTTTTTTCGGTGTGTCACCTGCCTTGTACGCATTTTCGCCAATGTCAAGTGTGACAAATACACGTTTGAAACTTAATTGCCAAATATTAAATGTAGCGTGGAATAATTTAAAATAGCAAAATACAGATCACAACAGAAGAATACTGTGTTACAAGGACCATGGGGATAATCAGTACTTTTTTTTATATCACAAGAGGTTCACCTGATTGTAAGTGATCACCGCCGTTACAATCATTTTTAGAATTGTCTGTCTGTCTGCCTGTTTGTATGAACATGCATCGTTGCTAAAATGGTAGGTTCACAATAAAACCACACCAATAAAACCACAAAGCATATCTTCGAGAATAACGTAGTCTTTGTTTCATTAAAATCTGTCCACTCTATCAAAAGTTGCTGTAATTTTAATGACGACGCGGTGTAAGTATGCGCGAAAAGTAGATAAATAAATACCCTTAAAGGATACAGACCTACAACCTCACAAACTTTGCCTCTTTATAATGTTAGTATAGACGTATAGATAAATGGCAGACTAATATGTCGAATAAATGTCACTTTTTAGCATTTACAACCACTAATTCATTATATATTGATAAGTTAGAATAGTTACAATTAAATTATGAAAAAAAAAATGAAATTTATGATAAAATAAATATGTTTAGTCAGATTAAAATTTATAGGTCATAAAACTAATAGGGTACGACATTTCTTGTTATACTGAATTTGCAAGTCTTATAATTTACAAAATGTACGTTTGATGCAGGATAATGTGAAATTATATCTTTAATAACACTGCAAATTAACAAGACAAAATGTATGTAGCATGCGCACCGCCGAAATACTTATGGTGGTTTTCTGCTACTCTGGAGGACCCCGAAGGGTCTTCGAGAACCTTTAAAGTTTTCGTTCAGATCCAGCTAACAACAGTAAAGATAAAATGCACTTACCTCGTGACTCCTTTCTGTTGTAGCTGGCCGCTGAGCTTCCACGAATGTTGATATTATAGATTTATTTGATGATTCCGCTGCTGATTATAACACGATCGCCTCGATAGTTCGATGGAAAACAGATGAATGCTGACATCTTTTTCTTTTTTGTTGACGTTCACTTGCATGACTACCAAAAAGTTAGAGTCTCGATTCTATTAATTAACTGAGATCTGAACGTCAACAATCGATTTTTATAAAAAGGTTATTGCATAATGATGACGATACAGGATTTGTACAAAATGTATAAACTTTTAGTGCCGTCAATGGCTTACTTAATGAATAAAAGAGATTATTAGAAAGTAAATATATATATATAAAACCGTAAAATTTGCGCAGTATTAATAACTAAACACAAACACAACACATGGTAATCATATCTAAGTAAATAAGTATACGTAGATATATAAATTGTACCCTTAAAACTATATTTATTTTCATATCCTGCGTCTGTTTAAGAGAGAATGTGAAGAATATTTTCAGTCTCTTGGTATGTCATAGATAATAACCAGTTACTCTTGTTTTTACTTCTCTTAATTCTAGGTTAATTAAATCACAGTGTTTGTTCAGTTGTCTGTATATGAATGGGAGGGCAAACTCACTAAAGCTTTGAGCGAAAACAGTGTTAACTTTGGGTGTTTTTATATTGAAACGCTGAGTATGGTCAACATCAAAGGAATTCGTAGTATTACTGTTTAACATTCTTCATTGGTGCTCCACTTCTATTGATCTTAGCGTGATGATATAACCTATAGTATCCCTCGATAAATGGGCTATCTAACACTGAAAGAATTTTTCAAACAAATTTAAATACATATCTCTGGTGAAGAATGTTATTCCTGAAAGAGGTGCAATAACTGTGTGACAAAAAAGTCTTGCAATATATAATGTTATAGAGCCATACAATGTAGGGTGGTCACAATAGATCTAATAGTTTGCATAGCCCTAGTTAATTCTAGAAACGTTCTGCCCTTTACAGTGCCATCTATCGTGTTAAGAATTTGTGATTTTTTTTTCACTAAACCATTATTTTTTGTGAATATGAATGTTGTTAATATATGGCTATTTTTTATTCATAAGTAGATTTTTTCATAACGATTACAGAGTCACCTATCGAATTCTATCATACTTATCGCTTAAATAATATGTTCCTTGTGATACTAATTATACTATTTGATAATATGTAAGGTTAATACAGTCATGATTTAAAAAAAAGCGTGTGTGTACTTATGTACACGCGTTAGAAGTTATACTTCTTCGGCGTAACAAGATAAAAATCTTTTCAAAAATTTTATCTTTTGCCTTATTCTACGTTTGTTGAAAAAACGTCACTAACAATAGAAAAAAGGTATTTAATACATTGAAAGTTTTAATACGAAGAAATACAAACAACAAATACAAAGAAACAAAATGTTGTCTATATAACTTCAGGGTGTCGATTTTCAGTGAGGGTGTGCGCGCGCAACTTAAAAATTTACTCTTATAATTTTTGCCTAACGCGCCAAAAGAAGTATAACTTATTTATTATAAAATATATTCAAATATTAAAAAAAATCCCGATAGTTCTATACACGTTCTTATCGTACTTTAATCGTATTACGAATTTAGATTAGTATGTGTTTTATCCCGGCAATCAGACATCGAAGTTTCTTAAGATATTTTAACAAATCAGCTGAGTCGATTTAATTTCCTTCGTACGAGGTACGATAACGAACAAACTGAATTACTCCGTAGGTATATTATTATCATTACATAGTATAAAACAAAGTCCCCTACCGCGTCTGTCTGTCTGTCTGTCTGTCTGTCTGTCTGTTCGCGATAAACTCAAAAACTACTGAACGGATTTTCATGCGGTTTTCACCAGTGGATAAAGTGATTTATGGGGAAGGTTTTAGTATATAATTTTTCAATGATTTTTTTATATTCAGGGAGCGACGACGTCTGCCGGGTCCGCTAGTTTTAATATAAGAACGAATGCTAGCATGTTACTATGTTACTTACATTTATTGTGTAGTTTTAAGTTATCGAGTAAGTATGAAAGGAAAGAATCGTAATAATAAGTTTCTTTGAATTTTTTTTATTGAGAACTACATATCTGAGAACGAATTATATGTCACAATGAGATGCTTACGTCACAAGTATATGGTCGGTTTTTTTTTTTTCTCGAACTGACTACGCTATTGACCCGGCAGGGTCTTCACAGCTTCACCGGACTGTATATGGTCGGTCTACAATTATCTTCTATATATAAATAGGCGATGATAAAATAATCTAGTACCTTTTGTTTCTCGGTTTGTCAACCTGCTTTTTTATTTTTATTGTTTAGTCGCTATTGACGGTCTCTAGTATTATCGCTAAGTAAAATTGAAAGTACACTCATAGACATATTTATAGGAACGCAAAAAGGGTAGAATAACAGAAAATGTTTACTTATTTCGTACTGGCCATATTAGATATTGTTTGAAGAATGTAATCTAATGCCACATAATTTAATTGGCGATTTAATAAGAAGTATGCTCAGATATATGCACGCAGTTTAGACAGCGAGAGGAGGTAAATACTTAATACTGCTTGAGTTATCCATTATGAAAAGAAAAAGAGTCTTTAGAATAATATTCAATTTTCAGTATTTTCCCTTAAAATTCCTTACAATTAAAATATTGAGCTCACTGCGTCTAATTTATTCATAATGAATTTTAAAAGCTTATGTCGTACGAATAAATCTCTTTTCATATTGAATTGTCCTTTCTTTATTTCGTTCCTCTAAATATGTTCATGAGTGTAGTACTTTCCATACTATCAATGAGTCCGTAGCCTTTATTTATAAGTCTTTATTCATCATACTTTACACTCCTTACATCTATTTACAATGAACAGTAGTAAGATTACTTACATTTGTGTATAGGTATAAATATCTGTTGCCTTTAATAAAGCAAAAAAACATCTAAAAACCGCTATAATAAAATAATAATTATGATACTAAATCTATTTCCCAGTCATTTAATGGTCTTAGCTAAACCTAATGGTCGATACTTATCTATGCCATATGGTACAAATATAATGCATAATTTTGTGTAATTACTGTTTATCTTCTATTATAAGAAGATTCTATATACACGTGTTAAAACTCAATGATTCGGAATTTTAATTCCCATCATTTGCTGTATGCACCATATACATGTATGACCTGATAAAATATAGCTAAAGAGAAAATATAATAATTGATTTAAATACTGCTGAGTTAAGTTTGGATCGTTTATTATACGTGAACATTTTAATATTTTTTATACGTAAACATTTGGGGTGTAAGTGGTATCGAATAACATCTAAGACTTTAGACATCCAAGCCAACCTCACCTGTACGTGGTGCACTCTGCTGAATAACGAACGAGGCAATGCCGAAAGCGGGGTGGTAAGGTTTTACAGCCTGACTGGGTCGCAACCACCATGTATATGGCGAAAAAGTCCGTCATAGTGATGCGCTTCTGCGGGTCGTGTTTCGGGATCAGCCTGTGCATATCCAGATTTTCGTAGCATGACAGCGGCGACTGGCCATGGATAGTATGTAACTCGGTGGTCGCCATTGTTTTTGGATTGTACTGTGCTTACCATCAGGCACAGTGCAGTTATTTGCCCGTGCTATAATAAAAAAAAAAATAACACTTCCGTTATCACCATCGGATATTAACCTTTCTGATAACATAACACTCATATTATGTAAAACATAATTTTCTAATCTAACTTTATGTTAAAAGCAAGGTGTAGCCGAGTTAGAGAGTTTCGCTCGCAAATTTGCAAATATATTATCTGGGAACTGTTATTACTCAACTCTGCTTAGTGAACTTCGTTTTGGACCATATTGCGAAAGTTTTCATTTTTCTCTAACCCAGTTATGATGTCAGGGTTTTGAGCCCGGTCGCCGTCAACTTCACGATGCGATGAAATTTTATTATCACCTTTCAATACTTGAAGAATTTCCGATTTATTTTACCATAAAAAAATTGGATAAGTTAAAATTGACTCCCGTTTTATCTTGTATTAAAGTTAGATAATTAAATTTAATGTTTTATTCATTGCTTAAAATTTACCGTACCAGCTCCAGATGTATATACCATCACATGTATGTATGATACATGTAACCAGTGTATGATTGGTTGATATTTATGAAACATTAGCTTTGTATATAATTATCTATACTAACATTATAACTAGCGGGCCCGGCAGACGTTGTCCCGCCCTGGTTATTAAAGCATCCTTGACATATTATATACCAAAACGTTCCTTATGAATCACTTTATCCACTGATGAAAACCTAATCTAATCAGTAGTTTTTGAGTTTATTAGGAACAGACAGACAGACAGACGCGGTAGGGGACTTTGTTTTATACTATGTAATGAAGCTGGAGGATTTGTTTGGTTGAACATGCTAATCTCAGAAACTACTGGTCCGATTTGAAAAATTCTATCATTGTTAGATAGCTCATATATTAGAAAGAATATAGGCAATATATCATAACGCTAAAACCAATAGGAACGTATCACCAATGAAAAATGTTTCAAAATCGGGTTTTCTTTCCTTTTGAGAGCTTCCTCTGCTTGTTAGCCCATAAAGTAACTATTCAACGCGGACGAAGTCGCGGGAAGAAACTAGTTAAATAATATCATTTTAATTAAGATAATTTTATTATATCAAAAAATGATATACATGGAGATGATCGTCTCATTAATCTTGTGAGGGTATTTGAGAATTAGTTAATTCATTCGTTCATTGTTTGGAAGTCGTTTTAAATATTATATCTTCTAGCGAAAACACACGTGTGCTAAGTAATAATTATTGTTTATAGAAAGTATATAGTTGTAAACTATTTTTATTAAACGAAGAAGTTATTCAAGTCACTTGGTATTCAGCGTTATGAAAAATGACCATATATACACACGCAATGAACATTAACCTTCTGCGTTGTAGACCGGTGAAGCTGTTAAGACCAAGGCTAGGTCAATAGCGTAGTCAGTTCGAAAAAAAAAACCTTCTGTGTTGTCGAGTAACAAGAATACTATGTACCTACATTTTTCATCAAACAATTTTATAAATTATACTGAATACATATATACAGTCTTATACTGTCATAATATGATAGTGTTAATGCATTTTATACATTTGAATCACACTTTATATCTGTAACAGCAGTGCTTAGTACCCATAAAACACAGTGCATATCCGTTGCATACAAAGTTTATATTATACGTGCTGATATCATATTATATATGAGTTGCCTGTACACTTTTCTCACAGCAAATTTAATTCAGTACGCTGTTTACGATTTTCAACTATTTCAACTTTCAAGAACCACTGTACATATGTAGGTTTAATTAACTTACAATAATATAGCCTAGTGCCACCTAGTTGTGAGTAATAATAAAAACATCCGTGAAAAACAACTATGAATTTATCAAATGTATCAAATTTCATCTATATAGGTTTTATTTTTCGTACTGACTACGCTATTGATCTAGCAAGGTCTTAACAGCTTCCCCTGACTACTAAGGCGAGCGTTTAAGGCACTCAGCCGATTGTCTATCTAGGTCTATTATCGCCTAGTTTGATTAGAAGTTGGTTGTTCAATATAAGCTTACAAAAGGACTTGTTTTTATTTTATTTATTTATTTACTTACCTATTAATTGGAAGGCTAACAGCTATAATTTAAATTAATTAATAATTAGACTAGTAACAGCAAGCCATTTACTAGTCCTCGCCGATAAGTAACATTACATTACATTACATTACCAAGTACATTGACCGTTTTTTTAACGTGACGTAACCATTTTTTTTTTGAAGCACGGCAAATTGACTGCACTTTGCCTGATGGTAAGCACAGTACAGTCCAAAAACAACGGCGACCAGCGAGAGACACACTATCCATCGCTGGTCGCCGCTGCCATGCCGGCCTGCGAATAGCTGGATATGCACAGGCTGATTCCGAAACGCGACCTGCGGAAGCGAATCACTATGACGGGCTTTTTCGCCATATACATGGTGGTTGCGACCCAGTCAGGCTGTAAAACCCTACCATCCGCTTTCGCCATTGCCACGTTCGTTATTCAGCAGGGTGCACCACGTGCAGGTGAGGTTGGCTTGGGTGTCTCAAGTCTTATGATGTTATTTGACACCCCTTACACTCCAAAACCTTACACCTTACACCCCACCTATCTTGTGTATACTATATTACTCGGGAAAACAGCAGTATTATATAGCTTACTCACTATAACTTTACGATGTACCAGCTGCCGGTTTATTGGGCTGGCACGGAGTGGCTTGCGTATGCAACCGCGCCACTCCTGCGGCTGTGCCAGCCCAGTGTTGGATGCTACTCAGACTTCATTTCCTTATAGCCTCTTTTATTACAATAGATAACAAACATAATTTACATATTATCCGATGTCAATAAGAATGCCATAGAACACTGTGTCTATATAAATAAAATGATAGTAGTATGCCGCTGTGCGCGGATCTACCAAAAAGTGTTGAATAGATTTTGATTATCCTTTTTTAGTTTCACTTGTTAGACACTTGGTAATTTTAAAAATTGCAATATCTTCATTTACTACAAAGTTATTAATGTTTTGATAAACTGCGATTATTCTATGCAATAATAATAAGTATAAGTTTATCAAACTTATATTATTTAAAGACAGCAATACCTGGTCAAAGAGCGTTATAAAAATTAATGAACATTATTGAGTGTTTTACGAGAGGCTAAAATCCAGCATAATAGTGATGACTGACGATTGACTGCAGGTCTTCTATGGATTGTAGTTTACATATATCATTATAAAAATGCTCCGGTATAATATTTTGAAGACCATGCTTGAAAAACTAAAAATCGTTTATAATGTGAATACTTTACCAAGCGGGTTTTGGTGTCAAAAGACTATTATAAAGTGGGTCAATATGTGGACGATGGATCATCTCTGTGCATCCAGTAGATACAATTGTGACGTAACATATCTTTATATATATTTCTTCTGTGCGTGTGTATGTCACTGAACTCCCCCTAAACGGCTGGACCGATTTCGATAAAATTTTGTGTGCGTGTTCCAGTGGATCCGAGAATGGTTTAGATTCACAATTGGACCCGGTAGGTGGCGCTGGGGTTGAATTATAGATTTTTATTATTATGAAGGCAGGATAACGTCCGCCCGGTCCGCTAGTATATGTATATGTTAAAAAGATAAACCATATCGAGTATGTGAAGACAAATGAAACTCACAAGAGCTGATATAATACTGTTCCTTTATTAGAGAGTACACATATTTATAAGCATACGATTCGTGTACATGAATAGGTAGGGTCTACATTACAAGTTTCTTGGCAGTTTTTCTCGATAACTAGGTTGTTTTCCGAACCGGTGGTAGTTGTGATGTTCGTAAGTGCCTTCTTAAGGCCTTCTTTATATCGTAAAAGATGTTATGATCAGCAATATCCGTAAGTAAAAATGGTATAATTTATAAATAAATAAAAACATTTGCGAACATCACAAATTTTACCTTTCATAAATATCAAAGTAATACCACATCTCTAAAATACTCATTCGGAAAACGCAGGTATAAATAATGTATTAACCTTTCTGCTACATTTATCTCTCTGATGTCCTTAATCATTCTTGTGTGAACGCCAGAATTAAATAAAGTTATTATAAGATCTTCAAACTCACTAATTCTGTGAGAATTCGTCTACATTCTTATCCCTATATATTATAAAAGTCTAAAAGTCTTCCGTCCGTCTGTCAATATGTCAATTTGTGTGATAATTACTCGAGAACCATTAAACTAATTTAGATTATTTTATTTATGAATCATGTGTATATTTATAGGTACTATATGTATTCTTTGGTCAGGTTTTAATACAGGTTTTGGCACAAAGGTATTTTATATACTACAAGTTAAAAGTTAATAAATAAAGTCGGTAGATATGACTTCCAAAACATTCTCTTAAAATACCCTACATAAACAATTACTTATTAACCGATAAGGTTAATACGCAATTAATGAAATTCGAAGTAATTATGACACTCGCCCGAACCATACATCTAAATTGGAACAGATGGGTCACCTGATGTAAGACCACCGTCCATAGACACTAGCAACACCAGGGGAGTCGCAAGTGTGTTGCTATTCTGCGTGTGGGGGGAGGAGGAGTTAAACCACAATTATCATTTTTTTTCCTTGACAAAGCAAAATAAAAAATTAAATGGGATGTGTGAAAAAATACCTAACAAAAGGAATAATTCCATCGTCGAAATTAGGTATCAGTTCTTTGGAACGTTAAATTATTTCTAATTGTGTAGGAGCTAAATATTGTGTAAAACACGGGTTTATAGAAGTTATTAGGTTTAAGATTTTTTTACTATGAAAACTGTAACAAAAAAAAAAAACAATCAAAAGAATAATTGTATATGTATGTAGTTCGACCGAACGCATTATCTTCGCAACGAATTTATTTATCTTCTTTCCTGCTGTTACTCCATACAAAATAGTTAATAAAGACCAAACTGATAATTATTATTTTTATCTGAGTAAAATTTACAATATGAGGGTATTCTAACTACACACTATTAATCTATATCAGCTATGTCAAACATGCGGACCATTGAGCATTTTCCTGCAGCCCGAAACAATTTTTTGCGAGAGTTTTTAAAAACCGTTTTGGAAAACGATATGTATCACGACTGACGTAAGTTATCTGTTTTTGTAATAATATCCTATCTATGTTTCGAAGAACGTAGCTTCAAGTGTGAACTATTATTTTATTTGATCAAAGGAAAGAAGTTTCCCGTTAGATCACGATTGACGGACGCATACTTTATATGCACTTTTAAAAATCACTTCCATCCATAAATTCACACCACCAATAGACCACTTAAGTAAGGACAAAGTATTTAAAAAATCAGGCAAAAGAAGTCAGTTTTGTACTTTTTTGCAATGGCCTCTTTATTGTAAATTTAATAAATAATTGTTCTGTAATAATATCACAACAAAATCGAAGGTAAATCCTGCCGGCGTAAATATATACTTATGTGTAGCTATCTGTTTACTATGAAAGGGAGAAAAAAAGTTTTAAAACAATTTTAAGTTCAACCTAATTACAACCATGACACCTAGTAATAAAGTCACGAATGTTTAAAATATTATCTAATACTTATGATAAAACGAGCAAAGCAATAAATTACTCCCGTCACAAATGAAAAGACAACATAAACAACATTTAATGTGAATTCAACCTTAACACTTAATGAATAAAGTACTTTTTCCCGTTATTGTGCGTGGTTGGCGAGCCTTGACCAAACATTTATACCACAGGTTTAAAATCGGTAATTTTGTTGTAGTTCAGTGAAGCTTGCTAGGTCAATAGCGTAGTCAGTTCGAAAAAAAGGTAATTTTGTTGAAAATTTAATATTATTTGTTAATTTAAAGCTTAAAATATAACTTATTCAACATGTATTTAGGGAAAGTAAAATACTCCGGCCGCTAAATTGCTTTTTCGGGTATTATTTTTGCATCTTTTGAATACACTGCGGCATTGTGAAACGTGCTTACATTGGTTGTGTTTCAAACAAACTAAACAAAATAACAGCTCACTTGAAACGTGAGCTGTTATTTACCTAGACGTATTTTTCACACCGACCCGATATCTAGTTATTGTTGATCGAAGCCTATTTATAAGTCAATTTATGTTCTGCCCAGTTATATTTAAAGCGGTCATAAATTTTGCCGAGGACGTATTGACAACTGCATCATTTTACGGTAGTTAAAAAGCGAATACAAGTCAGATTATAAACTCTAAATTGTAATTAGAGCATTATTCAATAGATAATCAGTTCGTAAGTAAGTAAATTCATAATGAAACAGTTAAAACGCGCTAAAAATACTCTGTTAACGATTTACGATATTTGTTAATGGTTTTTTTTTCCTCTTTATTTTGATGGTTGATGCTTGATGATTATGCCAGCTTCATAGGGTAACTCACGTGGGTTAACGTATCATTAAACTTGATTTTCACGTTTAAAGACTAAAGAAACGAATTAATGAAATACTCTAGCCACGTTACATACAGGACTTCCCAATACAATATTTACCTCTCCAAAAATATGTCAAGGGCAGTAACGTGTTTTGTTTAAGTATTTCGATAAATTTTTATACTTTTGAAAGTGTATATTAAGTTTACTAAAGCGGAATAAGTTTTACGTTATTTTTTTACGAAGACATTGTGCAATATGGCTCACGTTCGGAAAGTTCAGGGGTGACCCTGTCAAAAGAGTTCGAGGAATGTGGAACTTCGCTATTCAACCCTCATCTCTCTCATAGTATAAGTTACAGTTACGATGACAGAGAGAATTTATTGTTTTTGTAAGATAATTTAATAATTTCATACGTTGTTCCGGATTTTTTTTTGGTATCCGGGAGGTCGACGGGGCCAACCGGAATATATTGTTATTACTATTTATGTATATGAATGCTTCGCAATATTTTTCAGTTCCGCCTGTGTTAAAGTAACTGACACAACGGTGTTGACCTTAGGGCGACTTATTATTATGTATATATATACATATATATGTATGTATCTATATTGTATATGCAGTAGTAAAAGGGTTGAGAAAATCTAGGTCCTCTGTTTTTCAACCGACTTTCTTTTTTTTTGTTTGTTGATATTGACGGGCTTCAGTATTATTATTAAACAAAGAATATGGTGTGTCGTAAAGACACACGATAGAAGTAAATGTTTTGTATTAGAGGGAAACATTTTAATTAAAAAATATAACAAAAAGTCTTCACGCGGTGTTCCCAAACGGTCACCCATTCAAGTACTGATCGCACCCGTTGCCTAACTTCCATGATCGGTCGAGAACCGGTGTATTCAACACTCTATCTGACACAGTGATTACCCCTACTACTTTTTGTCACACAATAAGGTTGAGGATCAGAGTTTCTCATCAGAAGTTTCACTTCAAAAGATTACAACAAATGCTTTTTTGCCTGAAACTTGAAAGATTACTGGATTAGACGGTTTAGATTTAGATTAACGAATTAGAGCATTAGACGGGCATTAATATTTATGAAATAGTGCTCCTTTTAGTCACAACTTCTGATGATGTGACAAATTGAAGTCACACGTTTGTTTGTTCGATGTGTGTTTTACATTTCTTACGCGTCTATATATTAATCTCAAACAAGATTTTGTATTATATACTTTTTTAAATAAAAAAAATGCTAAAATCAAAGTTGCCTAAGTATACTTATATTTTATTTATTCTAAAGTAAAACTCTAAAACGTTTTGCTAATTACAGTAACATGGTTTGGGAGACGCTGCAATGCAGTGTTTGAAGTAATTCCGAGTAATATCCTTAAGACAATGCCGGGAAAACTAGCGCGATTATCTGAAGCAGGCACTCTGAATTAAAGTTAGTGTGCCTCATGTCATATTTAACTACGTAAGTATAAAGTTTTAGTTAAATGGTAACGTGCACTGCAACTTGTATTTGCATGAAGCTATTATAGTTTACTATACGACACTACGAAACGACTAAATGGACGTACTAGCACGCATTTTTTTTGCAGTAATTATTCTGGACTCTATATTTTATATCTAAATATATATGAAAGAAAAACTGATTGACTAACGGTAAAATGACGGATTTTAATGCAAAATTTCGTCCCCTTTTTCACCACCTCAGGGGTCGAATTTCCAAAAACCCTTTTCTAGCGTTCACATACATTGTTAAAGGTACCAGCTTACGGTGCAAGTTATGTTAGCTGCCCTTCAAGAATATAAAGCCACCGTTTTTCGTTGGTCTGCACAATTGTCCGGCTCAAACACCGTTGAACATGTTTGGGACATGTTCGGAGATTTTCCGTCAAATTGGAATACAAAAGGAGGAGCTTTTTAGCATTTGATAAGTACGCGGGACCACAAACCTCAGCGAGGTTCCGGTATACTAATTTATTTCTTTTGTTAAGTAGGTATTGACCATTTTTAGTGTTGTCAATAAAAATATTTTGGGTAATGTCGCGTTTTTCCTTCAAGTTTTTCATTGCAAGTTAAACATTAACGAATTATAGTCGAATTCAACCATCTTCTAATCATAATTAGAAGCAAAACAGTTAGAACATCTTGATCATCTGTTTCTCAGTTGATTTTGATCATTTTCTTTGTAAAGGAATTTTGGTATATATTATAACATTTTTTTATCTATACTAATATTATAAATAGGTAAAGTTGGTGAATTGTAAGTTTGTGATGTTGTTGGGGGTAATCTCAAGAACTACCGGTCCGATTGTAAAAATTATTTCAGTGTTATATAGCTCATTTATTGAGGAAGGTTAAAGGCTATATATCATCACGCTAAGACCAATAGAAGCGGAGCACCAATGAAGATTCTTTCAAAATCGGAGTTTCTTCCTCTTGAGGTCTTCCGTTGCGTGTTAGCGTTAGCCCAAAGTAACTATTCCACGCGAACGAAGTCGCGGGCAGAGGCTAGTTTATTATATACTAGCTACAGTTCCCAGATACGATTGATGATATCATTTTTATCGGTTAGGTAAAATACGAATTTAGGTAATTAAAAATCCATAGAAAAAACTATATTTTTTTTTTTTTTATTGTAGCACGGCAAAATGACTGCACTACGCCTGATGGTAAGCATAGTACAATCTAAAAACAATGGCGACCACCGAGTGACAAACACATCGTCGGTCGCCGCTGTCATGCCGGCCTGTGAAAAGCTGGATATGCACAGGCTGATCCCGAAATGCGACCCGCAGAAGCAAATCACTATTACGGGCATTTTCGCCATATACATGGTGGTTGCGACCCAGTCAGGCTGTAAAACCCTACCACCCCGCTTTCGCCATTGCCTCGTTCGTTATTCAGCAGGGTGCACCACGTGCAGGTGAGGTTGGCTTGGGTGTCTCAAGTCTTATGATGTTATTCGACACCCCTTACACCCCTATATAAATTATTACCCCCTATTATATAAATATTCCGGTTATTTAGTTTCCTTCATTAACTTAGAAGTAATTATTTATTTTGTTTAATCAAAATACATGTTTGTTAAAATACTAATATTAATTTTAATAAAGTTCGTGAAATTACAGAATTAGTAAGTAACGTGCATACGACCTAGAACTAATTTTCCTTTTTATAAACTCTATTGAAGTCTATCTCTAATATCATATTTAAGATGTCCCCCGAATGTGCGATTTTAATTCTGACATCTGATATTTCGCAATTCATAATTTCATATTCGAGTTCAAGATAACGAAAACACCCTAATTGATACACATTAAGTCATAAATATTTTGTTATTTTATGAAAGTTTCTTGCAAAATATTATCGTTTTCAGGTTTTTGTTTAGTTTTCTTTAATTGTTTTATTCCCAAAGTTTTAGCAGAAGTTCTTAGTACTTGAAATTTGTAGTCTAATAATCGTATTTATTTATAATTATTCCTCCAATTGTGTCTCATAAAATATTGAATATTGTTTTTCTCTATATTTGTTCAATAAAACATATTATTAATAAAATATAATAATCGAATACAGATGTTCATAATTACTACTTCTTTTATTGAAATCTTTTTAAGCGATTATAATATTAAAATGTACAATCTGTATTGACATCGGGTACCATATAATTTCTATTGAACAGTAGCTGTCATGGGGAAAAGCATAAAAAAATGGTAGTAAACAATGTTATTCGTTTACTTCACCTCTCCTGCGCAACTCCATCGCTTGCACCACTTGTTCACTGTAAGAAAACATAGACCACTAAACAGTTAGCCTTTATGAAAATCGTAGTTTATTAAGATTTTAATAACTTAATATTAGATGAAGAAAGATATCGTAATATTTTTTTTTAGATAAAATGTAATCATCTAAAAAGTAAATTTAAAAGATTTGATCGAAATCCATTCAGTAATTTTTGCGTGAACGGTGCATAACAACAAACGTGTATCATTTTGTTTGGCATTTTAAGCCTTTTTTTTATGAATAACCTAAAAAATAAACGTTAAGGGTATATATTAAAGATTTGTATATTCTTGTCGCATATTTTAAAACACAAAAACAACCGCTGACGAAATTATATAATCAAAAGTTATTTTGTAACTTTCTTTTAAAAAATATTACGTTTCACTTAGTTACTGATAACGTTCCTTTTTAAAAGGTTAAATTGTTGAAAAATTCACCAGCGTCATTATTTCCTCTGTTCAAGTTTCTCGTTGCGGGTAAATTGTTAATTATTAATCCACCGTCTCCTTGGGAACCTTGATTTTAAAGCGTCGCTAATGACTTAAAGGGGCTCCCTTTTTATGGCTAAAGGAAAGAATATTTGAAATGTATAATTAATATACAATTAAGAGTGGTAATATCTGGGCAAGATTCGGCTGTGAGAGATATTTCTACTGTATTCTATGTTATATGTTCCAGTGCAAAGGGTATTTTATTGAACTGACTAACATTGATATCCTGAAGTATTGTTACCTTATTGTTCTTGGTGGTGAGCGTGAAAACTCTTAGATGCCATGATAACTAGCACAAAAGTGTCCAAGCCATGGAACGTTTGTTTGGATTAATTATTCAAGCTTACTATATACTTGTAGGTGGTTGAGCCACGCTGAAGCTATTATTGGTTTCAGCACGAATGGGTCGGCTCGCCCGCGGTAGTACCACCCTCTCATAGAAAACCGACTTGAAGTAACCGTGCTTGCATTTTTAGGGGGTTCGGGCTCATTACTATAAGATTCTAGACTGACACGGACAGCGTAATAGGAATACTCGGAGTGCGTGAAATAGAAATTTGGTGACCCTGACGTGATGGCGGGCGTCCGGGCACCACAGCTTCATCATGACCAGCAAATCCGACGTGATTATGTTCCGAAGATAGTTCAAACTCCTACACATTGTTGCGTTTCGTTAGGTTTATTTAGAGCGCCGGAGGCCCACCTCCCCTCCCCTCTCCTCCTTCCCTCCCTATCCCCCAAACTCAGGCTGGCAACGCACTTTCGACTCCCCTGGTGTTGTTAGTGTCTATGGACGGTGGTGATCACACATCAAAACATCGTTAAACACATAGCGTGGTGGCTTTTTCTAGGTCCGCTTCGCTAGCTACGAATCTTAAATTGAAAATCTGTCACCAAGCATCTTATTATGGATATATTCCAGCAGCTACACATGAAAGCCTGTCCCTCTTGGCTTAGTGTGTTCACCACCTTGGACCACATCGTCATTTACCATCAGGTAGATTGTGGCCAGATGCTAAAACCTATAAAATATTTTAAAAAATTAAGGCATATATGTCCATACCACGTTCAAGACCCCGGTTCTAGTCTCAAGGGTGTAGTTGGCAACACGCACCGGTACGGAAGCCGTTCCAAGGTTGCCCAGCGAAATAGAAACATATTATAAGTAGCCTTAGGATTGTGGTGTTTTTTTTTGTACATACATACAGTCTACAGTGCCTATTTGATAAAAAGTGGAGTGTTTGTTTTTTACAGATATTTGTCATACTTTTATTATATATGTTTGTTTGTGGTTTTTAGTTATCATTTAGCATATAGGTAGGTACTATGAGTGAATGTACATCACAGTTATCAACATAGAAATTATGTAATAAATAAAAAATGTATTATTTATTTCAAAATGCACAACTAACGTATGAATATTACCATGGAAATAGTATACAGAAAAAAAAACTTTATTGCGGTAACTGAATTTAACACATTCGCATCTTTATGAATTATTACTAAATTTTACATGGAAAATAAATATACACACGAACACACCTTGCCAATTTCATTGTTGAATTATTCATGATGTCTCACATGAGCTCTGAGTAAGGGTCGAGGAAGTAAGAGACTCTCAAAATACGCTTGCACGGGGGCGAACGAAACGAAATGGGCAACCGAGACACGGCCACAATGAGGGAACAAATAAAAAAATAAGAACTTATTACCTCTGAAAGGAGGTTGAAGTGTCATTGTGATTAAGCGAGAGAGGTTGTAATGTTAGCAGAAAATATTATATAACGTATGTCTAACGAGAACAGGAGTACTCGTATTGTCCTAAGCTTTGAGAAAATTTCATGCTATTATTATTTCAATCTGAACCTTTTTTCGAATAAATTTGAACCTACTTATTGAGTTTCATCAAATGTCACTTTGACAGACTGTGTATAAGTACCATATAAGGAGTTAAATTGTAATGGCGACTATACATCGTTTCCTTCCAACAGCTCGTGAGTTTTACGCGGAATTACAAGAACGTAATAATTTGGCTGAAGGGCGTCGACATAAAAGATTTCTCGCCGTATTACTCATACAACGTGTAGCAAGGGGTTATCTAATCAGGAAACATATTGCGTGGCTGTCAAAGAACGCCACGATTATTCAGTGTGCCTTCAGAGTTCACAGAGCGCGTAAATCTTATAGAGCTGCTTTAGGAAGAGCTGTGAGATATAAACACGGTAGACATTACGACACAGCTGCTACAATTATTCAGGTAAATACTAATTTCGGGTATTTCAGTTCATTTTTAATGGTAAAAGTAAGACGGTTCACTATTTCTGTGTTTCCGTTACAACGTTACGATTAAGAATAGAACAATATCCATGCATTTTAGGCCTAAACTAATAAATAGGAACTCTTAATTAGGATAACTATTTGTCGACAACTTCAGAAACAACTGTAGTAAAATTGTTGGTACTCATTGTTCTTGTTTAGCTAAGCGCGTCTTCTATTACGGGTATAGATATCTAGTCAGATTATGAGTTACAGAGGAGTTCATATTTTTTATATTCCCATTTAATACGCAGTTATAGAATCACGTAGAATAATATTCGATTTTACTCTCATGTTAATCGTAGTAAAGTTTAAAATATATGTAAATCATTATCTGCAATTCACCAAAAAAAAATTGATTTACACTATAGTGATAGGTAATAAATCATTTACACTATTCAAATTATATATATAATGGTTTTTATGTATTTTCAAATATCAAAGGGATAGTCTTCAATTTTAACGGTTTGTATATCTACTTTTAAAATTTTATACCTACTAACTTTCACAGGCTCTCTGGCGAGGATATTACTCGAGACGTACAAAATTTTGTTACCGCTCATACCGACGCTGGTTAGCTATCATAAAAGAAAGAGGCGAAAGAAGAACTGCTGAAGCAGCTGAATTTGGTATTAGAAGCAGAGCTAACGACCTTAGAATTCTAGAAGAGGAAGCACGACAATGGCTTGCTTATGTTGTTTTCAAATTGCATCACTTATTAAGAACCTATGTATGTGCCGGCGTGTATTCACAACCAGCAACCACACAGTTATCAGAATTCGAGATACTACTTAAATCTGTTCATTACACTGAGTATATGAAAAGATTGAAGCGTAAATATGATGAGTTCGTGAGAAAACACCGGCCGAGGTTTTCCAATAAGAGGTTATTTCCAATAATAGGGGACGGGGCCGACTATTGGTACTTATCCTTAGCTGAAATGTATGAGTTGACTGCCCCGTTACCAAAAAGGGAAGATACAAGACATCTTGCTAAGCACCACGGATCTATTCACAAGGAACCATTTTTGTGGAAAAAAGTTAGGCCGCCGAGCCCAATGAAAGAAAGAGGACCATTTACTCCATCTAAGTCACCAAAATCAGCTTCACCACCGCCACCAGCACCCACACCTATGCTTGGAGGAGATTCGTCGTCTAAACAAGATCCAAGGTTTCATTTATATATCAGGCATTATACACCGCAGCCGGCTCTTTTCGATTACGTTGACTATCATATCAACATCTTATTAGCTAAAAAGTGTTCAATAGATAACATTGATAAAGAATAAGAATGACTTATTAAAATAATGCATTCCTCTAATAACATATTGACATAATATTTGGTGTTAACAATAACAGAGTAATAGTTTATTTGAAAACACTTGTTTTTAACACGGTTGTGTATTATTCCTCCATTTATTTTTCTTGCTCGGAAATCCGTAATCAGGCTGCTAAGTTTGGAAGGGTCGTCCGGATGTTGCGAGCCACGAGCCTTTTGTTGTTTTGCTTTTGTTGTTGTGAATTTTACACTTGTAATTTATTTCAGGAAACGCCTTGGTGAGAAAGAAATTACGTTAAACTCTCCAGGGAAAATGTGTTTTGTAAATTAACATTTCGCTTGTATAGGTTTTGAGGTTGATCTTTTGTGTTCTTTATTTGTTATGTCCCAGTAATAAATATTTTTTTATGAAATACAACTGCTTCAAAGTTGATTTTTTGAAATTACGCTTTAGATTATTTTATATCAGTGTCTTGTTGTAACTGAGAAAGGTTACAAGAGATAGTATAAACAAATATTCAATACATTTACGAAGGTAAGAGACTACTCTTAGTACATACAGGTAAATACTCAATACATTTACTAAAGTAAGAGTAGTACATACAGGTAAATATTCAATACATTTACTAAAGTAAGAGTAGTACATACAGGTAAATATTCAATACATTTACTAAAGTAAGAGTAGTACATACAGGTAAATATTCAATACATTTACTAAGGAAAGAGTAGTCCATACAAGTAAATAAGTAAAAGGAATACGTGATTTTTTTAAATCAGTTAAGAGAGACGTAAGTTATGCTCTTTGTCAGAACTATATAAAGTTGTCAAGCTTCTACAGCAATTCTATAGATTTTAGACGTATTGGTGTTGGCAGTCACATAACCAAATGGTTATATTTGAATTATATTTTCAGTGGGAAGTAAACTTAATATTTTTCTCCCTTCGTAAAATCTAGATAGAATCTCTTACTTTTTAAATAATAACCTTTGCATGTTTATGGCAGTTTTAAATAACGTAAAATAAAATCAATATATTGTATTGAAGAAATTATATTGGACACCTGTGTGCAGTGAATTTCTATTTTAATTTCCTCATACTCATACTCTAACCGTATCGCTTATATGATTTATTAAATTTCTCAGGACCCTGGTTTCATATCATGAAAATGTGTAAGGTATTTTTAATCAGACGTCATTCACTAAAATGGTTCGTGTAGCACAATTGTTACTCTATTGTAAGACTTCAAACTCATTTGTCTGACAACGCCCGTTTGACTCAGCAAATTTATTAGGGTCAGAATAATGCAGGTTGTGGGCTTCTGAACCGTCTCCTTATTGCACGGGCCGACATAAGACGGGTACCCATTTGTTAGATGTATAATGGTAGACCCACTTACTTATGTGACACCGAGCTGTTGGAACGGGTGTGATTTGTCTCAGGACCAGAAATAATTACTCCAATACCAGTATGAAGTTATGCTACCTAATAATTTATATATAATCTCAGGTTTTTAGAGTAGTTGTTCCGTACTTTTGTTACCTGTAATAATCTATATGTTAGCACAAATCTTTTTTTATATTACTTTATCGTTTAAAAGGAATGTATCTGTCCACTAGTTTTCGTGAACGCACCTTTAAAAACCTTGCGAACAAGTGCTGCCCTCTAAGGCAACAGAGATAACTTTGCATCTAGCAACATACAAAACCGCTCTGAGTGATCTGCGCTAATAAACATTTGCAAAACCGGTACAGATATCTAACAATTCGTTGAAAGAAACCAAGTGCCAGTGTAGACTTTGTTTCCTGATATTTACAAAACCAGCGATCCAAGCCACGAACCAAGTACCCCGAAGAAGAGGATCACCTAGTGCGGGTGAGTGGTGGATACAGTCCTCCTAAATTCATTTCCTATACAGTAGTATTTAAAGGTAATTAGTTATTTAAAGTGATATTACTTACAAAAGTTTGATGAAGCATGTACTACGTCTGTGATGTCGGAGGCGAAGAAATTTCAGTTCTTAAAAATAGTAGATTCCGTGACATGATTAGGTGTTTATTTCCATTTTTCCAAAGTTTACGTCAACTGTAACTCTGAGCGTAGCTAGGAAGGGTGTTTGGTATATGAATAATGTATGGGGTAAATTTGCAAGTGTTTCAATTTACGCCCGCCGCCACTCTACGCCGTTGATCCACGCACCGGAGCTGTTGAAGTGCGAAAAAGAAAACAACGAGTAGTTGGCACGCGTGAAACGAGAGCTAGCTGGGCTGCGTGTGTACTATGCCGTCTAGTTAGAGGGATATCTGTACGAATATGCATATTTTCCCTACGACATACTTTCTGGTTTAGTGGTATTTTAACATTCATGCATACATTATTAAAAAAATTAATAAAGTTTATCCTTTTTTAGAATCCATATATAGGTGGTGTATGTAATAAATATATTGATCCTTAGCTCAAACATATTAAAATTACTGAATCTATCAAAGGACTAAGATCATTCGTTGCAGAATTTATCGCAGATGGTTCTAGGCTACTTATTTTTTATTCTATTGAACGTTTGCCATATTTAATGCCTAATAAGGCAAGTGATAATCAGTTAGTTAATGTTAATAAATAATTTTAAACACCGGATTCTTTCCAAATCTATCCAACAAGTTTGAACATAATTTAGTATATATTGAATGTTATCTGTTACAAACTTTACTATTAATGTCATATCCTATTCATTCATCAATTCATGAATTTTATCAAATACAGGAGCCACATTGGCTGCAATGTTTATAGGTAATAATGTAATTGAGACTTTAAATACTAGTTCATGGAATATTTAATTAAAAATAGCACCTATAATAATTCTGCTGAGGTTTCGTAAAATGATTTGTCGACCTTTCCTAAATATCGATATGAAATTAATACAAAATATTGCAAGTTACACTTCATTTTTAGAGAATCATTTATCAATATAGTGAAGGATTATCTAGTATGAAATAAAAAAGGATTTCAATTTCTATATTAAGTATAACGATATAATTACGTACACTTCGTAACTCAATTCCTGTCGGTATGAAAGTTATTCATGTATATTCCCCATTATTATACCGAATACAGCCTTTTACAACTAGAAACTTGTTTTCGCCAGAAAACATGCGAGGCAAAAGTTATGTCGGTGTCCGGCTAACATTTCACCGAAACAATGGACTGAGTTACGCGACGTGACCGAGGACGGAGGCCTGGGCATTCCTTTAGCATAACCGAATTTACGAGAGTTGGCATAAATTCGTTTGTTTTACTACCTTTTGCCCTTTGAACTGACCGATTAAAAGTTTGATATCTGTTATACTTCGAATTATAGGTATTATCTTTGCAAGTTAAGATTAATAATCGTTTTTTTTAACTTAATTCTTATAACATTTTAAACGATCAGGTTTTCTTTAAAATAATCATAAAACCTATAAGTTTGCTTCTAATGAACAAATCTTCGTTCCGAAGATAGCATAATATAAGCTATTATACGATAGTCTATAAGGCATTGTTGATTTCAAAGGAATTAGTTATTTTGTTTTTCCCTTTAGATTCTTTGAAACGTTCCATATTAGTCAGTAGATAATGTTACTTTACAATTCATTCAATACCTTTAATATTAAAACTATATAACTATACCAGGGTCAATTATCCCTAAAATTTCGAATTCAATATTAATAATCTATACTAATATTATAAAGAGGTAAAGTTTGTGAGTTTGTGACGTTGTAAGGGGTAATCTCAGGAATTACTGGACCAATTTGAAAAACTCTTTCAGTACTATATAGCTCATTTATCGAGGAAGGCTGTTAAGGAATGTGCACGGGACAAAAAATTGTTATAAAAAAAGGGTCGTTCTACCTACTTTCGCCTCGGATGCAAGGACATTCTTGTGCGGTTTTGGAAGCGTTGTGACGTCCAACGCGTATTAATATTTGTAATATTTGTTTGCTGAATGAATTTAATATTTGATTGCTCTAAGACTATTGGACATTAATATTATTTGTTGTGAGTGTTTGTGCTATCCTACACATATTACATACAATTACACTATACACACACTACTACACACGGAACAGCGCAGTGAGAGCTTACCAGGGACGCCAAGTCTGTAAGGTAAGTGGTTTAATAATAATCGCAATTACGCATTAAATAGAGTTGCTGTGTACTACAGTTTTACTCAGAGTGGTCACAACCCCGAATTGAAAATATTGATGGGCCCAGCACCAATTCGGTTTTGTGGTGGTGATCATCTCCTACAATTTTTGGTAGCAGAGCGTGGTTTTGCCCGCACAAACGTATATTTTGATAGCAAACCACGGTTAGTTCGCGTTTTGTTTGTTGCGTAATAACCACTTACGGTTGGCGTCCACTTACTTAAATATAAATTGTTAATATATCTGTGCTCCGTTAATGTATAAGAATTTGTTTTGTTGCATAAATATAAATTTGTTTGTAGTGTATAAGTTTGTATTGTATTCGTTTATTAACTTTGATTAATTTGTTTGTAATAAATTTATTTGTACACTAGGCTCTGTATCCGGGTTGGCTTGGCTTATAATTTGTTTTAAA